>OX439378.1:32955299-33314444 GCA_949319315.1 Zelleria hepariella | reverse complement strand
GTGGTGGAAAGGCCCGACGAAGGGGAGCTGTGGCTCGACGGGTTTTGGCTCGCGATGTTCGCAAATGTGCCAACTTCTAAACTGTTGGACGCCTACCAACATCATAACTTCATATTTGAATCTTATTTCGGAGTTTTTCTTTAATTTCGCGCTTTGCATAAAGTTTTCAGGACCGCTTCTGAGGAATCTTGGCAAAACTACGTAACCCAGTTTAATTTAGAGTTGGACACTGATCTCTTTGAACTGTTTGTACGTAGGTATAAAGGTTTTTGAACCTACTATATAAAATTTATTACTACTGTCTACAAAAAACTACAAAAAAACACCTTTCTTCAGAAAAAATGCAAATTACCTATTTTAGCTCTATTATGTCCCACCACCGATCACTGTCTGGAGTGGTCCAGAGAGGGAGGAATCCGGAAGATTCACGAGGCCAACGAGGATGTGGGGTAGTGGATTGATGGCCTCCCACCACTGACATTAGCTGCATAACGTATCAAACTCATTTTTTTTATTAAATAAAGCTATCTCTATCTAAAATTCTAAAGACTAAGGAAGGCGCTTGTCCAATCCTAATATAATCTCAAAAATGTAATACTAGCGTACTTAATTAAAATTGTAGCTATTGCAGTTTGCAAAGTCATGTCCCTGGTGAGAACAAGCGCCGAGCGCAATTACACGAGTAATTCACATGACGAGAACACCTGTCAATCGGTCACTGTCCAGCCAATACAACCAACTTTCCCCTGTGTGTGACCCTTAACATCATTGTCATAGGGTGTATTTTCACGTGTCGTGGCGAAGCGGAAGTTTGGCTAGACAATTTCAAAACACAGTAAGGGACATCAGACAAATTTTACACGAGAAACCAAAACCAAACATTTTTCAAAGCCTAGCAAAGGACATCGACGACTTGCGACTTGCTAGGTTTTTGAAATGGTTTCGGCATAACGATTGTGTACTGTACTTAAATTTTCAAAATACAACATCTCAAAGTCTCTTTCGACTTTTTGACAATGCGGCTCGATGCATTGTGGCCTAGTTCCTATGTACCTGAGCTGCAAAATGCAAAACCCGTTTTTTTCTAGAGGTGTCGTTGCTAGGTTTTGAAATTGTCCAACCGAGTTAGCCTGGATGGTAAATTAATCCCGTCCATCAACCCGTGGCCGATCCGCCGGGATTGGGCTGGGCCACTTCGCGGGCACTACACTTTTGTGTTAATAAAAACTCCTATAAATAACCAACTACTCTCGAAAGCAAAGAGTCCGTTGGAGCCTTTTTGGCACAGTGTTTTTCCTGAACTTGATGCAGATCGGAATAATATTTTTTTTTGTTATTTTTTTGTAGAATAACATGATAAGAAAGCAAATGATAGATAGCACTTTCCAAAGAGTTTTCCATAAGGTTTTGGTAATAAAGTTAAAAACACGACTTCACTGTAGAGACGATTCAGTGGTGGCTATCGATGCGATGGTGAGTTGATAAAGTGCAAAAAAAAAACACCGTGAGAAATGCTGCGTGCGGCGTTGTTTGCTCCGTCCGCTTGCCTGTGTGGATTACAATATTGACTAAGCCTTAGAGGATGGTTCCAAGACGCTACCTTAACCACACGGTTAAGTTAAACTGATTTTATGCTCTATGTATCTATAGACAATCCTTTGGCATTATTTATGTATTCATACAATTCATTCATAAGTAGCTCAGTATTCCCCCACGGAAGTCCGCCCAGAAACAACACGAAACTCCGCAGAGCGACATCTGCTCAAGTTGGCAGCATCTGTAGACTGTACCGTACAGTCGACAGGACGTGGGACTGTTCACTTATGTTGTGAAGTCACCAGTAACCTAGTATTCATAGTTCCAGAAATGGACGGTGTGGCTCAACCAGCTGACAGCTGACGTAGCACGAACAAGGGACGATATGAAGAAATGGCGATTCTTACCACCAGACGCCAGCACCAACTGCGCTTGTGGTCAGACCCATAACACCCATCACCTCTTACTGCCCAGATTTCAATTCACTTGCACCACCGAAGTCCTGCTGAAAGTAACACCCAAAGCAAAAGCGGCCGTGAAGCAATGGCTGGCAGAATATTGGCTTTGTAAAACCAGAAAAGGCATAGTTAGATAGACGCTGAAAGTTGGAAAGGCGACCTTGCCTAAGAAATATTGTTTTTGTGTAAAGGTCGACTGTACACTGTGTTTGCGACAGGAGCACTGTGACTTATCAGTGCCTCTGTAAACCACTTTCATATTTGAGTAAAAAGTTTGCACTGCAACTTTGTACTTACTTAGAGCACTAAAAATACAATGTTCTTATTTCACAGAGTGGATATTATTTTAAGAAAATTAAAAATATATCTTACGCCCATACTGATCATATCGCCGGGTAGGTACGTGTATTCGCGTGATCAGAGGGACGAACTAAAACTACTGTCTATTGGTACTAATCGACGTTCGCTTCAATAGCCAAAGTTTTAGTTTTCTATCTTCTCTTCTAGTTTTCTAGAAGTAAATGGCCCAATTCGACGTACTATGTTCTCGCTTACCGGTTGTTTGTCTCAGCCCGGAAGTGAGTCGTCTGCGCGATGCACTCTCGTTGATGAACGGGATTAATTTAATACAAGCCAGCTCATGCCGGGCTTGCCGCTGGTGGCACCTATAGGAGGGCAGAAGCACCACCCGTAGGTACCCTTTTTATGGCTTCTCTTTTGTGGCTGTTTCGCGCACTATAGGCATGTAGCATGCTAAACGGCTAGACGGATTTTGATGAGTGGGGGGTGTCAACCTGACCTGTATGACGTCATCAAAATGGCGGACGCAATATACTTGGAAAAAAAATAATCCGCGAGGCTACAAAATGTCTAGAAGGGGTTGTCACGAGTGTCTATGATATTACTAAAAACAAAATGGCGGAAGCTAACCGAAATATTTTTGAGAAAAAATATGAAAATATCGTTGAACTTTCGTTGAACCTAATAGAAATGAAATTGAAGAAATTATAAATGAGAATTTTATACAAGCCAGCTCTTGGGCTTTCAGTTTGATGGCACCTGAAGGGCTAATACTCGTAAGTACCATTTTACTAACATTCTTGATTTTTCAAGGAAATAAGGAAAGAGATAAACGATTTTTCCGTTTCGTTGACTAGCCTCTACGTGATAGACCAGCCTCTACGTGATAGACCAGCCTCTACGTGATAGACCAGCCTCTACGTCGTAGACCAGCCTCTACGTCGTATGCCAGCCTCTACGTCGTAGACCAGCCTCTACGTCGTAGACTAGCCTCTACGTCGTAAACCAGCCTCTACGTCGTAGACCAGCCACTACGTCGCAGACCAGCCTCTATGTCGGAGACACGCCTCTCCGTCGTAGACCAGCCTCTACGTCGTAGACCAGCCTCTACGTCGGAGACACGCCTCTCCGTCGTAGACCAGCCTCTACGTCGTAGACCAGCCACTACGTCGCAGACCAGCCTCTATGTCAGTGACACGCCTCTCCGTCGTAGACCAGCCTCTACGTCGTAGACCAGCCACTACGTCGCAGACCAGCCTCTACGTCGGTGACACGCTTCTCCGTCGTAGACCAGCCTCTACGTCGTAGACCAGCCACTACGTCGCAGACCAGCCTCTACGTCTACATCGTAGATCAGCATCTATGTCGTAGACTACAATCTACGTCGTAGACCACCCTCTACGTGGTAGACCAACCTCTACGCCGTAGACCAGCCTCTACGTCGTAGACCAGCCTCTCCGTCGTAGACCAGCCTCTACGTCGTAGACCAGCCTCTACGTCGTAGACCAGCCTCTACGTCGTAGACCAGCCTCTACGTCGTAGACCAGCCTCTACGTCGTAGACCAGCCTCTCCGTCGTAGACCAGCCTCTACGTCGTAGACCAGTCTCTACGTCGTAGACACGCCTCTCCGTCGTAGACCAGCCTCTACGTCGTAGACCAGCCTCTACGTCGTAGACACGCCTCTCCGTCGTAGACCAGACTCTACGTCGTGGACCAGCCTCTACGTCGTAGACACGCCTCTCCGTCGTAGACCAGCCTCTACGTCGTAGACACGCCTCTCCGTCGTAGACCAGCCTCTACGTCGTAGACCAGCCTCTACATCGTAGCCAGCATCTACGTCATAGTCGACCAACCTGTACATCGTAGTAGAACAGCCTCTATATCGTAGACCGGCCTCTACGTCGTAGACCAGCCTCTAATATTTTTATCCGATTATAACGAGAAAAAAAAAACGCTATGCTAGCCAACAGTCTACCAATTATTTTAACATCACTCTTGCTTATGCATTCTGTTACGTTCTACATGGATCGGTCTTTTTGTCTTTCTCACTAGGTATTATATCTTGCGTGCGCCTGCAGGCGTGTCGAACTCCATGTAATTGAACCAGGAATTATTTATGATATTCCACTTGAATCATACAGCTGAAACGGTCGTTCGTTAGCCGTCAGGCAGACCGGCGAGTGAAAATGTTTTTTCGCGCCTATTTTGGCATTCTTTTTCAACGATATATCAATTTTCCTATGTGGGCTGATTTTTGTCGAATCTGAAAATATCGGCTTGCCATATTTCAGCTCGGTGTATCGGCTATAAAATCTATATAAACTGTCTAAAGAAACAGCAAAATGAGTTTTTGTTTTTAGTCACTAAAAGAAAAGTGGCAAATGGCAGACCATCCGTTACTACTGCATGTATACAAGGTGTTACAAAAGTACCTAACCCTTTTTACAGGGTGTAACCTACTGGTCAACAGGATGTCAAATCTGTAAAAAAAAGTAAAAAAAAAAGTTTTTATTTTAACACCTCAAAATAAAATAAAAAAATCTAAACTTTTTTGTTTTTGTTATTAACTCAAATTTAAAAATATTTTTGTGCGTGTAGCTGCATTTACATAGCTTTGAGTTGTTAAAACATTGTGAAAGTCAATGAAAACAATATTTAAAAAATACTTTTCTCCCGCCACATCGTTCACATTTTATTAATTTAAAAATTGACGGAACGTCATAGTGCAAAAAAAAACAATTAGTTTGTGATCCCTATCACCGGGTGCTATTACCCTGTAAAAAGAGTTAGGTACTTTTGTAACACCTTGTATAATATTTTTTTCCCCAAAATATTATCCACCTACTTGTAGGTACATACTATGCACCGAAAAGAAGTAAGGATTTTCAGTCCTCGCTTTTTAGCGACTAGAAATATCCGGTGGAAATGGATATTGCTTACAGGTATAGCAAAGGCTGCCTCGTAGATTAGAGAGTGCTAAGTGCAAAAAAAAGGACCATTGAATGTTTGTTCCTCAATATTGTGCGTTTATGTCATTGTAATGTAGTAAGTGAAGTGACCATTTAGAACCATTGATTCGTCATTTGTCCGGCATGCGAAATCCCTGGGCCGATAAGCATAACTAAAATTAACAGCCTATAGCAAATTAATATAGATCATAATTTTCCCAGCACACTGGGAGTTCCGACTGCGACTCAGTAAGCACGTAGGTAAGGGAATAAATTTCACATTTTATTACAGCTTAGCATCAGCCCGCGAGGTAAATCCGTGAAAGCCTAGTTTATAACCCGCTGAAAACATAACATCCGCTCACAACGTCGGCGGCGGCAAACAATTTGCAAGTAGCTCTCTCAAGAGACGTTATGTCATCAAACCTTCTAAAATATTAAAACTTTTCGGGACTCCTCTCGGAACGAGTTCATATTTACGAATGACCTACAATCAGGTTACGGTAGGTTATTTCATACTGATATTGTACTCATGAATTCAAACTTTGAATATGGGATAGGTAATCGAAACATTTCAGTTCCAGCAAAACATGTAGATACCTAGTAGATACGACTAAACAAGGGCCCTAATGACACTGCGCTCTAACCATGTTTTGCTTGTTGCGGAAGTAGCGCACCGATCAACTTATTAGAAGCATCCGTTATTAGCATAATATCTCATAATTAGCAGTACTTTTGTTTTGCTGCCAACACTGTTAAACCACCAACATATTATTATTTGTTATTTTCATAATTACTATTACCACAACCTAAGATCCTAACATGACAGGCGTTGACTTGTTTTTGTCTATACGCTTTTTTCAACTTTTTTTAGAGTGCGAAAGACGAGTCCATGCCTGCCAGGCTAGCCCGGCTAGTCCTTGTCTCCGAACATCGCTGAAAAAGACTAAAACTTACCTTCTCTGTCCACCACGTGGAACATGATCTTGCACAAGTACTGTAGGTAGAGTGGCAGGTCGGAGAATCGCTTCAACTCGCTCAGATAGAGCGCCCAGCGCGCCAACCATCCCTCCAGGGTACTCCGGCCGGGGTAGCCGCCTGCCTCGTCCCCACACACGCGACGGTAGTACGCCAGCTCACGCCATCTGGGGGAAGAAAAACAAATGTATAAAAAGTGATTACAAGGGGCATGATTGATGGAAAGAGGCGTGTTAGTAGAAGAACGTTGTTTTTCAGAAACATCAGGGAATTGACTGCTGTAGCCAGTGTGCTCGGAAATAATTGAAGAAGAGTATTAAGAGCTGACGGCCAATCTCCCTTAGTGAAGATGCATACCTTTGGAGAGGAAGATAAATACTTAGTGGAACTAGTGCGGCATCAAGTAGAGAACGCGTTTTAAGAAACAATTATGCCAAGATGGGGGAAAGAAAAGAAAATAATGAAAGAAGTCATTTGTGTTACCTACCACTAATGGGGTGGGTCTACCAAAAACGGCATAAATTATATCATTAACTTGTTTACGTCGAGCCAAGTTTAAATTTTTTAGGTGAGGCAGCGCAAAGTCGATTTTTTTTCGTCCGGTAATGAAGTTTCGTAACTTGAGAGTTAGCCGTTCATTAACATGCCAGGAAAAACTGCAAGCAGGCAGTGGCGGAGTTTATACAGGGTGGCCCAAAGATAGTCCGAAAGCGAGAAAATCTACATACCTGACACCAAGGGCTACCCGGGTCACACACACACACACACATAGCGCTCAAACTTATAACAACCCCCTTTTTGGGTTGGGAGTTAAAAAAACTGGATTTGAGAGAAATTTAATTTCGATCAGTCTTCTTTTTTTTAGTAGATTTGGACAAAAAAATAGTAGAATCTGCATTAGAAATTCACAAGAAAAAATCTCTGAAGGTCAAAAGAAAAAAAAGTTAAAAAATAAAAACAATGCTAGGTAAACCTTAATAGCCTTAAGGCTGGAAGATAGCAGCGTGGCGGGAAATTCAAAATTTTCACAGATTTTTAGATTTGAGGCTGATTCGGGTAGCCCTTGGTGTTAGGTATCTAGATTTTGTCGCTTGACTTCTATGTTTGGGCCACCTTATACAGGGTGGATTTTTGAGACGGGGCAGTAAGGCCAAGTATCCTAACCGTTATTGTTACAGGAAAACGTTCTTAGGAGACCTTCCATAACTGTTTGAGATATTATGAACTGCATTCACAGATTTTGGAAAAAAAATACGGTAAGCGAAAAAAATGATAAAATACCAAAAATTTTTTTTGATGCCATTCGATCCTCTTTCATGCAGGGATCAAAAGACTCTAAGGAGCCAACTAAGGTTTGAGTACTAGAAATGTCAGAAATTTACAAAAACTTTTGCCATACATTTTCTATGGAAAAAAAAATTATAATGCCTTTCGATCCTCTTTCGTGTAGGGATCAAAAGTCTCTGAGGAGCCAACTAAGGTTTGAGTGCTAGAAATGACAGCCGATGCAAAAACTTTCCCCCGTACAAAATGAACGTGGAGAAGTTCTTCGCGTTTTATAACATTTCTTGTACTCAAACCTTAGTTGGCTCCTTAGAGTCTTTTGATCTCTACATGAAAGAGGATCGATTGGCAACAAAAAATAATTTTGGTATTTTAGCATATTTTTCGCTGACCATACATTTTTTCCAAAATCTGTGAACGCAGTTCATAAGATCTCAAAAAGTTATGGAAGGTGCCCTAAGAACGTTTTCCTGTAACTATAACGGTTAAGGTACCGCCCTTACTGCCCCGTCTCAAAAATCCACCCTGTATACGTACGTACCTTGCGCCTCGTATTTGCACGTGCACAAAAATCCGACTATATTTTAGGCGATATTCGTGACGAGAATATTGGCTGAGGCGTAGTATGCTCGTATCACGAACAGCGTGAGTTCTTTTGTGATGGCCTCAACCGATTCTCTCTTTTGGTCTTTATTAAAATTGTTAGTTGATAAAGTTTGATGTGAGATGAGAAATGAGATGGACTGACGACTTGGTCATTGTGGCAGGAAAAGACTGCAAAAGCCCAAGACCGAAAGGAATGGGATGCTCAGCATTGGGTGGCGACATGCTGAAGAAGAAGAAGAAGAAGAGAAAGTTTAATAACGAATATTGGTAAAACATCGAGTAAAGACGCAGTGTAGTGTAGTGTAGTGACGAAAGCGCAGTCTATTGACACTTCTACTACTGAAGCGGATTACCGGTAACTGTCTATAGAAGTGATTTTTGTCCAAAGTAGAGCAAAATTTCATTCGTCTGTAAAACACTACCGATATCCTATCCGATTAGGATGCGCGTGGCATAAGGGTGCCAATCGAAAAAGGGGTGTGTTTTTGCTTCTAATATATTATTGTTGTGTATTATTGTGTGAGTCAAGAAGTAGAAATAAATGCATGAATCTGAATCTGAATCTGGGTTGTGGCCGACTGTACCAATACGTTTTATCAAAGGCCTCAAAGAAATATTTGCGGAGTAGATAAGTGAGTATGTTGAGACTTGATACCCAATTTTGACGAAGAGAAATGTAGACGTCTCCACAATGTAGACGCCGATATACGTTCTACGTATGTGCGTCTTTCCTGGTGCACACCACAGTACGTCAGAGTGTACTGGGGCCTTAGCCTGTAACACAATGGCGTCTCAATGGCGTCCTAGGTAGAAGGACAAAACCGGGATTTTTTCGTTCTTCTCCTACAACCAGCGAACTAATCCTCTAGGATTAGACTCATAATATTCTTTGCTGTACTACAATAACATTAAAAGGACCGACACTGGACCGACAGCATCAATAACCGTGAACCGGAAGCCCATTTTGGCACCATTGTGTTACAGGCTAAGGGCCCAGTTTTGTTGTAAAGTCGCCCGTAACGTAACCGAGTAGAGTGCTAGCGTGTAAGCGTCGACGTGCTGTCTGGTGTAAATGTTTTTATTTGGTTTTCGTGCTCCCCCGTTGCAGTGGCTTGTTGCCAGTCATACGCGACTGCCTGCAGTCTGAGCCCCATTTATATTCATCCCCTTACGCTGCATCGTTACCTACACAGCCATCAAACAGGGCAAACAAAATTGAATCGATTTGTGGGATATAGAACGAAATCCTTTATTAAAATCCTGGACATAGCATCGATACCATCGATTGAATCGTCACATAACATTATGATGATGGTGCATTTGGTACCGTACCTATATAAACTTCACAATCAGTTATCCAGTTTGGTAGAAAAGTGTAGTAAAGTGAGAATGTGGTTGCATAATTTCAAATTGTTTAATATTACCAAAGTATTTCCCTGTGGACGTAATGTAAACCTAACATTAAAATAAGAAAATCTCAACAGCACTTGGGAATCTTTGCCAAGTTAATTGGCGACTTCTGAACACAATAGAAACTTTATAAAATCGTTCCTTGCGCACAGAAAAAGTGTTTATTTTTTTTTTGCAATAATTTATGCCATAAAGTGCTCCTGTCTCAAAGGTTAGGCATCGCTATTCAGACTCAATATACCGTACCAAACATAGAACGAACGACACGTCTGCTTGTTGTTGGTTTTAATTAATGGAAGTACTTATAGCAATTGGTGGGCAAAGTTCGAATAAAAAGTAGGGTTTTTCGAAAAGAGGGCAAAAGCAGAAAGGGGGCAAGAACCGAACAGACCATTTCTTTGGTTACTGAGACTATTAATTCTAAATATATTGCTCTAGCTTTAAATAACACCCTTTTTTTGGGTCAGTGCTTAAAAACTGTACAGTATGACGTGCTGTCGAGTGTACTAAAGTGGGTGTTTTTTTTAAGCATAAGATGCGGCTCAAAACCAAAATTTCAAACGCATAGAGAAAGTAACAATAAATTGCTCTAGCTTTAAATAACACCCTTTATTTTTTGGGTCAGTGCTTAAAAACTGTACAGTATGATGTGCTGTCGAGTGTACTAAAGTAGGTGTTTTTTTTTGCATAAGATGCGGCACAAAACAAAAATTTCAAACGCCTAGAGAAAGTAACATTGATAAAAACATAGTTATCGTGCGTTATCTTCACTGCTCTACATTTTATAGTCTGCAGGCAAAAAGTCGATAGTTTCACAGACAACCATCTCTGAATCACACTACAGACGGGCTTACTTTACAACCTAGATGAATAACGATAATTCATTACAGCTATCTATTAATTACGCTGGTACTTTTGTGTACGAATCGACTCACTTGCTGGGCAATGGGTCGATGAATAGCTCGATGAACTCTCTCTTCACTTCCAGAAGGATGTGGAACTCGGATGAGTTGGTCGACCAGTCGGCGAAGTGAGCCAGCTTCTGTGAATAACGACGTTCAGCATATTTAATTATTCTCTTTCATTATAGCTGCATCAGTTTCTTACTATTAGGTAGGTATTATAGATCTTTTGGCGGGATGTGAGATTTGATTCGGTGAGCTTAAATTCTTGGTCGTTTTCGCCAGTAAACCAATATACTATCCAAAGATTAGCTTTAGAATTAATTGGACAAATTGACAAAATGTAAAATAAAAAAAAAACGTTAGTCGGAACAGTCAGAACTGTGTTAAATTACACGGCAAATCAAGTCTATTTGAAGGACTGATTTGAATAAACGTTATTTGGAATTGGAAATCAGTGATGTGCCGTCTGAGCCTCATAAAATTTCCTTACATAGCTATTGAGTTTTGTGATGACAGGAGCAAATCACTCGGAATCAGCAGTATACCTACCTTTTCACCATAAAGTATATTTTTTAAATTTTTTTAAGTAATTTTGTAATTTTGTATAGGTTTTGTTTTGTTAAGGTCTTTAACATAAGAAAATTTTTACATTTCGTAAGATACATAAACACAGTTTAGTACATACATCATACAATTACACACAATGGTATTTGTAACTCAGCAGGCTAGAGCGCATATAAAAGTCTTTTAATAAAATTACTATTTATGGGATAGGTCCCTTGCCGAGAGTAAAGCCCATAGTGCTACTTTGTAAATCTAAAATAATTATTTTATTATGCATTTTTTTTTTACATAATTACCGTGTTTGTGATACTCGAGTCACTAATTTATGTGCACTTTGGTATAGGTGCAATGCATGGAATATGACCCGCCACGCCACAGATAAAAAACACTGTCAACATGTCTCTTATAATTATTAAAGTCGCTTTTGTGGGCTCATGGCGATCCAGCCTGATATTGTGGGTTGCAGAATTAAGTAGTGACGTCATGTAGTGACGTCAAGCTGTCACGCCTCTATGTTACACATCAGCTGACAGTGCACGCATATAATTAAATTCCACGTCAGGGGGTTGTTACGAGAAGGCGAATAAATACAAATACCTTTGAGACCGAACTCCTCTCTCTGAGAGACCCAGCTAGTCGTGTATGTACACACGACAGCACGTAGACGCTTACGCTTCCGTTGCAAAGTGTTGTCCGTAACGTAAGTGAATAGATTGCAAGCGTGTAAGCGTCTACGTGCTGTCTTGTGTACACTGTACAGGCTACATCTTACTGTTTTTTGTTATCTCTATGATCAGAATGTAAGCCATGTTTCATCGTAATCAGTCGAGTAGAACATCTGATTAAAGATCAATTTAGAGTAGCAGTTTTTTTCTTCTTCTTTGGGCGGCTCTCTGCTCTCGTTAGTGAAGGTTGGCGAATATTTTTCTTTATTTATCGAGGGGCGGATTAGTGGAAAAAGATTTTATTAAACCATAGTTGGATGGGTGGATGAATGCTTGTTACTCTTTCGCGCAAAAAATACTGGTGCTTAGTATAAAGATAGTTACACACCAGAATAACATTTTTCCCGCGACTTTTACCACGCTGACATCGATAGCAGGGAAGAATATGATTTCAAAAAGGAGGAAGTACTCAATTCGACGGGTGTGCTTTTAATAGTTATTTGTTATGCGAGAATGCAAAATTATTGTTTGCGGCGAGTGCTTGTATTGAAAACCGAGCTAGCGAAGGTTTCTAAAATTGAGCCACGAGCGTAGCGAGTGGTTCAAAAAAAGAAACCTGAGCGTAGCGAGGTATTCAGAAGCACGAGACGCAAATAATATTGCATTCGTGCGAAACACAAAACTTTTCATCTCACAGAAGCGAGGAAATGACTTTGTTAGCCAAGCGGGACAAACTCTATAGACAACTACTTACAGGCAAAACAGGTGAGTCAAATAAGTTCCTTTTAAAAGCATATTTTACTGTAGTTACGGCTGCCGCACTAAAGTTTTGAGCTTCGTTGGTATTAAAACCATTCGTTTTATTAATAATTTCCTGAAGTTTATTTATCCAGACACAAAAATAATGTAAATAAAAGAATGTTTTTTTTTTCCGGGTGCATTCTGAACTTTTACCATATAAATTAAAAAATTCTAGGAGATTAAAAATGAAATCAGTAATATCGTTTGAAAAAATGTATTTAACAAACCAAAACATAATTATCTATTTGATAAAACAGAAGCGCAGCATTTTTTTTATTTACTGGTATTTAAAAATAAATATGTGTACAAAATATTGAAAAGACTATAAGAAGAAACCGCGTTTCTGAATGTTCTATTCCGTGACTTTACCTTTTTAAAAAGATGCTTATGCACCATTTACATTCACAGTTTTGTATGGAGAATGGGCACGAACAATCGCTTTCGCTGAAATACGCGTTTAAACGAACTATGAATGAGGTTTTATTTTCCATCGGGATCTGGCATCTACTTAAACGGCCAGTGTTTTTTTCTTTTTCAAAACCATAGGGCGCGGGAAAGACTGTCCCGGCATCGCGTTCAAATTTCGAAGCGCACAAAAGTTCAGATAGTTTAAATCCGGCCTTTACACGATCGTAAGTTACTAGTAACAGCAAACTTTCCGAGCGTGGGAGATGAAAAAATAATAATTATGTTACCTCAGAACTTTTTTCTACGTGAACCGATTGGTTGGTTCTTTTTTTAAAGGGCGGTGTTAAAGGATATACTGCCCATGTAGTCCCATACAAAAATGGTGAAGATCTGATGAAGAACTTCGAAGATGGAGAACGGAACTTCTCAACGTACAGCAGCAAATCACTCGGAATCAGAGCAAATAGTGCAACACACCGGTCCAATAGCTAAAAATAACAGTGCAGCTTTTCACCAGTGAAGTCGTCTTTTTAATATATATTTTTTTTAGTTTTGTTATATTACCTAAGTTTTGTGCAGACGAAGTGGCGAGCAAAAGCTACTTTTGAAATAATTTAAAGCAGCGAACGGAAAGAAGCAATCTGAATATAACACAAGCCGGATTGCGGACAAAAGCTACCTAAACTGAACGAATGAGTTCTCGCGTCGCGACGGAAATCGGCGCAATTTCTCACAAGTGAATTTACAGCCGCCTAATGTTTCGTCAGGCTTATTTTTGGTAAAGAACATAAGAGACATTGAAATAATTACCCTCCTATTTCCATTTAGAAATAAGAGTTACTCTGCGCTTGAAACACCAACTCAGAATGTAGAGAAATCTTGAAGAAAAGGAACCTTTTCTTTGGATAATGGAATGTTTGATATTATTAGCAACATTTGTCACTCAACCTGAGCCTTGAGCCTGTAGGGCAGTCGAGAAAAAGCTGGGTGTTCCCTACTGTTTGAACTAGAACTTTGACAGAGAACCGACTGCCTTACATACGCCCCTAAATGATTAATTCGTCGATCCGTATGTTCGGTCGGTAGGTCCTTCAGTCTTAAGTTTCTATTCTTTGCTCTTCTTTCTAACCAGCTTTCACGCAACACAGCGAGCATCACAGGATCGGTGATCTAGACCACAGCTTGCGGTCTAGAGCTCATCGGTCAGAGTTCCACATGAAGCGGTCAAACCGCGACGGTCACATGAATAAAAGTGGACACAGATCTACGAACTGTGACAGCAGAACGCAAGACCAGAGGGCTAATAATCGGGAATCTCGTATTCGACACATCTCGAAGGAAAAATATGTCACATCTCCTATTCTCACGAAGTCATTCTCGTCATAAGGCACGAGATGTTTGCCTTTTTCGCTTGACATGACTCGAGTGGTCGGGAGCAGTCGAGATCGAAATGCAGGAGCAGGATGCAGGATTTTTCCTTCGAGGTGTGTCGAATGCGAGATTTCCGAGAATTACCTAGCCCCTAGGACCTAAGATCAGGCAAAGGACCAAAGGAGTCAAAGTGAAGATACCTGTGCCGTACCTCGCAGAAGGTGTCAAAGTCCTGGTCCTGTATGACGTCATCCCGGTCATGGTCCAGCAGCTCGGTGAAGAACAGCGTCATCTTGTCAGTCTGCACTTGGCTCAGGGTCGCAAGAGGCTGCTCGTCTTCCAGGTCTAGGCACTCCAGGTCCTCGCTGAACCGGTTCACCCATGTTGCTGGAAAATGTTGGTTATTTGTTAGATAACCACTTTTTTTTAAAGCACTCTCGTGCTATGGCAAGATTTGAAGATTTATTGTTAGGTAAAAAATTTGCTCGGGGTAGGATGGATAGTACGGTATACAAGGTGTTACAAAAGATGCTAACTCTTTTTACAGGGTAATAGCACCCGGTGATAGGGATCACAACCTAAATTTTTTTTTTGCTCTACGACGTTCCGTTGATTTTTAAATTAATAAAATGAGAACGGTGTGGCGGGAGAAAAGTATTTTTTAAATATTGGTTTCATTGACTTTCACAATGTTTTAACAACTCAAACTTTTGCAAATGCACCTACACCCACAAACATATTTTTAAATTTGAGCTAATACCAAGAACAAAAAAGTTATGAAAAAATTTCAATTTTTTGTTATAATATAACATAAAAATTGTTTTTTTCAACTTTTTTTTACAGAATTGACATCCTGTTGACTAGTAGGTTACACCCTGTAAAAAGAGTTAGGATGTTTTGTAACACGTAGTATCTAGAGAGCTGTATAGCTACCACGAGTGCGAAAAAGCTGTGCCGGACGTCCGCCGGACGTCTGTCATGTATCCTAATACTATAGTAGTAAGGTTGTTTATGCAACTTGTCACTTTCAGTGACATTGACAGTAAGCACTCGTGGTACCAGTACTGGTGACCATTCGACTTATTTTATCGTACAAGGCTGGGAGTTGGTAGGTTCACAGTGTAACAGTCGGCCATTCGGTCTAGCTAGGCAAGCTGTAGACTGTGCCTTACCAAGGTATGAGCTGGGTGGATAAAGTTTCTTACTAGATACTGCTCATATATCTTTCCAGTTTGTGGTTTAGGTGGCTATAAATAACAATAAGGAATGGAGGATAGAAGCCAAAAGATATTTTTCTAACCAATTAGTGCCAGTATCAATCTTCCTTGTCGTTATGAGGTTTTCATTAGGTAACTTATTGTGTGTCGCAAGTGGTAAACATCGCGAGGCCAGGTTGGTACAGTCGACAGTACGTAGACCCTTACACGCATGCACTCTATTAAGTTTCGTTAAGGGTGACTTTGCAACGAAAGTGTAAGAGTCTACTACGCTACGTGCCGTTGACTGTACAGTTACGCTACGTTAGGCTCGTAGCCTACAATACACCTTTTTATTCAATTGACACACTTATTCTGCGCGCAATAAGAACTGCAATCAGCGTTACAATGTGATAGCGGCTCATGTTCCTGTGGTTTCGAATCTTACCGTGAAAGGTGTTTAGTCATAGCCATAGCAAAACTTCCGTTCAAAATTGAAAGCCAGACCACAGCTATCAGTAACTATGTGCCTTCGGCCTGACCAGTCGGAAATAAAATTACTTCTATCGCACCACCATCCACCATGTGCTATATGATGTGGAAAAGGTCACAGGCAAAAGCCTAGTTGTGTGTAATTTTCTGTGACCTACTGTTTTACTACTATTTTTAACAGGATCCGAAGTTCAGTCTTCTACTCGAGTGGTCTCGACATTTCCGTCGTTCAACGCGCTGTATCAGATGTCGACGAAAATTCTATTTCCTAAGAATAAAAGCCTTCTCGCGCCACCGCACCGGAGCTACCGCGCCCACTGGCGCGTCAACTCCGTTTATGTTCATACCTGCATGGAGTAATGGGATAGTTGCAAATGTCGAAAATATTTTTAATAAGAGAAGAGTCGGCATTCCAGTTTTTTTTTGGTTCTCTACCCGAAGGGTGCCAAACGGAACCCTAGTACTGAATATGTGTTATTATGGGGAAAAAACGACAAATGGCTTGCGGTTTTTTTTTGTATGTAAAGATGCGTTGTGTTTCCGGACAATCTAAAAATGAATCAAATGAGGCACAAGCTGAAAATGTGGTACAAGCTACCATTTATCACACGTTACTGTCAGACAAACGGTCAAATTGCAATAAATACGGTTTTGAATGAAAAATATTAAATCATCCTCCAAACATAAAGTTGAGCTTTTCTAGAGCACATTATAACTCGAGGGGCGGGGCTTATAAAAATCAAGAAAGTGAAAAAAAAATGCGCTGGTCGATCCAAACTAGACGATGACGTAAGCGCCAAACTAAATAAAATTTGTTTAAAAATAAACTAAGCTATCTATCAAACATATTTTCAGACAATGTTTCATAATTTGATGTTACCATTAAATTATTTAGGATATTAGAATAGCAGAAAAAATATGAAAACTTAGAAGTGTTTTCGGAATTAAAATCTATCGAGGAAAAATTTAATTGCGTTTTCCTTCAGAGTCAAGGTTGTCACCATAATTTGAATTGATTTTTTTTTGTGCACGTGAATTGAAATTGAATTTGGATTGTATGTGAATTGAAAATTTTAAATGAGAGAATTGTCGAATAATATATGTGTTTCCTTGAATCGCGCACGAATAGGATAGAAAAGTTTTTGTAGTCCGATCAGTAAGACCAAATAAACATGACCTTTCAGTGACACTATTGTAGTCTGTTGCTGCGTTTATTTTGTGCCACAATAGTTGTTAGAGACATGGGGCCGAATACAAAAAGGGTATCTTGAAGCATATTTTGGCGTCACAGGGTGCGAATATGTCCAATTATTTTCTTTGGAGGCGGCAAACTCTCTCCGCCAGAATTCTTTTGTTTCTATTTATTTGTGGCCCAATAGGCGACAGTGGGAGCTCTTATTGTGCACGTCATAGGTGCTAGTATCGAATGACAAAGGGTATTTCCTGGTATCGCTGGCGGTTTCATGTAAGACGTTCTTATTACAACTGGCTGGAGCTGTTCCGGGCGCAGGTGTTGGTGGTGAGTGGTGAGATTTTCGAGCATTGTGTACATCTTTTACAATGACGTGATCTTGTTAAGTGCAGTGATCAACCCCTGTTTTATCTAAAATATCCACCGTAAAAATAACGGTTTTTAAATGTCAAAATAAAGATTGTTCATTTCAATAAGGGCTATTTTCGAGTGTTTTGACGCTCGGAGGTTGAGTGGAATTTTTAGATAATAGAGGCGCAGAAAAGCTATTGGAGCACGCATTCATTGCAACCAATGACTTTCCATTGCAACCATTTCCTTTGAAGCAGAGTATGAGAACTTTCAAATGGGTTGGAGGGCGCTAATGTCAGACAATTCAACAAGAATATATTTGGCAATATTGTCATCGTTAGTTGAATTCTTATGGTTACCTATGGACGGGTAGAGATTCACGGATGGCAGCATTTTTTACTATGTGCAGTACCCTGCGTGCCCTAACAAGTACTAACAACCGATCCTCCCATGTGCTAAGTACTCGTGGTAGGTGCTCAGGACACAGGAGGTGCTTAGGTAGAGCAGCTACAAGTAAAGCGGGGGCTTAAGTCTATAACGCAGTGGCGTATCGATAGCTTCCCTGTAGAAGGACTAAACCGGGTTTACCTCGTTTTTCTCCCACAACCAGCGAACTAATCCTCTATAATTAGAATCAGAATATTGTTTGATGTACTACAAAAACATTAAAAGGACCGACAGCATTAATAAATCGTAATTGAAGCTGTCAACTGGCAACCCATTTTGGCACCATTACGTTACAGACTCAGGCCCCGCGTGGCGAAATTCTGGGTGATTACAAGCTATGAAGGCGTTTGATGAGCCGAAGACTGTCCTTTTAACCCACACAAAAGTAAGGGTTACTTCTCGACAAAATAACTACAAGTACCTAAACGACAGTTTATATACTGGATACTGTCGCGTGAGAGCTAAGTTCTGAAATAACACTGCATGCTACTGTTGTGTGTGACTATGTGACTTATGACGTCATAAATAACATGTTGTGTATTGACTTCAACAATAGCTGTACGCTCTGCATCATTTCGCTATTGTTCCAGCTATACAGTAGGACCCACGGTTATGAATATAAACCCTTTGCCGACCTTCTTTACTGGATAGAGGGTTTAATGGAAGACAATAGTTTGTATCAGAGATAAGCTCACCTTGGCATAGGTAACTTTTATATTTTGTAGTGTCGAAACGCGTTAGGTAATTTTCGTTTTTCTAGATAGATGAGGTCGGGATCTATATTCCCTACAGCTGTACTTACTTACCTATTGACAAATTTATCAGTGCCAATTTGCAGAATATAAAATTTTTTCAATGCCGCCATTTACTATGATGGCGAACATTTTGAGTGTTAAATGTTATTTATCGATGTTATACCAAACCTTTCTGATATTGAAGGTAGCTAGAGTGACCAATGTTCTAACTCTTTAATTAGAACATTGGTCAGTCTAAAGAAATTTCCTTTCTCAGATGAAGAAATATTAAGTCTTAAAAAGTTTAAAATCCTTTTCTAAAGCACTAACCCGTACTTATTAAAGATTATGCTGACAATTAAAAAAAAACTCGGGACAGCGCCTCTATTATGTAAAAATTCCACTCATCTCCGAGCGTCAAAACTCTGGAAAATAGCCCTTATTGAAATTAACAATCTATTTTTTAACATTTAAAAACCGTTCTTTTTACGGTGGATTATAGATAATACAGTGGCTGGACTTGACGCCTGCATGATATGCAAGAGGTTGCGAGTTCAATTCCTGTCCCGAGCGAATTTTTTAACCTTAAAAAATCTTTATAAGTTTAAAATACCTATGATGCGCAAGAATTTCAAAATTACTTTCTGGAAGCGTGCGGTAAACATTTTCCACGCCGCGGCATTCAACCCCCGTTTAGATTCCTCTCCATACGCTGCCCTTTGACCTGCAATTTGATACTTATCTATGGTTCGTTCTTCAGCTAGCCGTTTTTCGTCTAAATTCTGAGGCTATTATTTTCATAATACTCAAGAAATCTTTAAAATCCGAACAAAATTATGTATGGCGCATTCAAATCTGTCCATTAGTTTGAGCAGAATTAATGAACCTAAATTAAAAAGTGTCCACAAAAATGATATACTGAAAGTTGCCTGTATTTCAACCAATCATACTACTTTAAACAAGTGAACAAGAAACTGTTGATACAGCAACAGGCATATTCCCCTCGATCTAAAACAAAACTTTAAAACCCTTCCAAAGCAGTCGTACGACTCGTACGCGCGAGTGACTTATTTAGACACTGCAATACTTTTCCCGCGCAATTCCTTACGACTTCGAGCTTTGTGTAAATTCGGCACGAGGATGTAAAGCCTTGTTTTTCAGCGATTAAATTACTTCTGGGCCATAAAGAGTGCGAAATAACAAACAGATTCAGCGACGGTGTTTGAGTTGGCTTTGGTGCAGCTTGATCCAATGTTTTGATCTCTTTTTCTTGAGCGTCTAACGCTATATACAATAAACTAGCCCGTACTCTCTCACTTTCTGAGGTTAGGGTCGTCCACTTTTTTTCATGTATACGTCACCGTCTGACCGCTTTATGTCTGTAGGGATCAAAAAAGGTGCTGCATTGATAAAAATGGCGAGGAACACAGAAGTCTGAGCGCTGAACTCTAGACCGCTGGCTGTCGCTGCTGGCGCCTTAGGAACTTTATTTATTATCTTTTTAAGTGGAATCGGAATGTGGGACGCAACTGTAACTGCAACCGAGGCCGAGGCACACTGGAGGCCGGAGGACTCCGCCGCAGTGCGGAGACCGCCGTTTTGTGTTCTATCGATTCGCTGCTTAACTATTGTTTAACTTACTAAGTAACGTCAAATAGAGGCATTTTAGTAGCGAATTTATCTAGGAACAAGTATTAAATATCTATAAGATTTACCCATTGTTATGAAAAGTTCTGGACATATTTAGTTGCCGTATAATTTTTTGGTAATTTATGATGGAAGTTGTGAAGATGTGAAATTTCATTTGTGATGATAAACATTAATAGCAGAAAGCAGCAATACATACCTACGCCATTTCCTTTCTATAATTTTATTAGCATAATTTTCAGAGTTGAGTGTATACTTGTGAAAACCTATTGAGAACGTACTTAGTTTTCAAAAGTTCATTGCCTCACGTGTGTGTTGGTAATTGTTAATTCTAAATCAGGCAAGCTTTTAAGCCCTAAAGGGTTACAAGTTGGGTAATGTACCTACCCACGTCATTATACTGTGTTTTATCTTGTGAATAAATATCTTACTTACTTACTTACTTATGTATTTGCGAGAAAATTGTAATAGCCTACGCGAACTTTTAACCTAGAATGCTTATTGCATGTAAAATGTGCTGGTAACTTGTTTTGACGTTTCCAGAGTCGTTACTGCACCGTAATTTCCACGAAGGAAAATAACCCACTTTTGCTAAAAGGGTAAAGTAGAGAAAACCTATCCTAAATCTCTAGATTTATATGTAGGTGGGTCCGGGTGATCCCCTAGACATTTTTGGTGAGTGGTCGCTAGTACGTTACCGGGTGGATTGAAACCCCTGTCTTAAAGTTGGAATTTACGAGGGTATAACACATGTAGAGGTAACAAAATGAACAATGCGCGGACCCCTGATCCTTGCTGTCGTAAAACGTGTTATACTTTGTTTTGCCAGTCTGTTTGTTTTTTAAAAGCCCGTACTTACTACAAAAAAATACGTAGATACAATAAGTAGGTATATCCAAATATTCACAGTAATTATTGTGGACCTTCGATAGTTCAGCCAGAGTGTTAAGGATGGTCAAATGTCTTTGGTTCGAGTCCTTGAACTTGTAAGCCACTTCGGGGCCTTCTCGATGCATTTTTATTTCGTCACAAATCTTTGTATAATTATTTTACCAGGTTTTATAAACTTATCGGTTTATTTTTTTATTGACAGTATATTTGATTGAATACGAAATATGTCTTCACTGGTTGATAACTTCCATTTCAATATATCTCGTATTTACACACCCAAAAACCATCGTCAAAAACCAACTACCGAACTCATCAATCTGCGTGCTTGTAAAGTAATATTTATAGCATCGGAAAAGCTTTTGACGTGAAAAATACAGAGAGGAGACCCCAGGAGTAATAATAGATCTTCAGCTTTTGAGGCCCATTGGCTCTATTTGAATGGTAGAGAAAGGCTGGAATAAATGCATTCAGGCAGAATTCACAATCGAGGCGGCTACTCAAACATTCAGTATATATTTTTTATGGCAGCGAGTGTAGACTTTAGGTAAATCTTAATTAGATGCCCTAACATGACTTGAATTTTGTTTACTCTTCTGGGAGATATAAAATAAAGTATTTAAAAATATATTATTACATGTTTGAGGAGCGATATACTTAAGTCTGGGCTATTAGTCTGAGTCAGAGCTATATGGGTGTAGAAGATTAATTATTTATTATAGTTTATAGCGTTTATTATTATAAATAGAGGCGATATTATTTAAAAAATCCAACAAAAGCTGCTAAATTACACCTGTCAGGTGTTTAGCTAAGTTTCAGCGCCTCTAGCAAGACAAAGTGGCAGTGACCAAACGACGATCACAGCAAAATTACACCCAAACCAACGATCGTGATTGACCTACCACATTGTAAAGTTAAGCTGCCTAGGCCGTGCTATATAATATCTGTGCAATAATAAAAACCTACATAATCTCACGTCTGCATCTCGGAGGTGTAGGCAGGTACGTACAATAATGGACGACGTTATAACGTTAAGAGGGCGTTAGAGCACCATTTTCCGTAGTTCCGGTTTAATTTCTAAACTTCAGGCTGGATTTTGCTGAAACTTGGTTTATATCAGTAGATGACCAATATGGAGGTTTGCAAATAGTTTTTATAATAAAAAAAATTGCCTGAAAGAAATTAGGGCGATGCGTTTTTCGCGCCGAAAAAGGGGTTACTTTCAGTTGTTATTTACTTACATTATTACACTGTCTATTGGAGTCTAACTACCTTGGGAACATTAATAATGTGTTGTACTTGTGAGAAAAAAATTTTTTTTTTGAAATATCTAATAAAATGTAGAAATGGCAGCTGAACTACGAACAATTTTGGGAAAATAGATCTATTACATTACTACAACTAGATACTCGCGAAAGGACACGAACACACGTAGACTCATACAGCCGCATTGCTTCTCACTTTTCCCGCGCCCCGTCGCGCTCTGGGTGTAACAGCTATAGAAAACAGTGTTTCACGCGCTTGGCCGTCACTGAGTTCCCACGGTCCTGAAGGGGCCTCTTAAGGTACGGATTTGACGAATATAAAATGTGGCAAATGATGATGATTTTGTACTGAATAAAGACTTTTCTATTCTGTTCTATTCTATTCAAAACATTTGACCAGTGTCTGCGAAATCTCTCAGAGTCTGCCATCACCATCCCATAGCAAAGCAGCTTGGGAGTAGAGCCCCAGCATTGGTAGCGGCAGGTAATATTAATATTTCATGAACGAAACAAAAGTTGGAAGTTGGAACGGATTGGGCGCGTGTGGCCCGCGTTCGGCTCAGCACTTGCTATTCTTTTGCGATCGGAAATAAAACGAGCCGCATCGGCTTTTTCGCGAATACTCGAGGAGTAGGCGGTACTACTAGATACAAGAGCCGCGTTTTCTTGGTCTTAGGGTGGTATTAAGACCGAAAGAAATGGAGTGCAATGGAAGAGGACTACACTCAGCATTGGGTGGCGACAGGCTGAAGAAGAAGAAGAAGAAGAAAACCCCGTCTGAGATCACCTACTTGAGCTCGATCTCAAGTAGGTGAACTCTGAAAAGTCAAAGGCTAATGTCAAGCCTTGGCTAATGTCAAACTTGAGTAGCTGTCAGCATAGTATAGACAGATCTTGAGATTGACATTGACATTAGCCAAGGGTTGACATTAGCATTTGACTTTTCTAAGATCACTTACTTGAGTTCGATCTTGAGTCGACGACTATTAATGCCACCCTTAGTACACTATGATCAAGAGCGCCGTCATATGATAGACAGCTAACGCTCCTGATTGGCCATTTTAGTGTCGTGACGTAGCGCTGTGATGAAACCGACCAATCAGAAGCATTAGTTTTCTTGGACGACGCTCTTCGTCATATACATGGGCGAGTAAAGGAGTTCAAGGAAACCAGACTCGCTAAAAATCCATTACCGTTGTCAACTATAGTGTATCCAAAAATTAAAGTCTTATTGTGTAAACAAATATGGCGGAATGGGTAACCATAGACTACTAGTGCTGTAATGAGTGAAGAGACCATTCGGCGCTGCAGTGCCTGGGACATTGTTTTAGACAAAGCACATTAGTAAACAACGTTTGATACCTTTTGGCGACTTATGGAAATGTCACTTGTAAGTTTGAGGTTACAGAGAATTCGGTTTTCTGTAAAAAATATTAGATTTACGATGAAATGGACGTATTATTACAAAGATAATGGTATTGCATGTGATTACCCAGATGCTACAATAATCTACTATCTATTGTGTGTGATTCATTTACACAGGGAATGCGTATTTTTCTTCCGGTAAGTGGTTTGTTTACACAAAGACTTTTATTTTTGGACACAGTTTCCTGTCAACTGTTTTTTTTTTGCTGCAAAATGAAACTAAACTCAGGCAAGGATCTTCCCAAGCCTGCGTATTACGTAACCATACAACTATCGCGGTGAATTTACTGTAAATCTTACCGCGCCCATCGCCAAAAAAGACAATTCGCGATTTTTATATAAGATTTTTAGTAGGTAGTCACATTAAATTAAATAAATACATGTTTTAATAGACCATAAAAGAGTATACGTAGTGTGTCGCTGACTGTACTTCTCGTAGTAGTTGTACCTATTCTCTTTGCTTGCTGCTTGCAACAGCGACTTTTAAATGTTTTGTTTTGTATAACGAGATCGTATTGATTCTGTATAAGCAACGACTAAACAGAACGCATTTTTCCAAAGGGACTTTGTTGGAAAATGCACAAGAATATTGAAAAATGAAAATAGAAGGTTTTAAATAGTACGAAGAGTAAACAAGGGATGTAAATCACATATTAAAAGGGGTCTTCGCAAAGCCTTTGTTGAGGCTTTCGGCTCATGGCTGCTGATAAGTGGTCATTATTTATTTAAGCCCCTGAAAGGTTTCGAGCGCTTCTTTGATAGTTTCATAACTTTTGCTTTGTTTGTCTGAGCTAGCGACTTAGCCACAAATCTCTGGAGCATGTTTTCGAAAGTGTAAAATCCTCTCGCTTTTGCATTTGTTTTGCGGGTCTTTCGAGGCACGATGCTGCCGAGTATATTTGGTTTTGGGTTTCTCCTTTTCTCTGTACTTCTTTTCGCTTCGTTTCTTTGATTCGGTTTCACTTTCGAAGCTCTGCTCAGACCTGCCAAGTAATGGTAAAAGGGTGGTGAAATAAATTGCTGCTGCGGTTTTTTAATCTGTGGCGGAGAGAGGTTAATTTCATTACCTGCAGTTTGGCTGCTCATGCTTTTAGCTCCACTTTTCCCTGGTTTTATTTTATGACGGGTATTAAAGAGCCACCATGAATTTTACGATTTATCGCTACCCGATTAGGAAGTCATCATCAAAGTAATAATTAGACTAATGTTCGAGAAACATATTATGGACGAATTGAAATTTAGGTATACTTGGGTCACGTCACGCCCATAGCTTTTGTAGAGCTGGATTGCAGTTTTGCGTAATGTTTGTATATATATCTACAACGTGTTACAAAAGGTCCTGACTCTTTTTGTAGGTTGTAATCTACTTGCCAACAGAATGATATTTCTGTAAAGAAAGTTGATAAAAAAACAATTATTAAAAATAAAAACTTTGGTTTTGGATTTACTTCTAATCCAAAAACATGACTGTGTGCGTATGTGCATTTGCATGAAAATCAATGAAAACCATATTTTAAAAATATTTTTCTTCCGTCACAGCGGTCACATTTTATTATTAAAATTTAAAATTGACGTAACGTCATAGAGCAAACAAAAAAATTGGGATGTGATTCATATCACCGAGTTCTATTAACCTGTAAAAAGAGTTAAAACCTTTTGTAACACCTTGTATAAAACTGTTTTCGCAAAAAGTATGATAAAACATAGCATCCTAAACGAGTTAATTTAGGTAAATAAAATTAAATTATCAATGCCGCTTCGATGAAGGGAAGTTAAATAATAATCAATACAGAAACGGAACAACCCGCGTAGCACAACCTAGATCGAAGCTTTAAGTATCACTACACATTGTTGAAGATAAAGTAAAATATGATGTAAGTATATCGAGCTCGATATTATATTATCAAAGGTGAATCGGTTATAAACGAGAGGAACGAATGATTTCAAATATTGGCCTGAAATATTGAAAGCAATTCATCAGCTTACAAGTATCCAATGATTTTGTCGCTAAAAATAGTTGAAAAATAGATTCAATCGATTCTGTTCAAATCTTTTTTCAGTTTAGGAAAGTCGCCAAAAAATTGCTGGATCCCATACTACTATGCACGATCGACTGACTATACAACAAGTTTCAAAATCACCTGTACCTATAGAGGACTTTCTTATATCAGCGACAAAAAAAAAAAACATTCCGTAAAGGGGGCTCGTGCTACGGGGGCTGAAACCAAGTCGAGTTTGTTTCGTGCCGTGGACACAAATCAACAACATACGTACCGATCGATACATAGCCGATTGTTATTAAAGACTACATAAGTACCAATGTACGAAGAATGTTATATTTCTTATGGCACTAGATATAGGTACGGGGCAGGGGGGTAATTCTCGGGAATCTCGCATTCGACACATCTTAAAGGAAAAATCTCATGTCATTTCGATCTTGACTGCTCCCGACCACTCGAGTCATGTCGAGCAAAAAAGGCTAACATCTCGCAGAAATCTCATGGCTTATGTCGAGGGTGACTTCGTGAGATTAGGAGATGTGACATTTGTCGCAAAATTAGAAAATTAGATATACTAGTATTATAGAAAGTCAGCGAACTGGAAAAATACGACTTTCTGATCAAGAGTTTTTTGTATTTGCTCACTCAGTCCTTATTTATCCAGTCCTCAGTCCTTGCCAGGTAACAAAGGCGTATAAAAAGACTGGTGTAAACTTGTTAACTTAAACATACCTATTATTATCTACTATCGCTACTTGCTACTATCTTAAAGAGTAAGAGCCCTGAAATATTGCTTTTATCTACAACTTCTGTATAAGGAAATTCATTTAAGTTTAGAAAGGAATGCTAGATTTATTTAAAATCTCTTTCCATAAGCCGTTTGATATTGGCTGAAAGATTCTGAAGGAAGAATGAAACTCTACAATTCTTTCAGATATTGATTCAATTTGAATAAAAGAGCTCACGAGCAACTTTCAACCTCTTTTACATTGATATTTTGCCGTGAGGTGAGCCTGATTATTATTAATTACCAAATCTCACCCAATTTCATGTCGGGGAGGGGGGTGTAAATCCTAAATAGGTAATAATATTTATCGCGGCTATGTGAACGTCTCAAAGTAGCACAGTACCCCTCGATTTTTTAGCCGTCACTGGCCAGCCAAACGCGCGACATTTAGAAAAATCTCACTTGAGATTAGGGTTAGGGGGGGTGGTCCGAGCCAAATCTCAAGACATCTCACCTAGGGGGGAGAGGAGGTAGAAAAATCGCCAAAATCACCTCAGGTAATTAATGGACGTCCCCTAAGGGTGTTAAATGGAGTTTAATTTTGTAGACCCAGAGACGCAAAGTTCCTTCCATTCGACCTTTGCATTCACGGATGATAAAGCAGCTGTAACAACTTGAGCACTTATCCTAATTCAAAGTTTTTAATTATACAAAGTTTTCAAAAGAATTTCCGTGTAAGTGCTTAGGGGAATTTAATTCCGAGGACCGGACGTAGAGAGTCACAGAATATAATGCAGAAGAAAGATAGCTTCGATGTCTTTATGAGCTTTAAAAACTTTCAGTTAAACTTTCAGAGTTATTGCTCAAAACCAGTGTTTTTCTACCTGTGGGTCGCGACCCCCTCGGGGGTTGCCAAGCTACCTTAGGGGGGTCGCGAAGCTTCTTTAGGGGATCTCGAAGCTTGTTTAGGAGGGTTTTTGGGGGTCGTGGTTGTGGTCTAAAGGTGTACCTACTTCACTGACAAATCCCAGGTCGCGAAAGGTAATGAAAAAAATTTAAAAACATTGCTCTAACTAAACATTGTCCCAGGTATGTAATTGCAGCGTCCGAGTGGTCACTTCACCCATCTAGTGTGAGTGAAGGAGCCACTGGACGCTGTATAAATCATCTCATTACGTAGATGCGAATGCCTTTTTATTTACCTAAAGCGTATTTTGTTCGTAGGTAGGACCCCCAATTTACGGGAAGTTAAAAGGGCTGTTTCACATCCTTTACGAGTATGATCTGTGCTTCTGATTATGTTTATCGGTGTTTGCGCTGTGGCAGGGGCGGGCGAGTCAGGAAATGTTTTTAAATGGGACCCTACCTCTCTACTCGTAAATCCAGCGCTGTGCGTGCGTTATCCGCGCTTCAAGCGGCTGCACCACACGCTTGACCCAAAACGGGGATTTTTAATGCCCATTATGTCCTGAATACATTTGATGTGGCCGCAATCCGGGCCGCCATTCTGAAAAGTTAAGCTCGGCCGCTGTTAATTTCATAATTTTTCGGTCGTCTGCGTTACCGTCATTAATGTAGAAAGAGCTTCTAAAATCGTTTCATGAAGTATATAAACAAACTATATCATTGTAATATTTGTAGATAATAAGAAAATAAGCGTTCTAGTTACATGTTTATTTTACCAATTTCCCAGCTTGACAACCGCATGACAGAACAATAATCATAGAGAATCCTGCAAACTCCACAAACATTTTCAGGGAAAGTGCTAAGTTTTGAGTTTTGAGCTAAAATCAGTCAAGTACATAAGGTTTGGGCTAAAATTAACCCAAAACCCAAATTTATTAGTACTATGTTTTGAGTTTTGAGGTAAAATCAGTCAAGTACCTAAGTTTTGGGCTAAATATTTACGTTACGTCACCACATAACGTCACCGAGAGCCTCCAACACTTGACAAAAGGGTTATAAGTTCCATGAAGAACTTTCTACGCCGTTTTTAGTGACAGTGACAAATCGTGTGTTTACTACCGAGGAACGAAAAAGAAAATACCTACGTCGCCATTACAGATTTTCAAAATTAAAGCCCTGTTTTACATCGAGGTTAAGGGATAGGTCACAAAAGTCATAAAAATTAGAATGTTAGAATTATCATCAATTTTGTTTTACATCCATTAGAGACAGCGCCGACAGCATACATCGATGGCCTTGATATAATAAATATTTATGATAAAAACCTATGATCTACGATCAAGCAAACAAAAATAGATTTATCGATTTGCCTGTCAACTGCCGATTGGATTTTCTTTCAGTCAGTGACCGGTCTTGTGCATTACAGAAAATGGGAGTGAGTGACTGAGTGTAATAATATAATAACCCCTATAAAATTTGCTACAGTTTTTGACTAAAACTTACGTAAGAACAACACATTTTGTTCTTACGAGTCATGGAATTTTATGGCATGGAATAATCAGACGAAGGTGTCAGTAGTTTACAGAGTCTGATAAAAAGCTTTTGCAAAAATACCACTCGCTAATAGTATAAACTACTAAACGAAGGCCTTTCCATCTACGTATTGAGATGGTTTATATATCGTCCAGTGGCACCTTCACTCACATTAGATGGGTGAAGAGACCACTCGGCGCTGCAGTGCCTGGGACATTGTTTTAGATGGAGTAGGCTTGCCTAGCACCTATACCATTCTGGCGTACATTTGTGAATTTAAAGTAACAAAATAACTCGTTAACCGTGAAGGAAAACATCGTGAGGAAACCCGCGGCTTATTTGGCTCCACACGTATTTACTTGTCTTTCCTGTGGGCTAGGCCGACTAAGCTAATGGTATGAATAAGTCCGAACATGTTGGAATAACAATAATGGGGTAAGCAATATAAGTATTATGTATCCTACTATGTAGCTATTACAGTCATTGACCAATAAGGTCCAAGACTACGCGATTTAGTACAGAACCAAATGTAGGCAAGCGCCTAAGGCGGACTTGCGTCACTCAGGGTTAGCAAACTAACTCCGAGTTAACTTGACATTTCCATACAAATTTTGACGTTAACTCAGAGTTAACTCGCTAACTCTGGGTGACGCAAGTGGACCTAAGTTGAACAAAACAAAGTTAAACGTTCATAACAATACAGAAACTTCTGCATCCACTTGACGAGTGAAACAATTCTCGCTCAGTTAACACGCCTACTGTTTCCAGCTTGAAATATGCAAAGCAGACTTTGTATGCAAATTAAGTGTGAAATATTTAAACGGAGTATTGCACAAGTTGCCCTAGTCGCCGGGCGGGTAAATTGAAACGGCGGCGACTTGGCAGTTTCAAAACATTCGGTCAGGGACTGCGGGATCATTCAATTTTTACCCCTTTGGCAAGTCCTGCGGATTGTACATAGTATTCTATCTAAGCAGCTGAGTGGTATACTACGCCGAAGAACCGCTTTATACGGTGGAAGCATAGAATTAGGACACTAAGTCTATGGGTGGAAGATAAATTCGCCGTAGCAGTTTTACAAGTTACTTTACAAACATGACCAACAAATACTTTGCTTAGCGAAATTATTCAGAAGCTGAAAAAATCAGTAAAGAAAAACTTAAAAATCCATCATGATTAGTAACATAATTATTATGTACCCATGTCCAATTCATATCCTACAGCGTTCAGTGTTTTGAGAACTTGTGAAGTAACACTTCTGAAAGTTCTACATTGTTTTATTCACTGGAATGTTGCGGTTTTGTTTTCTTCTTGTTTCTTACAAAGCAAGGATTCCTCAAGTACTTCTGTACAATTTTGTGTCTCCAGAAGCGATGGGGCGCAGGTGCTGTCCTCCGATCCTGCGGCGAATGAAATCCCGGGCCCCGTCCATTGACTCTCTACTATTGATGTACGCTCGGAAACATTCCCACTCCCGGCAATGTTTCCACTGGCAATGTTCCCGGAAAGTTTCCGAAAGTTTCCCAATGTTTCCATAAATTCCCAGTGATATTTTTTTTGTTAATTCATGCTAATTCTTAAAGTATCGCGTTGGTTAGTCACGTGACATGCATATTTGCATAAGTGTCTTGTCCTTGCAGTGTTGCCACATGAAAACTGCGTGAAATCGGCATTTCATTAAAACATCCATGTTAAATCCGTACTACATATCAAATTCGTATGAATTATGCACCGAACTAAATCCCATAGAATCCGCATTACGTTTAAAATCACAATAAAAACTGTCCCCACAGAAACAAATGATATCAGCAAGAGAACAATACGAAACATCATTTAGACCATACGTCTTATATTTGAATGTCAACCTTATTGCATTAGTGTACAGTTTTACTTTAATTGCATCGACTACGAGCAAATAAGCTCCCAAAGGCAGTTTGGGCATCTATTTTTCCAGACACATTTCAGAGTTCTATGTTGTATCTAGTTTTATCCTTGATCGAAGGAATTATGTGTTTAGTAACTTATTATTTGGTGTATAAAGAATCCAAAACCATTTACAAGTTACTAAACAAATATTGAAATATCTAAAGTTTAGAGCGAAGTTCCCGTTAAATTCCCAGTTGGGGGACCATTGCCGGCAATGTTTCCGGCAATGTTTCCAGCGATTGGAAATGTTCCCGGGAACGGAACATCAATACTCTCTACACACGAGAGCATCTCAGTATCATTAACGTCTTGCGAAATAAAAATTCCAGGTTTGAGGCGTTTACATTTTGGTTTGCGAGCATGACGACAGCTTGCTACAAACTTTTTATCACTGTCTGCCAGCGAGCGGAAGCTGTCTGCGCACTTGTTGGAACTTACAAACACGGGATACTTACGTCTTTCAGTTCAGACACGAAATATGAACAAAAAATCTGCCGCTTCACTAAAGTGCACACATTTTCATACACACCTATATGAGTGATAAATGGAGGGAAGGCAAAATTATCGCGGAAACAAAAGTTCTTTTGATTCATTATTAAATATGAGTTCTCAAAGTACTTCTGTAGTCTACGATTTTGTGCCTACAGAAGCGACGGGGCCCAGGTGCGGTCCTCTGATCCGGCGGCGAATAAAATCCCCGGCTCCGTCCATTGTGCTCTCTATACACAGTCGACCGTGTGCCACGACGATCTCATAATATTTTCAACTTGAGTTCCTCGGGAAATTTGTGATTTTCACCTTTGAAACGGAAATTATTCACTTAGGGAATTACGACAGAGGTTCCGCGACATAATACCTTGTAGTTAGAGAGCTGGTGACCAATCGAGATATTTTTTCGTACAAGGCTAGGAGTTGGTAGGCTGATAGAGTAGACTTCGCTGAGTCTGGGAAAAATATTTTTTTGGCACGGTCGCGGTTGAAAGTTAGATTTTTTCGACTTTGAAAGTTTAAATGTATCGGTTCAGTATATATTTTTTGTCGTACAAGGCTAGAAACTTCTAGGTTAGTTGTTGAGACTCCGTTGAACAAGAAAATATTTGTATTTTTGGCCGAGCGTGGTTGAAAGTTAGATTTTTATAACCCAAAAATTCACACTTTCTAGGTTATAAAAAACAATATTTCTATCGCGTTTGGCTAGTAATAAATAGTGATTTCGTGATCAGCGGAGACTAAAAAGGCAGCCTAAAAACTCCCAGCCTTGTAGACAAAAAAGAAATGACTCAACCCATACATTTAAACTTTCAAAGTCGAAAAAATCTAACTTTCAACCGCGACCGAACCAAAAAAATATTTTTCCCAGACTCAGCGAAGTCTACTGTATCAGCCTACTAACTCCCAGCCTTGTACGAAAAAATATCTCGATTGGTCACCAGCTCTCCAGCTCAGTTAATTTTAAAATGAATGAGATACTTTAAAATAAGGGATAGAGCGACCATGTAATATGCAGTACGTTCTAAAACGAAAGACATCATTATATAATTGTAGCGCCAGACACCACAGCCCTTTCTAGTACCAACTTCTACCTCTAGATAAGGAAATCAGGAATAAAAAAATCAGGATTGATATCTGTGTTGACGCAAGGCAGAAATTGTAGGTAATTGGTACTCACTCCAAACATGGACGCTCCATCCCTCTTTCTCGCCCACGCTATTTCCGGCCGCCTCCATCTCTTCGGACGCCGCCTCGGACTCCGGCAGCGTCCGCCACCTCTTGAGAAGTTCCTTCGTTTGTTCCTACATACTACAATTAATATAATTTGCGATACAGGATTTGTAGGTAATTGGTACTCACTCCAAACATGGACGCTCCATCCCCCCTTCTCGCCCTCGCTATTCCCGGCCGCCTCCATATCTTCGGACGCCGCCTCGGACTCCGGCAGCGTCCGCCACCGCTTGAGGAGCTCCTTCGTCTTGTCTTTCGTCTTGTCGCACGCCTGCCGCCAGTTGTGGAAGTACTTGCGCGAGACCTTGGGGCTGGAGAGCGTCGAGTCTTGTCTGTGGAAGGAAAGGTGTTTGTTTGTAGTCGAGGTTTGGGATTGTTCCAGAGTGTGTTGGAATAAAGGGATGATTTGATTGAGTTTGAAAAATTGGGTTGGGGAATCCTGCCGGAAAAGGCAGTGGTTTCTTGACGATGTGAAGCTGTACGAACAACGTAACATTTTTACGCCCGTTTTTTTGATGATGTCCTGTAGAAACAGGTGGTACTAGCGACGTGAAATAGAGACGGGACAAATTCATACCATCTTTTACGGTGCTTCTTTGTTTTATTGTTATGGTGTGTGTTATGAGGTAAGTTAGCCGCCCAAGTTGCCAAAAATTCTTGGGTCCTCAACAATTACCGAGAGCAAAACGTACTTTCCGAGGTATCTACGAATATCCGAAAGTGTAGGTACAAAGATATAAAAATCTCTGCCTTCGAAAACCAACAGCGTCTTGTACCTATTAAATAGTTTGAAAGAAGTCACCCGGGTTCACGAGACAAATACAATTATTACCACGCCTTGGCAAAGCAAAGGCAGTAGTTTCTGTAGAAACAGCCAAAACGAACCCTTAAACCTATGCCCACCCTACGCGCTTCGAATCTCGGTACGTCTCGGAATGCAGCTACATATCTGATGGACTATTGTATGAAAGGCCGTAGGTAGGTAAAACCTGCGTTTAGAGACCAAGCAAGCACGCACGAGCGGTTGTAGGTGGCGGGCGGACCGAGTTATCCTACTCCTCTATTCCTATATTGTGGCCCTGGTCTCTGCTGGTGGCGAAGTGCAAACGGACGCCGAATGTCTCCGCAGTGCCAGCTGTCACGGGTCGTTGCCTTCACTCGCCCATTAAGGGGTGCACTGTCCAAACTAGCTGTCTGGCATTCTAGGTAGAAGTGGGATTATAAGAGGCACAAGTGCACAAACCCTGTTACAGCAATAATTACTTATCTTTTTGTAGGCTTGGAGCCGGCGGGACCACCGCGCAGCTCCGCGAAAATTATTTACACTTAGGTCCGAGGCGGCATTGCAAGCCCAAAACATGCTTGATTTGGCCGTTTGGTGGGCTTCAGCAGGGGTTTTGAAGATCTGGCTTTGAGTGCGATGCTATGTGTTTGAGGTGTTAGTTACTATCTATACTTTAATAAGCAAAGCCTAGCTATACTTGTTGACGTTTCACTGCTGTTAAGAGTTGTTGTATCAGAGTTTTGGGTTTTTCTATACTAGGTAAAGGTAACCTTTGTTTGAGACTTCAACAAACTTTATTTAGACAAGCAATCTTCCGAGCATCGAATCATCGACCTTTATGTCGCTGACACTTTCAGCTCAAAAAGGCGCAGTCAATAATATCCTCAATAATCGTATATTGAGGATAGCTGACGTGGTTTTACGGCATCTTCCATTTTATGTCGTTAGCGTTTTAACGCTTCTGTTTTACTTTTATGTTAGTATGCAGTTTTATTGTCACTGTTACAACTATCAGCGTTTACACAAACACGCTTTGACGGCAGCTCTGAGAGCTGTAAATCCATAAGACTGGGTATTGTTAACGGATCTCTATTGTGGGGAGAACATCGTAGGCGACTGGCGCCATATTGCACGACAGCCTGTCGTGTCGTGAGACTTTATAATCGGGGACGTGTCCCTAACATCCTCCCATTAGGCAAATTGCTGATTTACTTGTGTGCGTATGTGCGTCATGCTATGACGTGCAGTGTATCCGGGATTTGGTTGCAACAACACTTCTGTTTCAGCAACGGAACATCATTAGAATAAACGGGCTCAAAAAAACACAGGCAAACCTCAACCCTCTTAGCTACTACAGCAAGAATAGATTTTTGAACTATGTACCTATGGTTAGAATGTCGTGTCTATGAAAATCTCTAATTATGGTCCTTATGAAGGTTCCATTCGTTCTATCTGGGGGCACGGCAGTGCCCCCGCCAGGTCGAGCGCGAAGCAAACACTGCCGTACCATCCTTTACTGGAACCATTTCGCCGCATTTTCAGGCCCCTATTTGAGAACCTCTGGATAAGACCAGAACGCAGAAATTTTCGTCATCTAGTAAGCTATAATCACATACTTAAAATCCAAAATTTCAAGTCTGTAGGTCATTTAGTTCCGAAGCTAAGCGAAAGCAAAGTTTCGCATTTATGACACACACTCACTCACTCACTCACTCACTCACTCACTCACTCACTCACTCATGATCATCATAATAGAACTAGTACTTCCCATAAACTCAGAGAGCTGAAATTTGGTACAGAGTTAGGGTTGAATGGCCACATAAAGGGAAAACTATAAAAACTAGGATAATCGAAGATCTGGAGTACCTGGTGACCCTGATTAGAAAACACAAGAGCCCTAATAGAACTAGTACTTCCCATAAACTCAGAGAGCTGAAATTTGGTACAGAGTTAGGGTTTAATGGGCAAATAAAGGGAAAACTATAAAAACTAGGATAATCGAAGATCTGGAGTACCTGGTGACCCTGATTAGAAAACACAAGAGCCCTAATAGAACTAGTACTTCCCATAAACTCAGAGAGCTGAAATTTGGTACAGAGTTAGGGTTTAATGGGCACATAAAGGGACAACTATAAAAACTAGGATAATCGAAGATCTGGAGTACCTGGTGACCCTGATTAGAAAACACAAGAGCCCTAATAGAACTAGTACTTCCCATAAACTCAGAGAGCTGAAATTTGGTACAGAGTTAGGGTTTAATGGGCAAATAAAGGGAAAACTATAAAAACTAGGATAATCGAAGATCTGGAGTACCTGGTGACCCTGATTAGAAAACACAAGAGCCCAACCAAACTATTATAGATCGACATATACCGCCCTTACAAAAAATATTCAACTTGGTGGGCCGCTTTATTTGATGTCAAAAATCTAAGGTCTGAAGTATCTGATGAAGAACCCTCAGCTGGTATCAGCTTTATTAGAGATATTATGGTAATGCCCCTTCTACTATTGGTACATAAAAAAATCGACTGTCATTGCAAAAATCCAGCGTAGTGGGACACATCTTCATTTAATCTAGCCTATACCGTCCCACTAGTGGTTCGCTCCGAACTATGAACTCGCGACCTCAGTTACAGATGTATAACTTTGCTCACGCCATTCGCGCAGCAACTATACAACCCCATATCTCGGCAACCCATCGACCGATTTGGCTCATGTTCAAATTAAAAAATTCTTTTAATTTAGTTTAGATAGGCGGGCCTATCAAATTTCATAACGATCCGACCAAATTTACTCAAGTTATCGTCGAACAAACATTCATACATACAAACATACATACATACAAACGCCGGATTGTTCCAGCAGACTCGGAGGACTTCGCTCGCTCGTTCAACAAGAAATAGTCGGACGATTAACTTTATTCTACTCGAACATTACATAAATTTAAAAACTGTGTCAAATAAGAAAATCTAATAAAATTAATAAATATGCCCTCGTTTCTACAAAAAGAAGTGAAATCCCACCAAAAACATTCTGTAAAAACTAGCCAGGTCTCGATGGATCTGCTTGTTTATCTCTAAAAAAGTAATGAAATCTAGACAAAGTCGTGCCAAGTCTAAGGTTCCTTACTGCGATTTCTTTATTATTATAGTTAATGTTGTGAGACTTGGCTGTTGAAGGGTACACAAGGGTACAAAACCAGGTGCTCCATGACACCATTGCACCAATCTGTCGCCAGAACCGCTTGTGTACCCTTCAACGGCAAAGTCTCACAACATTAACTATAATAATAAAGAAATCGCAGTAAGGAACCTTAGACTTGGCACGACTTTGTCTAGATTTCATTACTTTTTTAGAGATAAACAAGCAGATCCATCGAGACCTGGCTAGTTTTTACAGAATGTTTTTGGTGGGATTGTATTGATCGGAAATAAGTTGCTATCGAGTTCAAATTCATTAAAACTTTTACTGTTATGCTTTTAGGCCTTAACCTATACCTACGCTATACACACAATCAAGTTTCTCAGTTATGATGTTGGCCTATAATTACGCAGCAGTTGGTTTAGCCTCGTCACAGAATGACTAAGGTATCTGATGTTGCTATACATTACGCAGTCTAAGGCCTTTGTGAATTGTCGCCTGAAATTGACCCAAATTACGTCGCCGTCGATTGATGGGGCCTCCTTTTGATGCCGGTTGTGCATAATTTGTTAGACTGAATATACATACTTTTACACTAGTGGTTCGCCCCGAACTGTGAACTCGCGACCCCATATAAACGTAACAACCCGATATCTCGGCAACCCCTCGACCGATTTGGCTCATGACATGATCGAACTTAAAAATTCTTTTAATTTCATTTACCCGCCTACCAAATTTCATGACGTTCCGACCAAATTTACTCAAGTTATCGTCGAACGAACATTCATACATACAAAAATACAAACATACATACATACATACAAACGCCGGATTGTTCCAGTAGACTCGGAGAACTTCGCTCGCTTCGCTCGCTCGTTCAATTAAAACATAGGCCTTTGCATCTACTGCACGAGTGGCACCTTCACTCACACTAGATGGGTGTAGGGACCACTTGGACGCTGCAGTGCCTAGGACATTGTTTAGCCTACTCCTACAAACAACAAGCATCACAGAGGGGTAGGCAGAGATGATAGTTTGCCATTTATTGTCACAATTTTGACAAGTACCTGGTCGCTCACAAGAATATGTTCTCGTACTTATTCAAATACATTTTTCCCTTTCGTGAAAAATTGCTTATGGGGGCCGGTAGCGATGCTGACACTCGCACTACAACATCTCACGAGCAAAATAGTGACAGTTCATCGAAATTTATCCACTGCTGAACACACTCAATGTAGCTGAGCTAAGATGGTAGCTATATATTGTGTCTTTGTATACTATTTCATAACATATCTTAGATACGGCAAGCGGGCACAAAATTTGAGTATTCGGCTGCCATGCTTGAAGCCTGGAAGGAGCTAGAGGCTGCCGCGCAAGTTCACGAAAAATAGAGATCCCTTCTTCGAGCCCTATGTCCCTGATAAGGGATAAAAAGATTCCATCATCGTCAATTTGCTTGGAGCGAGGTTGTAATCGAGTTCTCCCCTTTTCAGATAAATAAATGCCAAGCCAAAAAGACCCTTTCATAACTTTGAAGACTTTGTCCTTTCTTCACGTCCAAGTTGTAATTTTACAACGGAGGCAGCTACTAGCTAGTTTATTCAGACTCCCTATTTCAAATTGCATGAGTCCCGTGGACTCGCGGGAGGCATTGGGTATAAAAAGTTGGTAGCTCCTGAGCTCAGGGGCATCCCCGGGCACGCTTTTACGACTGTTCCTGGAACTAGCTTCTATTTAGGCCTTGTGTGAGAAGGTAAACTTTGTCTTTTCTCTGAACTTCTCTCGGGTTGAAAGCCTGAAACTTCCCGCCCTCTAAAACGCGCTAACTTGATCGTGCTTGGGGGTTTAGTCGGCCTAGTCCAGGAGATCTGGGACTAGGCCGACTAAACTAAGAGGATCTTGTAGGTGCTTAGTAAGCCTACTCCATCTAAAACCTGTCCCAGGTACTGCAGCGTCCGAGTGGTTACTTTTAGCGACTTCTATCTAGTGAGAGTGCAGGTACCGAAGGGCGTTGTATAAATCGGATACGGATCTATGGCCGTGCAAGGGGGTAAAGGCCTTTGTTAGAACATACTATAATAGTTATTAACTTATCAGTGTTCCATCACCATCCTACCTTTTTATCTCTTCCGCTAAAGTCCGGGTCAAAGCTTACGTTTAACAAAAGACCTACACATCTACTTGAAAAGGGTATCGCTAAACTAAAAACTAAAAGAGAACTCGCTTATTTCGAGTACTACGTACTAGACTTGAACTAGGTAATTTAATTTGGTACTCAATGGTGGGTCTACTTACGTTGTAACTTTGAAACGTGCACAAAGTAACAAGAAGAAGTTTGGAAAAGAGGAAGCTTATGTAATAATGCATGCTTGCTTTGGAAGTAACTTACCTTGTTAAATTACAAATTGTGTCCACATCGCTCGCTCGGCGATTTCATTTTTCATACAGCAAGGAGACAAAAGCAGAGTCTACTGTTTCCAAGTTAGTTCCTCTGACATTCTGTTGAGATTTCGCAGTTAGCCCCATAGCAAAATCGTAGCTTGTATTCAGCAAACCCAGAATATTTCAAAATACACTTACCTCTCAAAAGTGTCCTTAGAGCTATCACTGGACTTGGACAGCCTCCTGTCCTTCCTCAGGTCCACATCGCTGGACGGTGACTTCTCGGGCGGCAACCTGAGCTCTCTCTCCGACTTGGCGCTGCTAGACCTGGTGGACCTGCCGTCGTCCTTGCTGCTGCGGGGCCTTTGGACGTCCGGCTCCCGCTTGAGGGACGGCCTTACGGGAGACAGGCTGCCGATCTTCTCATGACGCTTCACCTCCATGGCTCGGCGCTAGGCATGGTAGTGACGGGGCTGCCGACAAGGGGAGAGGTTAGGATGCATGGTGTGAAGGTTGGTGGGTGAAGGTGGTGGGGTTCTGAGGACTGTTGTTGAAATTGCAGGTCTAGAAATCCTGTTGTTTTTCAGCTCAATAAAATTTCAGTTTTCACCGTTTGCCAGCATATATTGTAGGGCGCGTACAGACTAACCGTATAGCTCGCTGAGGTGAGGATGAGCGCGGGGCTAATGCTTGGTTAGTAGCCTGGTACAGTGGGCCACAGTCACAGATACCCCATGGCAGCTCTTACCGCGCGCGGCATAAGGGCGACAATCGAACAAAAAGGGGTATCCTAGCGTGTGGCCGACTGTACTTACTGACAGGGCGAGCCGTCTTTGTCGTCTTACAGAAGTGACCGAGCATTTGTACCACCCGGCAGATTCGCGAGACTGACCGGTCAGTCGGACTGAACGCATCTAGCTACGATATATCTCTGAAAAATCGTGTAAGAAGGTATACAAAAATTAAAACATTACAAAAATGCACGAATTGCGCACCTACCAAGGTACACCTACGTTACGTCTTTCGTCCACAAAATTGTTCGAATTCCTGACACTATTCATAGGTAGTAAAAATAACAATAGACCACGTAGCTATTAGTGTAATGATAAAGTAGGTACCGGTTTCTATATCAACATTTCAGCACGATAATAATGACTGCAGCAAGCCACTGCATTGGAATTTACACGACGACACATTATAAAGGGTTATTGTTGCTAATGGTTGCACCAGATGATAGCTGGTGGTAATTACGATTCCCTTGTATTTTCAGTGCTTCATTAGCAAACCAAACAAAACACCACTCAACGAGAGCGGTCAGGCGATGGTGTGGCCTGGATAAATTAATTATCAACGGGTCATCAAGTATTAATTAAAAACTTACGAAGGACGTAACTGTTTATAGACCGGTAATTAAAACATACACCACCTTTTATCGGAAAAACTAAATGCATGTTCTCTGGTCCTATTGATCGTACGAGCATCAAAAAGGTTACCGTGACTAAAATGTAGAGATAATAAAGAACGTTACTCGAAGTTATGGAAGTTTTGGTTATGATTATGGTTTCCGAATCACCCTACGAAAATATTATAAAATAGGTTCGATTTTTTATGGGGTCAATGTCCACTTTAACTTAATAATAAGATAGGTAATGGTTTTGAATTTGTCTTTGCATTTTCATTATCATCCGTAAATAAAGGCTATCAAATAAATTTTCGATCTGGAAACATTGTCATCGGTTCAATTTCCTACTACATTGTTCCCCATCGATTGTTTCATTATTCACACGACAGGTGCCATGTCTTCTATGATATCACCTTTGACCTCGTAAACTTATCAAATTAGGTTTCTGTTTCAACCAACCAAAAATCGACTCTATATCCTTATCGAAAGGTTTCAAAGAAGACTGGCGAGACTGGACCATGGAGGTAAGGCAATATGTTTTGTCCCTGAGGAAAACAATCAGGATATTGATTTAGGATGGATATTATTACATGTAATTATTAGGCACCTAGGGAAGTTTCTTGTATGTTCAGTATGCGATATGCCCGCGCCTAGCTAACTACAAAACTGAGTAAGTAATAACAATAAATCAGGAAGGAAGTTTAATCTTCAAGAACATAAGTGTAAGTCTTTTTCTAAGAAGTAAGCTTCAAATTATGTAGCTTAATGTAGAGCTGGAGTTCACTTTACCACGATATCCCACCATGTTTAGAAGATTTTCAAACAAAGCGGTGAACAATTTTTTGGATTTTGGCTATGAATGGCACATCACATTCGGCCGCTCGCGTCCGTCGCGATCCACGGAGTACTTTATATTAGTTTGAACCCAGATAGTTTTTTACCCGACAGCCCAAAAGGTTATTTCTATTAGTTCACGTGTTGTTTGAAGGACTGTCGTATTAAGACGGCAGTAATTCACGGGTTGCCCAAGTAGCCGGAAAGCAGTGGTTGCGTCTGGCATAGGATCGTGAGCGGTGGCGTGAGCATGAAGAGGCCTCTACTCAGCAGTGGGTGTCAACAGGCTGATGATGATGAATTCACGGGTTATCTTCTCGACAAAACAGCTGTAAATACCCTAATTTCATGGCTGGAAAGCATTAGTCTTTTGTCCAAAGTCTCACATATCACCGGGAATTGAGTTACCGTGCCGTAAGTGGGTCAACCGGTTAAACTGCCGGTGTCGGTTCATTCAGCATTTACGTGATTACATCTTGCTCGTGTGCGAGCTTGGAATGCCGGTAGGTCAGGCAGGGTAACCAAAGACCTAAAGAATGTTAACGTTAATAATTAGGTCCTGCTTGAAAATAACATATTCAGCATGCTTCGCGTTACAAAGTCTCGCGCAAAAAATATAAGAATTAGCACGCAAAATTTTTGGTGCAACCACACAAATCTGGGGTTTAGCTAGCTATTCTTAGGATTCTAAAGTTACATTCTCCGCGGACTCTACCTTCGATCTATTTTATTGGATTTTCCTATCTGCATTTATTGGTTTGAACAATGATTTTGGACCACCCTATAAGTGATATTTTTTACATGAACACCGTATTACGGTCTTGGGGAGCGTTTGTAATAATAACTTTATTGTAAACATAGGGCACGTGCGGCTAAACGAGAAAACTAAGGAAACCGACAAAACCGGGGAAGAATAAGAATAGATTCCTTTTGAAAGTATCTAGTTGCCGACATTGGACGTTTACAACAGAATGATGCGACCAAGATATTGTATGGATTAAGTTTCTACAATAATTAAATCTATTTTCAGAATGTGACTGATCCAGTGATCACGCTATTACTCGTACGATCCTAGAAGCCGACGTAAGCTGGTACCTATACTATACTATACTTGGTAAGTATAGTATAGTATAAGATACGTGAAAGTGAGTACCTATGAATGAGTTTCGCATCTCTTCACGGGTTTACGCCGTATAAAAAAAAAGTGTATAGAAAAGGGGCCTTTGGCAACGTTCGGGGGTCAATCATTATCATGGCGTTAAATTTTAAATTTAAATGTGGTCGTCGTGTCGATTGTTGTAAAAATGCCCTACAGAACAGGAACAATGTTCTACCTAGATGGCTGAATTTTTACGTTATTACAGCTGCCTCAAAGGAGAATAGATCTCGAGCTGCATGCCTGTTTTTAGAAAGGTTACCTATTTACGGTGATAAGATTTCCGCATTTCTGTGTCTGTATTTTTCTATTTCTGAGAAAAAATTAAAGTTGCTAGGTTTACGTATAATAGTTAGTACGAATACACTGAAAATACTATCTGCATTAATTTTATTTGCGTCGTAATATACCTGCCTAAAAATATTAAATAAATGATGTCAACTGTAAAAATCCAAATTAATTTCAGACATTGAGTGATTTCAGTGTGCGATTATATTGCGTTTAACCATGAATGAAAAGAAATCTGATAAGTAATCATATTTCATATGCGTTCCTACTACTTCATACTTCTTTGTTGGGTAAACTTAGGAGCAACTTTTTGTTTCAGGCATTATTCTTTCATTTTCCTTTGGCAAAACTTTTCGCAATAGATCAACTGCCTACGCGAGCCAATATGTACTTTCTTATTAATACAGACCAAACTTGCCATGGTTAGTCATAGGTTGTTGTGACAGATTTTGGTTATTTGGGGCTAAGTAGCCAAAATATATGGGAAGGTTTATTTTCCGTTCACCGGGATAAATGCATTTGGGATGTATTATTGCACTACAGCCCTAAATAACTCCGACTTCGTAAAGGGTCTCTTGAGTTACTACTATAGGAATTACTTTTTGCTAAAACCACAAATAAAATAAAAAAACGGTCAAGCGCGATTCGGGCACACGCACCGAGGGTCCGTTCAACCAGATTTTTTATTGTATGGCGGTACGGAACCCTCAGTGCGCGAGTCCGACTCGCACTTTACCGGTTTTTTCTTTACCTACAATGTGTGAATTTTTACTTCGTCTTCCATCTACGCTAATAGCTACTATTACGTTTTTTTTTCACTTGACCGAGCCCCAGCAGTCAGCAGACATTCGGACCCACAATTCGGTAACAATTGGACATTCCGGGGCGAGGGTCGTCGGCTGACAGAGTCGTCAGATGTCGGCGGGGCTAATTCAGACGAAGAGAGACTGAATAACTTGGGACGTTTGAATCTACCCGGAGATACCGCTTTTTGTTTGGTTTACGCACTTATGCGATGAGCAATAAGTACTACTAACCATGGGGTAACCAGCGGCGTTGCAATTTTACAACTTCAGCGCCAAATGCTTGCAACGCCGCTGCGTGTTCGGTTTTTTTCGGTTCGGTCTATATCGAACTGGAAGAAAAATATAAAGTTTTCGAAATTTCCTTCCACAGTTGCAAGTTTTGAATTCTCGAGAATTGGCAGTGCCCGTTTTAAATGTTTTGGTCCCTCTATGTCGACTATTTCGAGTTATTGATCTTGACGAGTTTCACGCTGTGATAACGGCGGCGGAACTCTATATTGCGCGATATGATAGCGCGATTTTTCTAATTTTGTTTATTTACGAGTGTTTAGGCCGAAAACGGCAATGGTCTTCGCGCTTGTCAATGCTCGATAAAGCTTTATTCATTCAACAGGGTTCTAGGTTCCTCAAATGAACTCCTTTCTTGCTTCGGGCATGTTGAATGGAGCCCGAGTACAATGTAAACCCTGAGCAGAGTATGTAGATACAAGTCCCTTTGGGGGTTTAATCACGCACAGCCTCAGACCAATAGATTGATTAATTATGTAGTCAATTGTTCAACAAAACTGCCTTGATTAAAGGTTGAAGGCTGAATAGGGTATGCGGCTTTACAGCATGCATGGCTAATGGCCATGTATAGAATTATAGATAGAATATAGAATTCGCCCGTAACGTAACCGAGTAGAGTGCTAGCGTGCAAGCGTCTAAGTGCTATCGTGTACCTTCAAACGTCTATTGTCCGAAAAGAGTCCCTAAAATAAAAACAGTATACATTAAAATGAAACGAGGAAAAAGTACAGAACTACTTTGGTCACGAATAATAAAGGTACCGTTTGAAATATGTATGTACCTACTATTCGATCATTTCAGGCTAGATATTTTAATTTTACCTTTACTACCTAGTAGACAGACGGCACCGCCCTTGTCGAATATTATGCAGAATAGTTTAGGTAGGTAAGGTAAGTTGGCAGAATTTGCTCCAACTACATAAGGAAGACTATCTCGAATAATGGTGTCGCATCTTCTAATAGCAGTGCGGTCACTGCATACAAATAACATTTAATAAGTATTCGATTAAGCAGTAATCTCAAAGCTCTCAACATGACTAGGTATGACTAGGTTCATTGTACAATTTGGTGAAGGATGCTCTTTTGTTCCAGAAGTAAAAATACTTTGCCAGTGGTCTTGTCATGGTTGAGATAATGTCTCCATAAATCCCTGCAATCACCTTGGTTTCTTTTGCCGTCTACTTTTTCCGTCGTAAACTTATTCCAACAAGCGATAATAGGAGCAAATGAGCATTTTGGATGTAAAAGTGCAGTTGCACTGGCTACACGTTGATATTCCATTTGAGCAGTTATACTCTATGGCCGCTGGTGGTCTACATCTGAGTTCATTACGTCTCTTCGTTTGGCCTCGAACTCGGACATGTTAGAGTTGACTCTACGCCGCCATATAGCTCGGTCTTCAGCCAGTTCTTCCCATGTAAAATGTTCGATTTCACATGGCATTTCTGCACGTTCTTAAACCCAAGGTAATGCCCAACTTTCTTTTGTTTCTGTAGCGGTTAGGCAAGTTGTATTGTGTAGGTAATTGTTGCCGGGCAGACGAATCCGTAGCGGCCGAGAGGGGGACTGAAGACACGTTTGATGAAGCGTCCGGTGGCGAGGACGATGGTGTCGATTCTACCGGCCAAGAGCGGGATCGCGCAGCAAGGATGTCGGCGGGCTGAGCACGTCACAGGTGACGTCACCACCGCCCCCGCCGCCTGGCGCATCTGCCCAGGCACTGCGTGCGTATCAAAGGGCTAAACAAAACTAGTAGTAATACTTAGGTAGTCCTAGGAATTTAGTATAAGGTTGTGCTTAGGTTAGTTTTGGGTGTTGGGTAATTAATAAGTTTTCATCATTAGTTGGTATTTAGGAATTGGGTAAGGGAAGATCTAAGAGAAGGAAATTGTAGCGGTTAGGCAAGTTGTATTGTGTAGGTAGTTTATGATTAAACGAACTTACCTGGTAATGACGTTGAATCATAATTACACGAAGAGCTTCGTTCGAAGAGATTAGGAAAGCACATATGTAGTCCCGCGGATGGTGTCGCTATCTCGCACTATATTTTAGAATATTTTTTGAAAAGAAAAATAACACAAAAAAATAAATCAAAAAACTTGTAGGGTAGGTATGAAACCCTGCCATACAACGCTGTCACCCGGTGTCTTGTCATTTAGTTTAGAGACAAAATAAGCAAATATTTCACGACTGGGGTAGAAGCTGGTATAGCTTGGGTGGGTGGGTTCCTAATCTCTTCGAACGAAGCTCTTCGTGTAATTATGATTCAACGTCATTACCAGGTAAGTTCGTTTAATCATAAATTATACTCGAGCTTCGTTCTCGAGATTAGGAAAGCACATATGTAGATTTTGAGAGATCTGGTGCTGGTGAAATATTTAAAAAATAATTATTGAAAAGCAAATGAAATTCAGTTTCTTTTTAGAGAGTATTATTTGGTAATCATAATCGTTATGTTATATTTTAAGTTATTAAATCACAAGCAAAAAAACATTACATTGAGTTTTTTAAACATTAGCTATTATTAATTATACTTTTAGCAAAATCATTTTGATCATTATGATTGATTATAACTCTATTATAGAATTGGGCAAATACAGTGGAATTGGGGCCCCAACCTGCGGTCTTTCTAATTATGTCTAGACTCACTCCTGCTCCAAAAGCTTTGGAGGTGGACGCGTGACGCGTGCTATGTCCTGAAAAAATTGTCACATCTATGCCACTTGTGGCTATAGTGGATTTAATCCACCGACTAATAGTTGATGCCGTCACTTTCTTGTGAGGCTTTTTGATAGAAATAAATAAGTACTCGTGGCTAGTTCTTAAATCCTTTGTTTTTTCTAAAAACATAGTTAAAGTTTTTGCCGGGCAAATTTCTGGTTTATCGAGGAAAAACGGGAGGCGAAGAGTAGGTTGCGATGATCCAGGGCGTGACGTTTTAATATGGTCGGAAATTTTTATGATAATTTCGGAAGGGTTTGTTATGATATTTTTAATATTAATTTTTGATAAAGTTTGGGCTCGGTGCGCAGTCACCAAAGCCAAAAGGGTACATAATTTCTTAGTAAGTTTATCGAAAGATAAGTTTTCGTTAGGGTACCAACCAGATAACGTATTCAGAACTAGTGTAGTATCCCAGGTTATATCGTATCTAGGAAGGGGAGGTCTCAACTTAAAAACGCCTTTTAAGAACCTTTGAATACGATCATCGCTACCCACTTTTTGTCCGAAAATCAACGAGAGAGCTGACCTACAGCTATTTAGGGTACTGTATTGTGCCCCAGACTCGAAAAGGTAAGTTAAAAATAAGATAATGTTCGTTACTGATGCATTATAAGGGTCGATGGATGTCTGGTGAGCAAAATGGAACCATTTTTTCAGGCATGTATCGTATTGCTTGATCGAGTTATCAGATAACGAAGCTGTCATAATCGGGATTGATGAGGAAGGAACGTTTCTTTTGAGAAAAGACGTCCTGATAATTTGCCGGCAACCAGGGTAATCTGGTGGTGGAGGCTGCGGCTGCTGGAATGAGATAAAATTAGATGTCGATTGGCCGAAAATATTAAAGGTTTTGATGCAAGTAACCTTGTAAATAAGGGGTACCAGGGTTGGGTAGGCCACAGGGGAACAACCATTATTCCCGTTGCCTGGTCACTTATAATTTTTCTCAGACATTTCAAAATTACGGTAATAGGTGGTAATGCATAAAAGTAAAGGTCAGACCATGTGACTGTAAATGCGTTTGTGGTGAAAGCATCAGGGTCTCTTTGCCATGAAACGTATTTTTCGCATTTTGAATTGAGACGACTAGCAAATAAATCTATCTCTGGACATCCAAATGTTTTGGTTATACGACAAAAAGCTTCAATGGAAAGTTCCCACTCAATATCAGGATGAACGCGCCTTGATTCTGCGTCTGCTACCCAATTGTCTGATGAGCTGATATAGGCTGCGTGAACGAATATATTCCGTTCCTCGCACCACTGCCACAACATTTTACTGACTTTTGTAAGGTGGGGGTATTGAATACCCCCCATACGGTTAACGTAAGCTATAGCCGTTGTATTATCGATGCGCAAAACTATTTGACAATCTCGCAAATTTTTTGCAAATACTTTTAGACCAAAAAATGCGGCCAGGATTTCTAAATAGTTTATATGCTGCATCCTTTCCTCGTCAGACCACAATCCACTAGCCGTGTCCTGCTCGCAAGCGGCGCCCCATCCCGTGGTTGAGGCATCTGAGAAGATTTCGAATTGATATTGATCACTCTTTATCAGAGATGGGCACGTACCCGGGTATATACCCACCTGTGGGTATTTACCCGATATGTACCCGGTAAATACCCGTATGCACCCATTTGCTGGGTACATTCAATTTGTGATTTCAAGTATAATGAAAATTATTAAAATGAAAAACAAAGTATGTCAATCAATTCTAAACCATGTTTCCTACGCAAAGTACGTCTTAGTAATTTTTCGTTAAATGCATATTTACGAAGTTATGCATGTTTTTGTGATTTCTTTGTATGAAAACGAATATTCATAAGGACATTTGTCTTATATTTTTATAGAATTAACAACCGGTATGGCATTGTGTTCAAAATGCTATACAGTAAATGTAAGTCGTCCAGCCACCTCATTACGTCCGAGTCGGCCTCATCGACAGCGCCGCCTTGGATGGCGAACAGCGGGTAGTCGTAGTTGATGTGGGACATCGTCTGAACCCGCCCGCACACGCAACTCGGGTCCGACCCACAGTTACTTTTGTGTATATAGCTCCCCACACCTTCCCCGTAAGACCCGGAATCTATTTATTTGAGTCCAGGGCTTTCTGGGAAGATGGAAACCTGGCACACGGATATCTGGCTCGGACTCGAGATGCTTGTTAGGCAGGTCCACAGATGTCCACTGATCCCGCCATTTCTCCATCAGCGTTCTGTCGTCCTGCAAGAGTTCGTGGGCCTGCATGGCATGGCAAAAGATCTCTCTGATGGTAGGCGAAGATCACTACGGGTTGCCTGAAGATAAGGTACTAGTGACAGGTGCGGCATATTGTTGATCTTATCATACTTCATTCTGATCATTAATTATCTCCACAGACGTGACGGGAATATGTAGGAAATGACGGGAAGCCAATTGGTGTTTGTGGGTCTGACGGTTCCGGATATGTTCCTAATGGCGCTGTTCAGTTCAACGTCAACCAGGGCCCTTAGCCTGTAACACAATGGTGCCAAAATGGGCTGTCAGGTGACGACTTCAATTACGATTTGCTAACGCTGTCTGTCCTTTTAATGTTTTTGTAGTACAGCAAAGAATATTTTGATTCTAATTCTAGAGGATTAGTTCTCTGGTTGTAGGAGAAAAACGAGGAGAGCCCGGTTTTGACCTTCTGCCGGGACGCCATTGACCCGCCATTGCGTTACAGGCTAAGGGCCCAGGTCAGTATGATGGCCGGCCTACACTGGCTCGGGCCGCACTATGGACAAGGGCTAGTGTTGATATGCGCAGTGTATCCGCTTTGCAGCCCCATGTTATCGCTGCCAGTTTCCGTATCAGGTTGCAACTGTTTGATACCATTTTCTTTACTTTCTTGAGGGGGCTTTAAAAGTGGAAGTTCTGTCTAGAGTTACACCAAGATAGCCTGGGTTAGGGTCGTGCTTCATTGCAGAAACTGCGTTTAACACCTTCACTTACTAGCTTGCCTATTGTTGAGGTAAAAGGAGCAAGCAGCTCACTGTTTTACATGGGTTAGGTTTAAGTCCTCAGTCGATGAAATACCGCTCAAACTTTGCAACGGCTTCCTGAACCAGTGTTGTCGCTTTGTCCAGTGTCAGTGTCGTGCTGTGATGGCAATGTCGTCGCCTACATAAATGATCGCCCGGAGACTTTTGATATGTAACTGACGTAGACGTTGATAAGCGTAGGCGCCAGGACTAAGCCCTGCGTAACACTATTGTTCAGAGTTTGGCGTTTGAAAAAAAGGCGTGAAGGGCGTCATAAAGACAATACGTGCATTGCATTAAAAAAAATCCGAGCTCGTAGGGTAGTCCCTGACTGTCCCTGTTTCCAGACATGTTCCAGAGAGTTTCAAATACTAAGCTGAGATCCACGAATACCGCCACTGTTTTGAGTTTCTTTTGGAATCCTGCTTCGATATTAGAAGTTACTACAAGCACTTGGTCAAAGCAACCCTTAAATTTTGGTGGGATTTTGACCGAACCGGGGTTGCATCAAAGAATTGCAACCATCTTGCCATGCCATGCAGGCCCATGAACTCTTGCAGGACGACAGAACGCTGATGGAGAAATGGCGGGATTGGTGGACATCTGTGGACCTGCCTAACAAGCATCTCGAGTCCGAGCCAGATATCCGTGTGCCAGGTTTCCATCTTCTCAGAAAGCACTGGACTCAAATAAATAGATTCTGGGTCTTACGGGGAAGGTGTGCGGAGCTAAATACACAAAATGTAACTGTGGGTCGGACCCGAGTTGCGTGTGCGGGTGGGTTCAGACGATGTTCCACATCAACTACGACTACCCGCTGTTCGCCATCCAAGGCGGCGGTGTAGATGAGGCCGACTCGGACGTAATGAAGTGGCTGGACGGCTTACATTTCACCGTATAGCATTTTAAGCACAATGCCATTTGCAAAATAAAATAAACGAATTTAATAAGTTTTAGTTATTCTTTGTTCGGGGAGAACAAACATAAAACCATACTTTATGATTATAATTTTTTGTTATTTGCAACACTTAACCCATCTTCGCATTTTAATTAGACCGAAATGACCTGACTTCATCAGTATATTGTCTAACGTTTCAATGTAAATATAAATTTTTGACACTTGGTTCTTAATAAATAATAATTATTGTTAAATTCATATTAAAAACTATTATATTAATCATACAAAGTATGACAAAGTACTTTTTAAATATACCGGTTGTTAATTCTATAAAAATATAAGACAAATGTCCTTATAAATATTCGTTTTCATACAAAGAAATTACAAAAACATGCATAACTTTGTAAATATGCGTTCAACGAAAAATCACTAAGACGTACTTTGCGTAGGGAACATGGTTTAGAAGTGATTGGCATAGTTTGTTGTTAATTTTAAGTCACAAATTGTATATACCCAGCAAATGGGTGCATACGGGTATTTACCGGGTATATACCCAATGTACCCGGTAAATACCCAAATGGGTAGATTGGGTATATACCCACCGCCCATCTCTGCTCTTTATCTTCGTTACTGAACTGTCAACGGATCTAAGCCACCAATTGAAATCGCCTAACAATTCGTCTGGTATGGACATGATTTTATCGAAGTCCTCATCGTTTATGAGGTTAAGATATTTGCATCTTTCAAATGCCTTTGTGTAAAGCCAGCCATATTCAATGGCTGGGCAAGCGGAAGTCAGAAGTCCAAGAAAACGTGCAAATTCTCTAATCTTACATCTTTTTAAAGTCATGAATTTAATTATTTCTTTTTTAATTTTACTTCGTTTTTCTGATGGTAGGGAAAACCTAGGGATGTTAGAAGTCTAGCCGACTCATTAATGTTTTGCAAACAGGACTCGTAGGTATTCCCTATTAGCAGAATATCGTCTAAATAAAAGGTTGATAGATAACCCTTGGATCTCAGTAATTTAGCAACAGGCTTCATTATTTTTGTAAAAACATAGGGTGCTGTATTAATGCCAAATGGAAAGACATTAAATTCGTACAAATTGGAATCAAATTTAAATCTTAGATACTTTTTTGAGTCTCCGTGAATTTTTACCAAGAAATAAGCATCTTTGCAGTCTAATGTGCTCATAAAGCAATTATCAGATATCAATTTAATGGCTGTGCGTAAATCTTCTAATTTGAAATGTTTAACATCGATAAACTTATTGAGATTTTTTAAATTTAGTATAAACCGTTTTTTGCCGTTTGGCTTTGGAATCATAAATATTTTTGAAATGTATTGACCTTGGCTTGGGCTACACATTGATACAGCACCTATTTTTAATAGTTCATCAATGGCTCCCCGAAACTCGACCTTTTCGGAAGAAGAATACACTTCTTCTACTGGGGGATATTCTTGAATAGCCGTTTTTGAGAAAGGAATTTGGTATCCCTCAATGTAAGATAGTACATAAGGGTCGTTAGTAATTAGCGACCATTGTTGATAAAATAAAGAAAGTCTGCCTGCATATTTTACCGTGTCTAGCGTCTGGGCCGATAATTGTTGTTCGCCGGCCGCGATGACGTTTTCGATGAGCTGGCTTGCTGATTCCTCTGTGTCAGCGGCCGCGTTGTCCTCTGAGCCCCCGCAGCATGCATAGGCTTGCGGCTCTGGGGAGGACCTCTCCAGTTTAAAGAAGTCTGCGGTTTGTTTTGCTGCGAATTAGTAGGGTAGTTCCTATTTTGTGGCGGCTGCGGCGGTCTATTCGTCGGGTTAGTCTTAAGGTCAGCTCCAGATCTGCTAATGGCTTTAGCTGTTTTTAGTGTCTCTGACAGATTGGGGCCGAATAAGAAATTGTCAATCTTGGTTTTTTCCATTTGGGCTTTCATATCCTTTTAAGATTAAAAAGGATAAATGATCGTCTGGTCACCGAGTCTGAGTGTTGACAGTCGCAGATTATACGAGCAGTATCCATGAGAAGTTTCAGAAGCCCAGGGTCCTTTGACTCCGACGAAAGAAGCAAAGAAATGGCTTCACTTAGCGATGAAATGGCGGCCGCTAGGATTAAAAGCAGTTCTGGGTCCAAGACTGATGAAACCTCCGTAGCAGCAGGGGCGGTAGATTCCGGGGCGGTAAGGGCGGCACTGGAAGTGGCGTCGATAGTCATGGCAGGGGGGGCACAAGGGGCGGCACCGGGGGCGGCACCGGGGGCTGTACCAGGGGCAGCACTGGGGCCGGCAACGTAGGTGGATGCAGCGGTCATAAGCGCTGGACTCTCAGTAGTGGTAGTAGGTGCTACAACTTTCGATTTTATAGTTTCCGTTTCGATGTACCCCATCTCATCATCATCCAGTAAATCAACAAAATAGTCCTGATCTGACCTCATACGAGTCTCGAAATCACGGTCTGGAATCGAAGAGACCGAAAAAAAATGCTGTAGAAACTATTCTTTGATAAATAGGTAAACACGCACAAAGAGACTACTTATTATAGGTGTCTGTCGGTTATACAGGTATTCTGCATTTTACAGTAGGTAGATAATAATAATTAAAGACGTGAGACAGCCCCAGGATGGACAGCTCGGTTGTCTTATTGCAATAAACAGACGTGAACAGTCCCAGTACGGAAAGTCCGGTTGTCTGATTGCCTAATTACCTAGGTATATTTCGTAGGTATTCTAATGCTGAACGAGTGGATCGATCCCAGTATGGAAAGCCCGAGTGTTCGCAATATTTTCCCAGCAGTGTAGGAGTAGGCTATGCCTGCGTATCAATGTAAGTTACACAAATATCTAGGTAGAAATGAAAATGTACTTGGACAGTACCTTCATAATAAGAAGCCTCGTCACGAGGCGATCCATGGTTGTGATGACTTCTCTCCGGTGACGTATCGGGAACACTATCCGAGTGCCTACTATGACGTCGTTTACGTTTGAGTTTTTTCTTCAGTCTTTTCATTTTTCTACACAAATCGTTGTAATCACTCTCATCACTATCATATTTACGTTTAGGCATAACTATTACACTTGTTAACGTTGGAAATAACACCGAATTTATGCTTTTTAGGTAATTTTTAGACAGCGAAGCGTGCGAAACAGCGGGCACTAAAACACGAATGACAAGACACCGGGTGACAGCGTTGTATGGCAGGGTTTCATACCTACCCTACAAGTTTTTTGATTTATTTTTTTGTGTTATTTTTCTTTTCAAAAAATATTCTAAAATATAGTGCGAGATAGCGACACCATCCGCGGGACTACATATGTGCTTTCCTAATCTCGAGAACGAAGCTCGAGTATAATTGTTGCTAATCAATAAATCAGTCAACCACCGGCCTCGCTCTTTCATTGACGCTGCAGTTTTCCATTGAGAGATTCGCTGTTTCAGAGGCGTTTTTCATCCTTTCCACCGGCATTCGCAGGCCATCTGAAGTGATGATGAAATCTAATATTGAATTAGCTCTTTTCATGTTGGTGCTCGTTGATGTCTCAATACAGCTGGCGAAGTATTTACTGAACTGTGCTCATAAATAAAGGTATGGTCTCAACGAATTCCCTTAGCTCCCGGGAGCACTGGCCCTGAGGAGACAGCGTCTAATGCCGTCCTATTATATTCAACGGCACATCGAGCACCGAGACTGGCACAAACAGTGAACCAAACAGAAGGTTGAAAAGTTATAAAAAGTTAAAAAAATAAAACTAATCCTAGGTAATTCTTCCCAAAAAAACCTTAAAAGCATAACTTCTAAACGTCAAAAAATCGCTGAACATAGGTACATGGGGGTGATTCGTGTACCCCTAGGAGTGCTCTATCTTTGGACTTCCGCTTGACACTATTTTTTGGGACACCCTGTATAATAGGCCATAAGTAGGCCCTGTACGTCTAGCATGAATCATACTGCAAGACGATGGATCGACCATAGTGGTTTACAACGCGCACGGCCGAAGGTGGAAAAGTTTTTGTACCAAAACCATTCCACTTGAATTAGAGCCGATGGTAGTAGAGTACTTTGTCCTTCTTCACGTCTCTAGTTTGTGGGTCCATATAGGCACAAATGCTCACAAATGGGTGTTTTTTCTCGGCTTTTTGTTTTGGGCGGAATCGTCGACGTTGGCAAAAAGGGTTGCGTGGGGCTCTGCAAATGGCAAATAGATTGAAATGTCAAACTCGTTTTGGTTAATTGAAACAAACGCTCTGTTAGGTGCCTCAGGGTCTAAAAAATGCCATCCGAGCTGATAAAAAAGCAACCTTCTAACAATATTATAAACATTCTATAAAATGTTTATTCTTAAAGCCTGGCCACATAATTAACATTAGACCTAAAAATTGTTTGACCTAAGTTTACTTCACGTAAGGTCGTTTCACCTATTTTTTAACTGACTTCAAAAAGGAGGAGATAGGTAGGTACTTCTTTTCTGAGTCGGTAAAAAAATTGGTAAAATAGTTACGTTATTTGGACAGAAATCAATTATTTTCTTCCTTTTTAGCGCCAACTTGTAGTCGGTTTAATCTATATACAGGGTGTTAAAAGACCGCCAACAGAGCCGAAAGCTACGCATACTAGACACCAAAACAAAGTACTTTTTTGATAAATTATTGCTGGGAAATGATTTTGGATTTTTAGGTTACAATTTTGAAAAATATTTTATAACTCAATGGACGCGTAAAGCACAGATGTCATATTGCGCAAGCGTAGGTATAAGTTTATGATACTTAAGCTTGAAGTGCCGATGTTTAGAATACATTGCGGGTTGAAATTTTAACGTCGTTTTTTGCAAGAAATATTCATAATTTTGATATGGCTTCTTGAGAAGATATGTTAAGAACTAGATACTGAATACATTTCTGCAAAAAAAAAGTTTTGAAAAGTCCGACTTTGAACCTCATTATCTCGGAAACCGTTGATTTCCCAGGCATAGTTCCTTGGGCAAAAATGTTCCTTATGATGAGGACAATACGTGGTTTCCCGCTTTGTTGGCGGTCTTTTAACACCCTGTATATAAAAGGCTTAGGTTGACTGACTCATCACGCTACAGCCCAAACGGCTGAACCTATAAGTATGAAATTTGGACAAAAGTTGCGTTATATGGTGGAGGGTTCATTTAAGAAGCGATTTTTTTTTATTTAACCCTTAAGTGGGTCAAAATAGGGCTAAAAGTGTGTATGGGAAAAAATTTTTTTTTGGTCTTTTGTTCTTAAATCTTGCTTTTTTGTACTTTTTTTTTAAAATGACTTGACACCTATTTCAGATTTTTTCTCATTTCCATGTTCTTAAGGGTTAAAATGGGTGCCAAAGTTTTTCGATTTTTTTCACCAGTTACGATCAATGCTGGAACAAAACCGCTAATGCCACAACAGTGAAAATTTGACAATAGTTGTAATTTGTAGACACGCTAAGGGTTAAGACAGATTTACTTCAAGTTTAACCCTTAAGGCGGTAAAAATGGGGTCCAAGTTGGTATGAAAAAAAAAAAATTTTGTCCGGATTTACTTGCAACTAAGAATTCGAATATTAAATCAAAAATAATTAAACACATGTTTTAGCTTTTTTCTCATTTTAGCCGTTTAAGGGTTAAACGAGGTTGAAACGTATGAATATTTTTCGTGATGTAGTGTCAACGTCGGGCCCAAACCATTTAAGCTACAACTATGAAATTGAAACTGCAGTAGCGTTTTGTAGCAAAACTACCCACCATGAAGAAAAAAATATAATTTTAACCCTTCAAATGCCCAAACCGGGGTTCAAAGTTTGTATGAAATAAAATTTTTTTTTGGTCCGATTTACTTGATGTTAAGTATTAGTATACTAAATCAGAAAAAAATAAACACGTGTTTCAGCGTTTTTCTCATTTCAGCTAATGAAGGGTTAAAATGGGTGGAAACGTTGAAGTTTTTTTCCTGATGTAGTAGCAATGCTGGGCCCAAACCATTGAAGCTACAACTTTTAAATTGAATGTGCAGTTGCATTTCATAGCACTACTACCCACCATCAAGAAAAAAATATAATTTTAACCCTTCAAATGCCCAAACCAGGGTTCAAAGTTTGTATGAAATAAAATTTTTTTTTGGTTCGATTTACTTGAAATTAAGTATTAGTATACTAAATCAGAAATAATTAAACACGTGTTTCAGCATTTTTCTCATTTCAGCGAATGAAGAGTTAAAATGGGTGGAAACGTTGAAGATTTTTCCCTGATATAGTAGCAATGCTGGGTCCAAACCATTTAAGTTACAACTTTGAAATTTGAACTACTGTTGCGTTTTATAGCAAAACTACCAACCATGACGAAAAAAGTAACAATGTTAACCCTTGAAATGCCCTAACCGGGGTTAAAAGTTTGTATGAAATACATTTTTTTTGGTCTGATATACCTACTTGAAACTAAGTATTCGTATGCTAAATCAGAAATAATCAAACACATGTTTCAGCATTTTTCTCATTTCAGCGAATGAAGGGTTAAAATGGGTGGAAACGTTGAATATTTTTCCCTGATGTAGTAGCAATGCTGGGCCCAACCCATTCAAGTTACAACTTTGAAAAACTACAGTTGCGTTTTATAGCAAAACTACCAACCATGAAGAAAAAAGTAATAATGTTAACTCTAAAACGGCCAAAACGGGGTTCAAAATTTGTATGAAATTATCATTTTATTGGATTCAGATTAACTTGAAACTAAGTAGTCGTGTATTGAATCAGAAATAATAATTAAACACATGTTTCAGCATCAAAAAGGGTGGAAACATTTTAAGAGTTTTCCTGATTTAGTATCAATAACAATGCCGGAACCATTAAAGCTACAACTATTCAATGAACATTTAACTACAGTTGCGTTTTATAGCAAATCTACTAAGCATGAAGAAAACAATAATAATGATAAACCTAAAACGGCCAAAAAGGTTCAAAGTATGTTTTTTTTTTTGTTGGATTCATTTGATCTTTACCAATTTGGTCACACACATACACAACACATACACTTCCACGCTGAAACTGCACGACGGATTTGGATGACATTTGGAATAGAGATAGCTTACAAAAATACACACCCATGACTCTATTCATGCTCATTTGATAATGCTGAAAGATGTACCCAGGCAACTTCTTATAAGTCTTCGCGGACGAAGTCGCGGGCGAAAAGCTAGTTTTTGTTTTAAAATGTTTTAGTATTTGACCTTAGGTATGTTTAAATTACCTAACGTCGCCACGACGGAGGAAATGAAAACTCAACCACAACATAAGTATGAAAACGCGCGATTCCATTTAGACAAGTGTTTTTTCAGTGAATAACAGTTTCCATACGGCAACAGCTTGGTTGGAAATTCCAGAGTCTAGAATTTAGACGCCCTGTACGTATATAATCAGTATCAATACTATCAATAGAAAGTTTAAGAGGATTTGAGTAAAATATACAGTGGCACGGGCCCTCGTGACCTCCGATAGCTTACACACGAACTGCCATTTATTATTATTAAGGATCCTTCGATTCCTCTTGATACGAAGAGTTAAAGCACAAAAGTTCTACTCCAATAATGGCTCCTCCAAGTCTTGTAAAGCCAGTATACAATAATATTATATACTGCCTTTACAAAATGTCGCTTCTTTTTAGGGTTCCGTACCCGAATTGAACCTATTTCTAATCCAATGATGCCTATTACGGTTTCAAAGAAGTCGAAAGTCATCGATTTCACCGTAGACTTCCGTGCAACTTCTCAGCCACTCTATTTCCCCAACATTAGTCAGCGACTTAGCTCTCACCTGGGATAGACGCGGCAGGTCCCACGGGCGCAATTACCATGCGAGGTCAAGCGTACCTGACCCCGTTTTATCGACTTTAACTATTTTCCATACGTGGCGGTAACCCGGTGTCTAGAACGATGGTCACTATATCGTGAGATCCTTAGTTTCTGGTGCGGAACTGTCCTGGGGCCTTAGCCTGTAACGCAATGGTGCCAAAATGGGCTCCCGGTTGACTTCTTCAATTACGATTTATTAATGCTGTCGGTCCATTTAGGGTGGTATTCTAGAACGCTACTTAAACTCAGTTCAAACTAGAACGGTACTTAATCTCTGTTTAAACTCAATTCAAACTAGAAAGCTCCTTGAACTCTGTTTAAACTCAGTTTAAGTAGAGTTTAGTTGTGTCGACTGTCGATAAAACAGTGCATGTTTTGATTTGAATATCCCTCCCTTCATATTAAAACATGCACTGCTTTATCGATAGTCTGAACTCTGTTTAAACTGAGTTTAAGTAGCGTTCTAGAATACCACCCTTAATGTTTTTGTAACAGGAAAGAATATTCTGATTCTAATTCTACAGGGTGCACTCTAAGTCGAAAGCGAAACTTTAAGTAGGCTGTCTACTGATCACTACAAACAACTTGTACTAGGTGGCGAAAAAAATTGAGCGAAAAAAATATCAGCTGTTTCATACATTTGGCACAGTACCTACTGAGTCGACCTTTTGTATGGAACAGCAGATATTTTTTTCGCTCCTTTTTTTTCGCCACCTTGTACAAGTTGCTCATAGTGATCAGTAGACAGCCTACTTAAAGTTCCGCTATCGACTTAGAGTGCACCCTGTAGAGGATTAGTTCGCTGGTTGTAGGAGAAAAACAAGGAAATTCTGGTTTTGTCCTTCTACTCAGTAGACTACTGGGACGCCATCGATACGCCATTCCGTTACAGGCTAAGGAAGGCCCTTGTACTGTGGACTTGAAATTGAAAATGTGCGTGGATATGGAGGATTAAGGTCAACCTGTTTGGTGTGACTAACTTTACCAAGGTTTTATGCTAAACAAACTTTATAAGTAGGACTCCGTAAACTGATACGTAAATATTACAGAGCCATTTCAAAATAGTCCAACCGTCGTCTGCTAAAAACTCGTCCACAACTCCACAAGGCTAAAAACTGCCAGTTCTTTTTAAAATAATGGCCCATATTAGAAAACTTCTCTCTCACTCACTAAATAAGTAACGGAACTCCTAATTTGAGAGCGCCATTCTCACCACTTAGGGTCTACCATTAATATGTCTGAGGGGTGGGAGATATATTTTCCGTTGGGAAACACGTAGTGGGGAATTCTTTGTACTAGCACTTCGGGACTCATTAACAGTTTAACGATTCAGCCCGGGACGGTCTAACACAAACTTTACATACATAGAAAGTCTGTTTAGAGTTTTAGACTGTTATTAATGTAAGGTTACAATGGGGTAACGCCGCCGGTCAAAATAAAACTTAAGTTTATTGCTGTTCTTGAAAATCGAGTGCGTTTGACAGACATGATTCTGAAACTCGCCAATCCGGAAGCGCTGAAAAAGACGCTAAGAGAGAAAACCGGTATACATATAACTAGTGGTTCGCCCCGAACTGTGAACTCCCAATGCCATATTATTATCTCAGCAACCCCTCCACCGATTTGGCTTATGTTCGAACTTAAAAAATCTCTTTCTCATTTACCTGCCTACCGAATTTCATGACGATACGACTTTTATTCAAGTTATCGTCGACCGAACATTACATACATACAAACATACCTACAAGCATACATACATGCATACAAACGCTGGATTGTTCAAGTACGAGTCGAACTTGTGTTCTATGTTCATGCTCTATGTGTTCCAGGTAGGAGAGCACAACGTCAAGATAAAAGTTTTATCCCATTGTCGGCTAATTACACTGCGTAAAGCAAAATGCCGCTACCCGATAGTGGGATAAAACGTTTATCTTAACGTTGTGCTCCCCTAGCAAATCCTATTCAAAGCCAATGTAAAAATACCCCTTCTTTGATGTTGTAGAGACAGAAGGCCTTCTGTGTTAAGTTGTCTCGGAGAAGGTCGTATAGTCTTAAAGTACCTCGGTGTAATTTTAAGATGTTTGCGAGAGGCTCGACGTGACTTAATGATTTAATTCGTTCATGCCTAGGTCAATGGTCTTAAGGTACGGCGTTTTCAGACTCTACCATTTTCCTACTTATTTCCCCTTAATTTTCCGTTGCCAAGGTTACAAAATTAAATGTTTATGGTTTATGTTTGTGTCTTTGATACAATTCACGTGGCTTCTTTTTCTCTCTCTCGAATAGAAGGCCTGTGTCCAGCTAGTGGGATGTGTAGGCTGCATCTTACTTTAGTAACCCCTAAGGCCAAATTCTCCAAACAATTTTCTGATATTTTCCGATTGTTTGGTCCCATAGTAAAAAATTACTACCTCTAAAATGATAAAACCTCTGGAGTATCCGGGGTAAGATGACAGCTGTAGACTTTGCTTTCTACAGTAAGTATAGACGAATGCCGAGCCTTTAAAAGTCGGTACCTAGCTAGTGCCATTAGTTACCTAATTAGACACCAAATAGAATTTAATTCTACTTAATGTAGGTTCTAAAACGGAATGTATTGTGTAGCATATCAATCATGATTTCGGTTTTGCGCTCCGTGCAAATGGTTCACACTCCATTTGCCACTTCAATCTTCATTCTGTTTTCTGGGTTAGAGCTCAGCGTACTCGATTTGGGAATCATTCAGATTATTCGAGTAGGTATTTGAGAAAAGCTCGCACATTCTCAAGCTGAAGTACACACGACAGCACGTCAGACTGTACACTTTTGTTGCAAAGTCGCCCGTAACGTAACCGAATAGAGTGCTAGCGTGTAAGGGTCGACGTGCTGTCGTGTGTACCCGAAAGGGTAAGTAAGGGCACCGACCGTTACTAGGTATCGTTTATTTCTTTTTAGCGGTTCATCATCATCATCATCAGCCTGTTAATACCCATTACTGTGTAAAGGCCTGTCCTGATCCTGTGCCAGACGCAACCACTGCATTCCGGCTACTTGCGCTAAGTCGTCGGATCAAGGCTAGTGGTCTGCCAACCAATATTTCCGGTTGGGATAGCTGTATTTTATTTTCGAAAATAAAACAAACTACTTCCCGCTAAGCGAGAAGATCCTTGTCGCCTAAGTATATCCTAACCTGATGGAATTTGACTTTACAAAAGATGTTAAATACAAGCAAAGTAATCTAGCAGAGCCGTACTCAAGAGTTGCCTACACCGAACTTAACACCCTCTCTATCAAAGGTTGCCCGATTCGAAAATTCAACTATTGGATTACCTCAGAATATCTGTTTTAGTTCCACATAATGTTTTGATTGGCAATAACGTCAAGATACGTTAACATAATGGTTTTAAACATGGTGAAATTATTTTTCGCGAAGACACAGTACTTTTTCATGGTAACAATGAAACTTCTGATGGTGGGGGTGTATTTAGAGGAATGAATAAATGGATGGCCGACATCTCATTTCTTTTTCATTGCCAATGTATATTATATTTAACCTCTGCCCGAGTTACACCCCAGATTTCCTTCGGGAACGGTTTTGGATGGAAATTGTGACATGCTGCAATTACTGAAGCTTACACACACTTTGCAGTAATTTTTAACTTCCACTGTCGGGCGGCACAGCCGTATTTACGAAGGCAACCAATTTTGTCGTCTAGTCTAGAACGTATATTAGTAAGGTACAAGATTTTGCCAGTACTTTAATTATAGGGTTTTTTTCCTGTAAGTAACCGGAGTTCAAATATTTTATTTTATTTTTATTTATTTTTATTTTATTTGAAAACTCACTTATTCTACCTTTACAGGTATATAGGTATGTGGGGGGTTAGGATAGGTTTCATGGCGTAGGTTCTAGGTGTCACGTATTTCTAAAAACCAAGGTATTATAAAACCCATCTAAAGGCTCATGTCCTAAAGACATATGTAACGGCCGAAAGCCGAGCCGGCATGGTAGTACGGTGTGGAAGACATTTTTGAGCAGTGGTTTCTAACCTTTTTCGACCGAAGACTTCTTTGATTGTTTTGTTGTAAGCAGGGTTCAAGAAAAAATACTTGGATAGCGCGCGCCATTTCTGGACCGTTGGGAACAACTGAATTAGAGGCTCCGTCTAGTCAAGCGAGATGCGACCAACTCTCTCACGGACCACCACCGGTTGGGAACCACTGAGTTCATCCAGCTAACCAAGGTGCGACTAACTCTTTACGACACCCGGAAGATTACTCCGGCGGTTAATCGCTCGTCGCGAGTGTAATTAAGTCGTGATCGCAGGTGTGTATGCGCTGCTAATGACGCTCCTATATTATACCAGTAATTTGGTTTTACCTGCAGGGTAAACCTAGTTTATTTTAAATTTATACAATGTCCCAGGCACTGCAGCGCCGAGTGGTCTCTTCACACATCTACAGGGTGCACTCTAAGTCGATAATGGAACTTTAAGTGGGCTATCTACTGATCAATACAAACAACTTGTACTAGGTGGCGAAAAAAATGGAGTGAAAAAAATATCAGCTGTTCCTTCCAAAGGTCCACTCAGTATTGCGCCAAATGTATGAAACAGCAGATTTTTTTTTGCGCTTAATTTTTGTCGCCACCTAGTACAAGTTGTTTGTATTGATCAGTAGACAGCCTACTTAAAGTTCCGCTATCGACTTAGAGTGCACCCTGTTGTGTGCGTGAGGGGTGCCACTGGACGCTGTATAAATCATCTCATTACGTAGGTGCAAAAAGGCCTTAGTTTTTATATACAAGGTGTTACAAAAGGTCCTAACTCTTTTTACAGGGTACCTAATAGCACCCGGTGATATCACATCGCACGATTACTAAGGAAACCACCGCGCAAAATCACGCAACGACAGTAGGGTGTTGGGTAAGACGCGTTGGTCAATAGCGAAGTAGCTCGAAGTGGTTTGTATAATATACCTACACACAGCAAGTGATAAAACTTTTCTATACCGAAGTGGGCTTCACGTGAAGACAAGAAGTTTTTTTTACCAAAACAACAATATGACATTTAAACTGTGGTTCGGATCGGACTGAAACCTGTAAATATGCATCAATTCATTAATCAGACTGCGCCATTGACTCAGTAAAAGTTTCTATCGAATTAGCTTACTCGATTTGCATTTTCAATCACCAACAAATAAATCATTGTTCAAGGCAAAATCCATTGTATTGTGCTTTTGTATAAAAAGCTTTTCCAAGCTTTTGCGTTTTGCGGGCTTTTTTGTAGTTGTCACTGTGGTTTAAAAACTAGCCATCAATATATCAGTCGAATCGACTTTTTATCCATACACCGAATTCAATATTTGAATTGTATTGTTCTGAATGCGGCGGAGCGCACAATATTGCGCCGTGCAGTCGGATCCGATCGCAAATTGAACACAGCTCGTTATAGAGAGAGGCTTCGTCGCTGTTGCTCTAGGACTAGATCTTTTCCCAACTTTATCTACAGGGTAAAAACATTCGATACATTTCTAAGGATCGTTCTAATCGTTCTAATCGTCAATACAACACAATTTGCGTAAAACAAGGAATAGTGTGCTAATTCTAGCAGAACTAGCAACTGTGCGGTTTTTTTTTTGACCCACCAATGCGAAGATCGGCGGAGAGGAAATTGTATTTTCATACATTTGAATTCTCATACACATGCATCGACTCAGAATTCAAATGTGTATAATTAATTCATCGACAAACTTGTATGAAGACTAATCTTTTTGCCTCTGCTTTGGTGGATTTCTGTCCTAATCGTTTTTAAGGTTCCGTACCCGAAGGGTGCCAAACGGGACCATATTACTCTGCCTCCGCTAAATGTCTGTCCATCCGTCTATCTGTCTGTCCTAACTTTAAAGGGCACTTTGGAACCGTAATAGGTAGCAAGTTGATATTTTCACAGATTAAACAATGTGTGTATTATGGCGGATTAGTCCAGACAAACTTTGCCATACTCGGTGGAATTTAACAATTAGGTAGGTAATCGTATGAGGTAGTGGCCACCCCTGGTGTCAGAGTTTTTAGGCCACCCAAAGGGTCTCATGGCTGACATGGCTTAACGATTGTTATTAATCAACAACAACCGGGACCAACGGTTTAACGTGCCTTCCGAAGCACGGAAGCGCTCAGATATTATTGCCACTAGCGGTCACCCATCCATGGACTGACCGCGGCCGTTGTTGCTTAACTTTGCCAATCGATTAAGAACGGCTAGTACAACTAGGCTGTGAGCGCTTCATTTAACAATTTTATTAATCACCCTAGAAACTTCCCTATTTTACCACCACTCGCTCGCATATGTTGTCACCAAGACGTAACGATCTTATAACAATTTCATACAAAACATTAGGAGTCCGTTATGTGATTGATGATTTTTAATCGTGACGTAATATTGAAAAATTGCGTCGATAGTAGAGGGACTGAACCATCAGGCTTGTTATCCTGCAGGTTCCTGAACGCTTGTCACGTTATGGTGGTAAAGAGATGAGATAGGTCGATAATATTATAACCTCTATCGGACTGCTTCATAATACTCCTCTCAGGGAAAAATAAATGAAGGCTACGTGTTATGATTTTCAAATAACTCTCACTTACCTCGTTCGTACAGTACAGCTACCACGAGTGCTAACTTTCACTGTCAGTTAAGGTGATAAGTTGGATAAACAACCTTACTACTATACAGGGTGCACTCTAAGTCGGTGAGGTAAAATAGGGTCCTCGTAGTAGGTATTGATTGAAAGGCCGTGTTTAATGTTCAAAGTACTATATTGGACTGTCTGGAGAAGAGCGCAACATACACTGTTAAGCTACTTATATCTATGCGAATGTGTGGGTGAGGTGCCACATACTACACCTCCCCCCTTTTTATTTAGAAAAAAAAAATATTTTGTATTTTTTTTTTACAATTTTCTGACTGACTTGACGGTTGACGATGATTTTACACTAAGTACATATTTATTAAATTTTATAAAATTAAATTTTAAACAGCATTAGTTTTTTACAATTTCTTGAACAAATTCAACAGGTTACCTTTATGATTTAACATTATTTTTATTTATTAAGCAAAACAATTTTTATTTTAGTCATCATTCTATTTTCAAAGTCTTTTCTTGAGATAGATTACATACCATTTAATTTGCTTTCTTTCCTTTTTTGGGCTGGCCTCACCTTTATTCACTTCATTATTTATTTATCTTCATTAATTCATTTATTTACTCATCACATTTATTTATTTTACAGGCCCCCATTTATTCCATACTTTATACATTGGTTATTAATACTTATCATTCTTATTAGTTTCTCACATTTTTATTTAGACTTTTGATTACATTAACAATTTAATTTCAATTACACAGTATTTTCCTTCATTTAGCAAAAACTTTACATACCATTCCTATCACGAAGTTATTGTATTAAGTACATTTCACTTTTAAATGATCGATACACAGTACAGTACAGTACATTGTATCGATTACAATGATGCAAAATTTTATCGATCGTATCGTGGTATCGGTACATTTCTCTATCACAAACTCAAATATTCAATCATTCTACACTTGGTTTTTAACCCGTATAATAAGTATTCTGTAGTTCTCAGTTAATTACTCTGATTACTGACACAAAACTCTGGGAAGTGAGACCTATCGTAACTCTTGGGTAATTAATCCATTTGTTAGTCAAAAAACTCCTTAACCTTTGTGTCCCTTTTTTTTTCTTCATTTCAATCATTCAAGTTTTTATTAAATTAATGCCATACTATGCCATGGAGTCATCTGCTCCAGGCTACAAAGTTAAGCCTTACACTGAGGACACGGTAGTTCACACTATGATCAAGGACAATAACTGGGCTGCTTTTCAGCACCCTTAAACGATTTTATAAGGTAGCTATACTACCAGGGCATGGTCACCCTCTATCAAAGGCATATCAGGTCACTCCAAGTGCACCTGTATTAAACTAGAGTCGCTAATATTTTAAGATAACAGTCTCCAACTGTTTTCACGGAGGACACGGTAGTTCGCACCATGATCAAACTTGAAGGATTAGCTCTCCCTACTTCCGAATCCTATAAATATGTACCGTACCCGTACCTAATTAATTCTTCATCAAATTTAAATCTTTCTTTACGTATATTGATTTCAGTAAGTTTTAAAATATCTCTTTATTCATTCTCAAATACAAACTTTTGATCATAAAACAACATACAATTCTATATTTAGACACTATACTTTTAACATTTCCATAGATCAAACTATACTGGCTGGTTACTTAGCGAATCATATTACATTACTTTGCTGCTAAATAAATTCAAAACTTGGACAAAGTACGTACATCGAACGGTCTACATTTGCAATTCAGCATGTTACCCGGCGCCTGCCATCAGACATAGGCTTGAGTATATCTCCCGGCACCCTGCGCCTCCTCTTCTCAGGATAGTAAAACCATTATGTGCTGCCGCTTTTGAAAGATTCTGGTTGTCTCTTCTCCATTTTATTTGTTGTATTTTATTTTCAATTTATTCTTCAAAATATCGCCATTTTAATTTCACTTCACTTCACAACTGTACTGTCTTTTTCGGTTTATTGAATTTTATTTCTTCACTAGTTGTGCCCGCGACTTCGTATGCGTTTTTACACATTTGACATTTAATTTAAATTCGACTGTGGAGGAAAACTCAAAAGGAAGGTTTTTTTAACCCCCGACCAAAAAAGAGGGGTGTTATAAGTTTGACAGCTTTGTGAGTGTGTCTGTATAAGTGTTTATGAGTGTGTGTCTGTCTGTGGCACCGTAGCTCTTAAATGGGTGAACGATTTGGAAGCATTAGGTTTTTTTTTTTAATTTGAAAGCAGGTTTTCTAGCGAATGTTCTTAGTTATGTTTTGTCAAAATTGGTTCAGCAATTTATTAAATATGCTTATTCAAAGCTAAAATGTCGGGGGTATTTTAATAGTTATTATTTCTTTACTTGCGGTAGCAGGGCTCAAAAGAAAGCAATAGAATAAAATAGAATAAAAACCCTAATCTAAACAATACATTTATAAATTTAATAATAAATATGTATTGTATACATTAAGGTATCGCCCGTGATAAGATACCAGGAAGCTTAGCATAAGAATTGATAAGGAAGTAAAAGGGTTTATAATATGTATCTCCCTCGACGTAGAGTGGGATAGATAAAGTTATAAGCCCATAGATAAGGTCTTACTCATTCTCATGCTAAGCCAGCAAGCAAAGCATACGGCTAATAACTCTGTCTATCCAGCTCAACAGTAAACAATAGTTATTTGTTATGCAAGGATGCAAAATTATTGTTTGCGGCGAGTGCTTGTATTGAATACCGAGCGGTGTTAAAAGACCGCCAACAAAGTGGGAGACCACATACAGGGTGTTAAAAGATCGCCAACAAAGCGGGAAACCACGTATTTTCCTCATCATAAGGAACATTTTTGCCCAAGGAAGTATGCCTGGGAAATCAACGGTTTCCGAGATAATGAGGTTCAAAGTCGGATTTTTCAAAACTTTTTTTTTGCAGAAATGTATTCAGTATATAGTTCTTAAGAATCTCCTGAAGCTCTGCAGCCCTCCCGCTCGCACTTTTCAACATTTTAATTGATTGTAAGAGAATGATTAAACTTTGGACGATAAAATATAGTTGCAGACATAGATAATAAAGCTATCGACATGTGGACACACTTTTGATTTCATATTCCGACTAATAAAAAAAAATATCACTGAACTTCGGTTAAAAGTAGTAGTTCAGTAATTTATTTTTTAAACTATAAATGTGAAATTTAAAGTATGTCTACATGTCGATAGCTTTATTATCTATGTCTGCAACTATATTTTATCGTCCAAAGTTGAATCATTCTCTTACAATAAATTCAAATGTTCAAAAGTGCGAGCGAGAGGGCTGCAGAGCTTCAGGGGATTCTTAACATACCTTTTCAAGAAGCCATATCAAAATTATGAATATTTCTTACAAAAAACGATGTTAAAGTGGCAACCCGCAATGTATTCTAAACATCGGCACTTCAAGCTTAAGTAACATAATCTGATACCTACGCTTGCGCAATATGACTTCTGTGCGTTACACGTCCATTGCGTAAAAAATATTTTTCAAAATTATTACCTAAAAAACCAAAATAATTTCCCAACAATAATTTATCGAAAAAGTACTTTGTTTTGGTGTCTAGTGGCTTTCGGGTCTGTTGGCGGTCCTTTAACACCCTGTATAGTCCTCATCATAACGATCATTTTTGCCCAAGGAACTATGCCTAGGAAATCAATGGTTTCCGAGATAATGAGGTTCCAAGTCGGTTTTTTTTTCCGGAAATGCAATTTTTTTTTTTCAGAAATGTGTTCTGTATCACTTTATTAACATATCTTCTCAAGAAGCTATATCAAAATTATGAATATTACTTACAAAAAATGAAGTTAAAATTTCAACCCGCAATGTATTCTGAACATCGGATAGCCTAGATTGTTCCCAGAACCAGGACTTATCACGGTCCTAAATTTGACTGAAAACTGTTCAGCGGTATTCGCGTGATGAGGTAACACACAGACAGACAGACAGACAGACAGACAGACAGACAGACAGACAGACAGACAGACAGACAGACAGACAGACAGACATAGACCGATTTTTTTGCATTTTTGTATTCAGAATAGTTTACTTAGTAACCCCTGATAGTTTTTTTCTAAAAATATTCAATGTACAGAATTGACTTCGCTAGAGTTTTATTATAAGTATAGATGATTATTTATTTTAGATATTTTTCACTGTAATTTTTTATTTATTTATTATTATGCCTTCCGGCACTGCCTCACTCACTGGCAGGCCGGCCTGGCTGGGTCGCCATGAGGTAAAATAGGGTCCTCGTAGTAGGTATTGATTGAAAGGCCGTGTTTAATGTTCAAAGTACTATATTGGACTGTCTGGAGAAGAGCGCAACATACACTGTTAAGCTACTTATATCTATGCGAATGTGTGGGTGAGGTGCCACATACTACATCGGTAGCGAAACTTTAAGTAGGCCGTCTACCGATCAATACAAACAACTTGTACTAGGTGGCGAAAAAAATGGAGCGAAAAAAAAATCTGCTGCTTCATACATTTGGCGCAGTACTGAGTCGACCTTTTGTATGGAACAGCTGATATTTTTTTCGCTCCATTTTTTTTGCCAGCTAGTACAAGTTGTTTGTATTGATCAGTAGACAGCCTACTTAAAGTTCCGCTATCGACTTAGAGTGCACCCTGTAGTATCAGGATTCATGACAGACGTCCGGCAGACGTCCGGCACAGCTTTTTCGCACTCGTGGTAGCTACAAAGGGTGTCTAAAATAACCATGAAAACTAGATGTAGAGCACTCACAGAGCTACTCGGTTCACCCATTATGCTTGTATTTTTTTAGATTTTTTGTCCCTATTCTTAAGATTTATTCAAAGAATTTGTGTTGTGGTAGAATCAATGAAGGCATCTCCATTTTTCGCAGCCTCGCGCGGTAGCCTTCTAGCTCCCCAGCCAGAGTACTTAGTAAAAACAACTAAGAAAGAGTTGGAGTGGAAAAGACCACCTTATAAAAGGAATGTATAAAAGGAAGCAACGAAAGTTTTCTTCAGTAAAAGCCCATTGATAGTCCAAATCAGAAATACTTTGTCTATCTCGGTCGATACACCAACGCCAATATTAGATTGCGGGGCGACTATCATTTGTGTGTCAAAGGTCGTACCTTTGTGACCGGCCACCGGAATCAGAAAACACAGAAGGTTCCACTGGACAGAGCTCATTCGAATTGATTTGCTAGAATATAATAGAAAAATCAAAATCTTGGTGGAATTTTGCGGCTATTTTTCGCTTGTGTTAGGTTCTACATCATAAGCCCAGTCTACATCATTAGCCCGTATACAATCACAGTTTCAACGGAGTCCTCGCATTTTGTATCATCAGATAGTAGCTTTTTTGGTTTAATTTTGTCTTTATTTTGCGTTTTACATTCAGAAGTGACTCACAATGAAGACACGACCGACCGACTATCATGTCTCTGCCTGTCTCGTAAATAGGTTTACTAGACGTCTTTTGCCGCCGCTTTTAAATATGCATTTTTTAAATTTTCTGTAGGTCCTATCTCCTGTTGACAATAAATTTATCGAAAAAACATTGAATGGTCCGGAGATCAAAGGCACATTTTACTGTATTCTCGGAAGAATTTTTAATCGAATAGCAACCATTTTCGATAAAAGCACAAAGTGGGCCTTCTAATCTACCCCACATTGCGCCCCGCGCCCCCCTCGAGTGTTCTAGCTTTATTTTAGTTTCGGAAACCGGGTCACTTGGCTAATTTCGTTGAGTGGCGTTTTGTCAGTCTGCAGCTGCAACGCTGCCTAATTGATTGAACCTGGCACAATGTTGCTTTAGGGTTTTTATTAACGAATTAGTAAAAATAACGAACGTTTTAAGAAACTAGGTCTAACTTTGATTGGCTGTTTCTCCATTAATATTGGGCCTGAAATCTGGTTCACCTATAACATTTTTGTAAATTTTGTTATGCAATGTGGTACACAAAATATGCTAAGTTTAAGAGAAATAAGCGAAAAAAGTCCGTATTGAACCAAGAAAATGTGGACTCCCCCAGGTTAGCACAGGATCTTCGAGGTCAAAAACTAAGGATAGTGTATTCCCAAACAACCTGTAAAAGTTATACTTTCCAGGGTAGAAACACAACCACAACTGCTGAACTAAACATTTAGACCAAGTTTTCAAAACGGTAAGCTAGTGCCAATTTTACCGCTTTGGGATGGGTGAGATTCCGGATCTCAAACGTCAAACGTACCTATGCGTTTGAAAGGTAGAATCGGAGTTTGATCGGTTGCCGTGAAATTATAGCAGAAGGGAGACATGATATCGGGTTAGATTTTTGGTCTTAAGGGTGGACGAAGGTGGTGGGAAATTCAAAATTTTCAGCCGATTATGTGTTCTGGTCACCAAGGCAGTGGCACTGCCCAAAAAACTTGTTGTAGACCAGAACACATAATCGGCTGAATTATTCTTGTTCTGTGGTTTACAATAATAAAAATAATACTGTTATATTGCCGCGAACGAAAAATCGCTGAACAAAAATAGCTCAGTTTAGCTACAAAATGTAAAAAACTGTAAAAAATTCCCGCCACGATGCTATCGTCTAACCTTAAAACAGTATTCAGGCACTTTCGTGCTAAAAGCGGTTTAAAAATAAAAGGATGGGGGTACTCAATTCCACCCGTATTTTTCTTTAATATTTGTCTTATTTGTGTTAGGTACCTCAGAACTTTTTTCTACGTGAATCGATTTTGATGATTCTTTTTCTGTTTGAAAGGGATGTGGTCCCATAAAGATTTTTGATGAAGAACTTCGCAGATGGAGAACGGAACGGACAGCAGCAAATCATTCGAAATCAGTACAAGTAGTAGTATTTTTTTAATTTGTTAATTTTGAATTATATTAACTTTTTAAGTTTCAAGTCCTTTTACAGTCTGTCGCGACCATGAGCCGTGCAACTACGTCAAAACATTAACAAAAAAAAAAAATGCATTGTACTTAAAAATGTATAATAGTTTTGTCACACATAGCAATCTACTGACAAAAGTCTTGAATGATTGAGGATAGCAATAACATGACGTCACACCCTTCTGCAGCTGAGAGCTATGATGCTTTGGGAATATGTAAGTGTTTCCGTCGGTCACCACACCAATTATCCAAGTTGGGTGTTTCACGCTCTGCAGTGGATTGGAATCACAACTTATAGTTTGGTGATCGATCTGAACCATTTTGTAAGTTTTGGGGTGGCATTCATAGTCGTCATCTCAAGCTGAACTCAGAAAACAAAATCACGGACTTGAGACCTTGGCTAATGTCAATGTCAAGCTCAAACTATAAGTCTATTAATATGCTGACAGCTACTCGCAAGCTTGACATTAGCCAAGGCTTGACATCAGCAGTTTTGTTTTCTGAGATCAACTACTTGAGCTCGAGCATGAGCTGACGACTATAAATGCCACCCTTAGAATTGATAGGTGTAAGCTGTAAGTTTTAGAATTGACAGGTAAAATTATACACATTATTGTAAGTCTTTTCGGGCCACAACGCGGTGACAAATCCGGTTCAAAATACGTTTTGAGCTTCTGCGCGCGATTGTTTCCGGAAACAAGCATTTCCTTGTCCACATAAAAGTGGACAATCTACGTCCATGTAAAAGCGAGGCCGGGATAAAAAAATAAAGAGACGGCGAAAAACAATGTCCCAAGCACTGCAGCGTCCGAGTAGTCGCTTCAGCCACCTTAGGTGAGTGATGGTGCCATTGGTCGCAGTATAAATCATCTCATTTCGTAGATTCAAAGGCCTATTATGGTAGTCACGTTCTAGAGCATCCAGCGAGAGGTCCATAGTTCAAATCCTTTAGAAACAACACAGTTCTGAGATTCAAGAAATAACAGGGCAGCTAAGCAGAGGTAATGAAGTAAACATTAATTGCCGTATTTACTAAGCGGGTCGGAGACGGCATTCTCAGAATTATAATTAGCTTAGGTACGACTTTGAGAAGTACAGTAACGGACGTAACTAACATTATGTAAGATCTAAGGGTCTAATCAGTGGAGACCTCAGAATTTTTCGCATAAACATATTTTTCTTTTTATCGTGCAATGGCCGGTCGTATAATTATGCCAAGATCTATGGTTTTATTCCGTTGATTTACCGTTTAGTTCCCGCAAAACACATTGAATAATAAAACCCTGAATAATAAGGTTATTGTCATCTTGAAGTGAAAGCTTTTTTGACAAAAATTTGGCGACTCTACACTACAAGAGTACCAATAGAAACAAATCTTTATGACCTCTTCCTAGTAAATATTTAACAGTTTTAACTTGTACCTACTCGTATTTATTTAGGACCATGTAAAATTTTTTAAATCCAGTATTGATTTATTGATTGATGTAAGCGGTTCTTGCGAAATTACTACAGGGTGCACTCTAAGTCGATAGCGGAACTTTAAGTAGGCTGTCTACTGATCTTTACAAACAGCTTGTACTAGTTGGCGAATAAAATGGAGCGAAAAAAAAAATCACCTGTTTCATACATTTGGCGCAGTACTGAGTCGACCTTTTGTATGGAACAGCAGATTTTTTTTTGCTCCATTTTTTTCGCCACCTAGTACAAGTTGTTTGTAGTGATCAGTAGATAGTCTACTTAAAGTTCCGCTATCGACTTAGAGTGCACCCTATAGATAATGTCTGTCCTATTTATATGTATTAAATCCCTTTGTAAGCCTAAATTAAGTGCCGTAGACCCGGCTTTTGTGTTTTCATGGTCACTTCATCCATCTAGTGTGAGTGGAGGTGCCACTGGATGCTGTATAAAACTTTGACAGTAGGTCCAAATGCCTATGTTAGGCACAGATGTAGATCGTAAAAACAAACGTGTATAGCTGCTGCGGCTTTTCAGCCGGGCCCGTTCAGACGAGTTGGCTGGTGCGAGATATCGCGTCAGTAAACAAACACACAGAGCTTGTTATTGGTAGCGGGAAACGTGATTTTTTGTTTTCATAGGTATTCTTGTAAGTATCTGTCAAGTATGGATAAGTGTGTCGAGCTAATAAATCCCGTTAAGGCGGCTAATACTAACTAACCCATGTTCGGGAAGAGGTGTTTAAACTAAAGTCACTGTATTAAGGCCTCCTATATAATAATCTTTCATAGGGAAAAATAAGCGTACTTACCAGTAGATAATGCTTATTCTGTTAAAAATAATCCGCACAGTGGCTAGGCCTCAAAACCGGTTTATAAACGGGAAAATATAAATAAAATATTATTTCGATACGAGCTATTTAGCAGCAAATAAACCGGTTTTAGGACTAGCAACTGTGCGATTTTTTTTACATAATAAGCACACAGGAGTGGCCGCTACCTCATACCATTACCTTTCCACTTACCAAGCGTACCCATGTTGTAAAAGATCAGATTGCGAGCACGCGTCTGAGCACAAGTTAAACTATTAAGCTAATTTGATACAAGCACTGCACACAAACGTCGAGCTTCACTGTGAACATGGCAGCAAAGAGTTAACTTATCTTTGCATTACAATGGACTTACTTTGAAGTACCGAGCTCGGATCTCTCAACACAATCTGTCCGTGTAGACGCGGCGCTAGGCGGCACTTATTCAGGAGTTGCTCCAGGATAGGGGTAATAGGGGATAGAATAAATGTGTCCAGTACGAAGGACCATATTAAGCCATTACACAAAAAATCCTCTGAAGACAATGGCAGTGGATCGGACCTGTCCAAACAAGGACTGATGTGGCAACCTAAGGGCAAAAGACAGCCGGGCCGCTGACAGAGGCTGCATCGACTGGAATCGGCTGGAATGAGCTAGAGGCTGCCGCGTGAGACCGTGAAAATGGAGATCCCTTCTTCAAGCCCCATGTCACTGACAAGGGATAAAAGGATATCATCATCGTCACGAAGGACCATCGACCATGGATCACTATTGATAGAGCAATACGCCGCTGTCTGGTCGATAAGAGATAATTATCTGAAATCCAAGATTTACCGACGGAATGCTGGTATAAACCCGAAATTACCGTATTTCGAGCTTTTAAAGTGACTATTCTGTTTTACGTCGACGCTTTCTACACGAGAGATGAAGCTATGGGATTCTTCTGTGTTTCTTCGCGTGGAACCTTTATTATCTGGTCTGCCTACTGACCGTCGTCGTCCCGTTCTTGGCGGCCACTCTGTTACAGCCTTTTCCAAATGCCGTCTTCTCGCCTCGCCAGGTGCTCTGCCCATTTCCACCAAGATTACCAACATGCGTCGCTTCTGTGTTTCTTCATCTGGTGTTTCGAGGATAGGGGTCTGTTTGATGGCGGGTATAACTCGTAAATATTGAGGGCCTCCGTTACAGCGGTATCTCTCGGGCATGACCCGTGTAATAATATTATTTTACTGGGACGATTTTATTTTGGGTTCGACGAAAGTGTTTTTAACAAATGAGATACATGGAGGTGTTTTGGCGAGACATCCAAAATAATTAAGTAAGTTTAAGTAATTGCGCGTAGTGAATGGCTGACTGCGTCGGCGTGAGCGCCGCCTCCCCTCTAGTTGGATGACCCGACATCAATTCTAAGAAGAAAAATATTAGAAGCGACGCGAAATGCTTACGTTATTTCCCATTGTAAGTGATCGATTTACCAGATTACCACATGGCAATCAGATTTTCATCGATTAATGGTGGGAGGTTCTTGGTTATTTGGATTTATTTCTTATACGGTTCACCAAAACCATACCAAAACCCTTTTGAGCGACTTTATAGATTGGTATTGATATCAACATCCCTATTTGTGGGGAAATAGCGATAGATGATGCCACAGTTTAATACACTGTCTTCTGAAGTCACTACTCCGTTCAACTAGTGAACGAGCGTTTGACATCAATATGCCTTTAACGTAACATGCGAACGATCCATTCTAGGAGGAATCGCTTAAAATTGCATCCCGCATATAACTATTTAAATCCTAACCGAGTGTGCCGTCGCTCGCTGCATGCAGTTTGATAAATACCCGTGAAGTCACAATAGATTTTTCATCGGGCGCCAGTGAATAAATCACTACTCTACTTCTGCCTTATTCTTCTAAATGATGAATCGCGTGCCTTGCTCCATACACGGCCGACTGAAAGCCAAAAGTACTCTATGTATGCGGTATAAGGGCGGAAATACAACACGAAAGTACCATTTGTTTTCGTAGTGTTTTACGTACAAAGAAGATGGGTTTCTTTTATCAGATTACCGATCTCACGCGGTACGAAATTTTTCATCGTGTTTCGCTGAAAGTCGGCTTTTTGTTTGTGTGCATGGGACTAGAATGGTATAAGGTTCGGTAGAGTATGAAACACAGTAAACATTGTTATAAAATCGTGAAATTTTTGAATGTGCGCGCGACGAGAGGCTCTTACTCGAACTAACTGTATTCTTTATTATGAGTAGGCGACATCTCGGACAAAATATTTTCGGACACTTTGTCCGAATTGTCGCTTTATTATTTAAATATTTTTGAGGCGACATCTCGGACATTAACAAATAAAGCTGTTTTGTACAGTCGGATAAAAAACTCCCTACGACCTTATTTATGAGGAGACTAATAAAAATGTTACAAACCCACATGCAATTAATATCTTGTGTACTCATACAGTCTTCAACATTTGCTCTCACCGCAAGTGGGTCGCCCCATCGGATCGGGTTTTATTTCATCAATTTTATGTAAGCATATCTTAACTATATTATGTTGACAATATTTGAATGTTTTGCCTCGTGTACCAACGTTTGGCAATCTGTCCCCGCGTCTCATGTCACTGCGCAGGTAACAAAGGCTCAGCACAGCCAATAAGTCCCACTATCAAGACGTAGCGTAGGGTAGCGTTAAATCAAATCATTTTTGATGAAAAAGTACTAGGCTTACATAAGGTGGTAGGAGGATCACCACCTCAGTTCTCACATCATTATGCGGGATTAGTTAGGAACAAAATGCTGTAAGAACTGAGGTGATGATCCTCCTAGCACTTTATGTAAGCCTAGTACTTTTTCATCAAAAATGAGCCGAACGCGATCCGACTGCTTAAATTCAGGTTTTAACTGTCAAGAAAAATGGCCCATTTAAGTCGCTTTAGCTATCCTACAATAGGCAGCTGTGGTAACGCTCTTTCTCTGTGTATTATATTTAAATACTTTAGTATCTGACTGTACGATACAGGTTCAATATTTTGAGAGTGACCGAGATGTCGCCTCAAAAATATTAAAAATACAAAGCGACATTTCGGACAAAGTGTCCGAAAATATTTTGTCCGAGATGTCGCCTACTCTTTATTATACGGGGTCAGCTTTTAAGTCTAATTTAATAAAGGCAAATACGTATAATATTAAACAGGGATGCCCGTCTAATTAACCGGAATTAGGAAAAGTTTTTTTCCTCCAAAAAAGAAAACTCCGTCTCAGTATTCAGAGAACCGCGAAATAAAAAGTATTTTTGTCTAATTTATGTTTTGTTTTATTAACTTTATGATGGTAATAAAGATGTAGATTTATTTATAACTTTACCGAACGAAAAAGGTCAGAAAGTTTGAACAGCACAAAATAAAACGAACCAGCTGTAAATGTTTTTCGTTGTTTTTGCGTCCACGGGGGTACTGGGGGGTTACCCTTGACGCTATTGCGATCAAATTGAAAAAGTTTTGAAATTAATTTCTCTTTGAATTCGCATAGTAATGCTTTGATTTTAAATACTTTGTAATGTTTATTCAAAGGTAAGGCTGTTTTATTCAATAAAAACACAAAATGCGTCTTAATTTGTAAAATATTAAATTTTGTACATTGCGCCATATTGCGGCCGTATTGGAAAAATGCGTCAAGGGTAGAGGGGCTGGTTTGATGAGCACTGTTTTTTTTTACTTTTTTGCAAATACACGATAAGTTCTACGCACAAAAAAATAATGGAAAATGTCGGGAAGAAACTTAAATTTTTGTTAATGCGAGTAATCATAAGCCATAAAAATTTACCGGCAACCACAAAAAAGTCAAAAAACTAATGACATGGTAGTTAAGTACCTAGGGTGACTTAGGGTGCTTAGGTACCATTATATATATTGATGTACCGTTCCCGGGAACATTCCCAATCGCTGGAAACATTGCCGGCAACATTGCCGGCAATGTTCCCCAACTGGGAATTTACTGGGAACTTTGCTCAAATCTTGAGATATTCCAATATTTGTTTGCTGAACTCTACATGATTTTGGATTCTCTATACACCAGGTAATAAATTATCAATAAAAACCCCATAACTTTGAAAACTGCCAGCCCATTGGGAATGTTTCCGGCAATGTTTCCAGTTTATTTCCGGCAATGTTTCCCATTGGGAATGTTCCCGGCAATGTTCCTGGCAATGTTTCCAGTTTATTTCCGGCAAAGTTTCCAAGCAATCTTTCTCGGGATATTTGTTGGTAAACTTTACCATTATTTATGCAAATATCGATGATCTTGTATAGTGTTGTGATGAATTTTATGATAAAGATAATGGAACAGTCGCCCGCAACGTTTTAAACAACTAAAAAGGTTACAGTTTCCCTTTATGATATGTCACAAAGTACGAAATTCTAGATTTAAACAGCTAAAACTTAAAATCCTAACCAACCACACACTACCTTAACCTGCCAAGGTCGAGTCGGATTCGCGCAGCGTTGGTTCCGTAGCATACATGCATAACATGAACTTAGAAGAAAAAAAAATGTTTTATTTTTTATTTTTCGTCATAAATCGAAAATTATACGGGTGGCATGTGTGGCTGACCATTTTATGTCGTTTATAAGAAATGAGGGTTTCACGGTGGTATTAAAGAACGCTCATTGATAACACAGTTTAAACTCTTCCCGCACAGTCGGAGTTTAAACATGGTTTAAACTTTTCTCACTAACAGTTTAGTAGAGCTTATTCATTAATCTTAGAGATTCCTTTATTAGGCTAATCAAATCAGTGACAGTGATCATGATGCTCGCTCAATGAGATCTACCCGATAAAAGTATCAAAACTGTAACTGTCCATATCTCCTAAAAGGCTAATGCTAGACCCATGTTCATGGTACTCTGAGAAAAGGGCTCGACGAGATCTACCCGATAAAAGTATCAAAACTTTAACTGCCCATATCTCCTAAACGGCTAATGCTAGACCCATGTTCATGGTACTCTAAGAAAAGGGCTTGGCGAGATCTACCCGTTAAAAGTATCAAAACTTTAAGTGCTCATATCTCCTAAACAGCTAAACTCAGCTAAACTCCTAAACTCTAATAAAAGGGCGTGACGAGATGTACCCGATGAAAGTAGGTAGATCTCGTCGAGCCCTTTTATTAGAGTACCATGAACATGGGTCTAGCATTAGCCGTTTAGGAGATATGGGCAGTTAAAGTTTTGATACTTTTATCGGGTAGATCTCGTCGAGCCCTTTTCTTAGAGTACCATGAACATGGGTCTAGCATTAGCCGTTTAGGAGATATGGGCAGTTAAAGTTTTGATACTTTTATTGGGTAGATCTCGTCAAGCCTTTTTCTTAGAGTACCATGAACATGGGTCTAGCATTAGCCGTTTAGGAGATATGGGCACTTAAAGTTTTGATACTTTTATCGGGTAGATCTCGTCGAGCCCTTTTCTTAGAGTACCATGAACATGGGTCTAGCATTAGCCGTTTAGGAGATATGGACAGTTAAAGTTTTGATAATTTTATCGGGTAGATCTCGTCGAGCCTTTTTCTTAGAGTACCCCGTCGTCTAATTCATTCATCTACCAAGTTTCATGGCTTACCTGGGGAAATGTACCTATACATCCCGAGTTTACAGTTCGGGGCGAACTACTAGTATTAATAATTTGGAATATTATAGAAACCCGCGATCAGTCAATCAATTCAGCCCACTGTTGACCATTGTCAAGGAGCATAACATCGGTAGCCAATGGTTGAAGACAAAAAAACACAATAACTCTGAGTTTCATTGAAGATTGAATTCACTAATATATGTAAATCATATGAATAATTCACTTTTATTGGCAATAAGTAGGGATTTCATGGAATTTTTAAAGAAAATACCGATTTTATGCAGTTTCTATATGGCAACACTGTAAGGAAAGACGCTTATGAATTGTCACGTGATTAACGAACGCGATATTTCAAAAATCAGCATGATTGACTTCACTAATATATGTAAATCATATGAATAATTCACTTTTATTGGCAATAAGTAGGGATTTCATGGAATTTTTAAAGAAAATACCCATTTTATGCAGTTTCTATATGGCAACACTGTAAGGAAAGACGCTTATGCATTGTCACGTGATTAACGAACGCGATATTTCAAGAATAAGCATGAATTATAAACAAAAAAACTACTGGGAATTTATGGGAATATTGGGAAAGTTTCGGAAACTTTCCGGCAATGTTTCCAGTGGAAACATTGCCGGGAGTGGCAATGTTTCCAAGCGTACATCACTAATTATATACCTATACCTCACCATTATCCGGCATTCACAGACGCCTGTAAATTTTAATAATCTTACTGTCAGGTTTGTTCACAATGCTTTCCATCTCGAACAGTCAAAAATAAAAGAGACCTACTACTACTAGGGCCTTTGCATCTACGTAATGAGCTGATTTATACAGCTTCCAGTGGCACCTTCACTTACACTAGATGGGTGAAGAGACCACTCAGCGCTGCAGTGCCTGGGACATTGTTTTTTAGATGGAGTAGGCTTGCCCAGCACCTATACCATCCTGACAGCTTAGTCGGCCTAGCCCACAGAAAAGACAAATCAATACGTGTGGAGCTAACTAAGCCGCGGGTTTCCTCACGATGTTTTCCTTTACCGTTACCGAGTGGTATTGCTACTACAAATTCATAAATGTACGTAACTTTGAAATTAAACAAAGTCATAGATACATGTCCGCACTGGGAATCGAACCGGGTACCTCTTGCTTCAGAGTCCACTGTTCTACCCACTAGACCACCACCGCTTGGTGAGACATAGGTTTAATAAAAATAACTAACGCTAAGCCACGTTAAAGCCTAGCTTAGTCGCGCTCAATTTCCCAAATAATGTTGACGTCCGTCTATTAGCGGGCGCATTATGGCTGATTTAGTAATATAATGCGGACTTGCAGCGATAGGTCACCGACTTCACTACCAGATCGATATCTACAACGGGCCTCAAAGGCCGGATCGAAAATAGAAGTAAAAAGCCGTCTGAATTACACCGCCCTTGAAAATACTAACGGTAGATGAAATGAAACTTGCTAACCGCGAAGGAAAACATCGTGATGAAAGCCGCAAAAGTAGGACATTTATTGACTTTGTCTTTCCTGTGGACTAGGCCGACTCACAGGATGGTATAGGTGCTGGGCAAGACTACTCCATTTAAAAAATGTCCCAGACACTGCAGCGTCCGAGAGGGAAGGTGCCACTGGACGCTGTATAAATAATTTCATTACCTAGATACAAAGGCTTAAGTTACCCATAGTATTTAAAGAGTAGGTACAATATAGGTACAAAAACACCGTGGGGAATCGAATCAGCGATCTCTTGATTGAGTAGCTACCGGTCTACCCAACTCAACTTGTTTTTGCTAACATGTCACAAAGGATATTGACCTGTAACACTAAGCCATAGACTTCATTAAAGGACGGGAAGTACGCAGGACCGGCAAAGGCTAACGATGCTATAACACGAATCGAACGTGTCAATAGAGAGTATCGCTTTTTGTGATGACGGCAATTTTGTACCATTGTGTTTTTATAATGGTTTCAAATAGGTACCTTGTATTTGTAGGTACTGGTTAAATACATATAATAAAAAGTTTAAATTATCTGAGTAGCTATCACGAGTGCGAAAAAGCTGTGCCGGACATCTGGTGGACGTCTGTCATGTATCCTAATACTATAGTAGTAAGGTTGTTTATCCAACTTATCACTTTCAGCTTTCAGTGACAGTAAGCACTCGTGGTAGCTGCTCTGTAACACTAAGCAATAGACTTCATTAGAGGACGGGAAGTACGAAGGACCGGCAAAGGCTGCTTTATCACGAATCGAACGTGTCAATAGAGAGTATCGCTTTTTGTGATGTCGGCAATTTTATACTATTGTGTTTTTATAATGGTTTCAAATAGGTACCTTGTATTTGTATGTACTCGTTAAGGCGCCGTGCATAGTGAATAGCCCGCGCGCCAAGAAAAATGCACAAAATCGAGTCCTGTATCAAATACACTAAACGAATCGAATTTTTTTGTTGAGATTCATAAACGTTTTGAAGATATTTTGGATGAAAAAAAATAGGCGGCGCACTTTTTTTCAGACTAAATATCTTGCAATCTGTTATGGATATCAACACAAAACTGGCTGTTTTAGATAGCTATGCCCAGCGCCTTAAATAAAAAGTTTAAATTATCTGGTCCGAGTGGTCGCTTCAGACATCTAGTGCGAGTGGATACGCCACTGGACGCTATACACATACTACAGTGTAATTTTTAAATAGATTTATTTCTGAAACAACGTCAAATGTGATTTCCAATAACTTTTGTTCTACGACTTTAGTGAAAGCGCAATTTGATTGTTCCAAACAAAAAAAAGATATAAAATTTGCGTCGCTCAGCACTAGAAAGAAGCAGAGTAGCTACCACGAGTGCGAAAAAGCTGTGCCGGACGTCTGCCGGACGTCTGTCATGTATCCTAATACTATAGTAGATAGGTTGTTTATCCAACTTATCACTTTCAGTGACAGTGACAGTAAGCACTCGTGGTAGCTTCTTAGGAGAGGCTGGAAAGGGGTAGAGAGGGGAGGGGCACGAAAGTGATGAAATGCAAATGCAAACTTTTAAAGAACAAGAAACATTCACTTAATAAAAAGTATCGATATTAAAAAAGTCGTAGAAGAAAAGTTGTTGCAAATCACATTTAAAAGTTGACGTGTTTCAGGAATAAAGCAATTTAAAATTGCCTTGTATAAATAATCTGTTCTGGATGCAAAGGCCTAAAAGAGGAGGTCTGAGGAAAGAAAAGGGTTAAGATACTCAGATTAGGAAACTAATCGCTATAAGAAATATCTTCCAGAAAATAATCTGAATTGATAGAGTCACTTGTGTAAAGTATCATCTTCTTCAATGTTTTTGTTAGGAGCCGATTGTTCATTGTTTGTTGAAGATGCCACGGGCATTCCGGCAGAAACTTAGTAAAACCGGAGCCTACATTACAAGCAACTTCCACCTCTATTCCCTTGTTTTAGAGACGCCTCTAACCAAACAATGATTCGATGTTTCGGCGACCTGAAAAGCCTTTAGAAGCGTAACAATAGAACCATCCACGAAACAATTTCAAGTGAAATTGGTAACTTCAGCAAGTGAAATATTTATCATAGCAAACAAGAAATCGGTCTTGTTTATCGAACGTGATTATTTCTTTTAAAATGAAATGGAAAAACGTCCAATATTTTCATTTTAAGATAAACAAAGCTCTCCAAAGCAACTTTTATGATACGATTCAAACTGTGAACAAAATACTAAAGACAAACGTATCTAACGTACTCGTATTATTCAACTTTTATATTACTAAGCAGACGTGAGGGGAATAAAATTATACACTATAAAATATTCAATTTTAAACTCTATGCTAAGCATAATAAGAACTAAACTAGTGTACTTTTACAAGGGAAACTCACCAAGTTTTACGTTTTACAGTATCATGCCAAATCTACAGCATTAAATTCGAATTTACTGAAAGTGCCTTATTGGCTGGGCTCAAGATTGGATTTCAAGCATAACTTACCGAAGCTTCAAATTGGGGCTTACCCCTTCGATGTCCGAACTATCCCCCCTTAACTTTCCACCACTCAATCACACCCAACAGGCACTTAACTTAGTTAACCTGAGGAGTTTAAACAGCACATTGGGAGCACTAACTTCCTACTAACCAAAACTATTTACACTTAGTTTGAACACTTATTTGATCGAACCGTTAATCAAGTCATGGTTTTGGTTCGGAATGCGTGTTTAATGTTTTTGAATAAAGTTGCGATGTCTTACCGACGACCGCAAGCGCGTGCACCCCTGCGCAAGTCTATTCGGGTACTGGCACAAAGCTCACTGAAAACTGTGAAAAACACCGACTTGACTTCGTTGCGTGCTTTTGTCCCGCCTAACCTATTTTCATTCTTATCCAACAAACAACTGGGGTGGTTTTGGAGCGAGTCCGAGAAGAATGCTATAAAGCCTTCGTATGAAAACGGAAACTTGAAGGTTTTGTCGCGTGCGTGGCTATAATAGCCGACAAAGTTGACGTTTCAGTGATTATGCAGCCTATTCACCTGCAATTAAGGCCATTGTTGTTTGAGTGGGGTGGTTTCGTAAGTTTGTCGGTCATTACGTATGTACCTTGTATAGGGGGATTATGTATAGGGGACTATAAATTATTATAGCTTTCGCCATAGGTATTTGGTCCTATTGAAGTCTAGTCTGAAATATTGATAATGTTATTTCTATTCAATTTTTGGAGCAATTAAAAGAAAATAATAGACGTAGACATAATAGTTACCTACTGATAACAAGTACCTAGGTACAGAATAGTAGGCTAATCCTACTAGGTATTTAGTTTGCGTTTCAGGTCCTAAGTATGGCTATAAATAACCGTACAGTGTAGAGAAATTATTAAGAACATGATATCTTACTTATAATCGTTGCCAGATTTGTATAAAAACAATCTTTGTTCAGCTAGGTCCGATTTCAAATACCCTTCGATCAAATACCTAATCATTTTGTACCGAAAACGGTTGGTAATTCATTAAGGAAAGCTATTAAAATTTACGCCATGGCCGGTCAAATATCAAACTCAGGGAAATAATCAATTTGTCGAGGAAATTCAATTAAAATGTAAATGAAGAGTCGTAGATCTGCTATCTGCAGCGGGGTTTTAAACCCAATGAATGACCCTGGCCATTGTTTAAATACCAGAAGCACAACTCAGTAGTTTGAATACATACGAGGTGTTTATCGAATTAATGCAAAGATGAAAGTAGCGTGCCGGGAAATGTACAGTTATCACAGTTTTTTTATTTTTTTTTACATTTTTACGCCAAATATTTTTCGTTTTTTTGCGTTGTTTAAAATGATGAAAAGAATACTATGTTATTGCCGTGAACGAAAAATCGTTGCACAAAAATAGCTTAGTTTAGCTTCAAAATGTGTTTTATTTTTTTATTTTTCGCGACGCTGCTATCGTCCTCCAGTGAGTTTTAAATAAAAGGAGTAGGTATTCTAGCCTAGCGCGTCGCAGAGCGTACACCTACTTAACTTTACGGACAGTTCTTGCCTTTATTGTCTTTGACAATCATAGTAGGTAGACAAGTTTTGGGAACCGTAGAACGAGTCTTACAATGAAGAGGCTTCTAAACTTTGGGCTGTGGAGATCTTCTAACTTTGAGTGGAGCGTGATATCAGCATAGATACGTGACTTGCACCCTATTTCTGATGTGAGACTTCTAGTTTAAATCAGCAAAGTTTTGCTCAAACTGTGAAGAAATACTCTATCTTTTTCCTGAATTACATTTCCGATACATGCACATTAAATGGTTCCGGTAGGTATGTTATCATCATCATCACGAATGGATATAATTTTAATACCTATTTGAATGTAGAGTCCATCAAGAGAAAGGGTTCCCTTCATATTTCCTTATATAATATTTTTCCAACCCAAAGGAATAATTTTGTGAAAGTATCCGACAGAATTACTCCGTTGTTCCTCTTATTTTGTGTGCAAAGGCACAAAGAAAGGCATAATTTGTGTCTATAGGAAAGGCAAAAACGCACCTTACACCTACGCACCCAGAATCTGGGTACGTCTCACAATCAAATCACAGGGATAGCCTGCGTTACGTAGGTTTAACCCAGCTGGGGCCTTAGCCTGTAACACAATGGCGTATCAATGGCGTCCTAGGTAGAAGGACAAAACCGGGATTTTTTCGTAGTTCTCCTATAACCAGCGAAGTAATCCTCTAGAATTAGACTCATAATATTCTTTGATGTACTACAAAAACATTAAAAGGACCGACACTGGATCGACAGCATTAATAAATCGTAATTGACACCGTCAACCGGGAGCCCATTTTGGCACCATTGCGTTATAGGCTAAGGGCCGGGCACTAGCGGGCGTTGAAAATTATTTCACGTATACGGCCAAGGTATTCCACTCCTCTATTATTCCTATTTTATGGCAAAGGCTATGTTCATGAATACCACTCCGCAACCGTCGGGCCGTGTATATCTCTCCACTATAATATAACTCGCAAAATGAATTATATTACCCAGTGCATAACACTAGGAAAGCAATGAATACCCAGAATGTTTGCATGAATAAGCAGGAGGTTATATTTCATTCAGCTAATTGAACTTTCTCTGGCCAGTTTTGCAAACTGTTTTATTTTCAACGTTAATAGGTTTGATGTCCTTCGCTATTTATGGGACTTCACAAGAAGACGTCCGCAGCCACTCTATGCGGGAATGACGTGAGCCCTCGCCCACAGCGACTTTTCGCGTTTCGTAAGTGGTGGCGAATCGCGTTTGCATCTTGCATCGCGACAGAAGCGCGACGGTATCGCGTTTTTGCATCGCGACTGAATCGTGGCCGTGGGCATACATATAGCGACCACATCGCGACTCTGTATCGATATGAACGCGCGACAGCATCGCTACTGCATCGCTACAAAAAGTCGCCGAGGGCGAGGGCTCTAAGAGTTACTGTTGTCAGGAAAAATATAGGGACTGAGGCACAGCGCTGGTTTCTGCGGAGCTAAGTTATTGGTATCGCCTGCCCGGGAAAGAGGTTTGCGGATGTCACCGGGGGTGAATGTCACACTCGGTAGAGCCATACGCCCCGCTCCCCCCTTACCGCACAGGCGATACGCGAGTTAGGCTGTCGACCTATAAACTAGGTAGCAATTTATCAAGTTACCAAGTCATCACGGACCTTTTTCGCATAGCTGCAGTGTGTACATCAAACAATGGCCCGTATAATTCCTTGCATCTTGCCAGACACTGCATTTTAGCCACCTTCTCCGACCTATTTGGGGCGAATTAGCATAAGCACTTTTCTTTGCTTGTGTAAATTTTTTCGCTGTTACGCAAATAAAGTTTTGAAGCTCCAGGACAACGCTGATAGAAGGTGAAATTTAGCAGAAAATCGCACCAAAATCTCTATCGCGCCACTCTATTCTCTACCATCTCATCAGCTTCTCCAGCTCCTATTTGTTAGTAAGCGCCACAAAGTACAAAAAAAAAAATAAAAAAAAAAATTACAAAATGTATGGAAATCACGGTCATGGGCGCGATGAGAAACACGCCGGAGATCTCCCTGCAGCCGTTTGCCTTCTAACTAGCTCAAATTATCTGCTTTTCCAGACTATGACGTGGTCGTCGCATAATACCTATGACCAAAAAAGCTAAGGGCTCTGGTAGTCTCAAGGGACAGAATACACATGTTACTCGTAATAGATCTAGGATTGATCAGCCAGCCTATGGTAGCTAATTACAACCACTACGTCAACGAAATAAAAGCGATCTTACTGTCCGTTCCTGCGTTGCGAGTTTTACGATTTACGTGCATTTGCGTGCGAATTATGCTTCTCTAAAGTGAATTTAAGATAAACATTATATCTCAAAGTGCCGTCCACTGTATGGTCGGCCACAGTCACAGATACCCCATGACAGCTCTTACCGCGCGCAGCATAAGGGCGCCAATGCCGCCAATCTAACAATGGGGTATCCTAGCGTGTGACCGACTGTACGAAAATAAACTCCGAAAAACCGGAGATTTCCTTCGAGACGCATGTAACGATATTATCTGGCTTCATCGTCATCGCACGCCGCAGCAGGTATTATTTTATTCATGACGTAATGGAAATTCTGACGTAATATACGAAATTGTCCTATTTCTCTTACATTTATTATAAGTGATGCCGGAAAATTCGTACACAAAAACACAAACGGTAAAGTGATTTGCTGCTTTTTCTGCTTATGTTATTTTAAGAATGAATAATGGATCACAAACATTCACATCTGGAAATCCACAGATGGATTGAAAGAAAAATATATATACAGGGTGTTACAGAAATGCCCTGTGATACTGAAGGGGGTCGCTTAAATCATCAATACAAGCAATTTTTACTATGGGACCAAGTACGACATCTAGAAAAAATATCAGCTGTTCCATACTAAAATTCAATACGTAGGTACCTACTGCACAAAATATATGGAGCAACTGATATTTTTTCGAGATTTCGCACTTGGCTCCATAGCAAAACTTAAGACCTTTCTGTAACACCCGGTATACAACATCTTTCTTGAGGATAAAAAAAATGAAAACAAAGAACGTTGTTTTTCATGCGCTGGAAAACGTCAATACGTAGTCGTGTAAGTGTTCCATCTTCGTTTCAATCTGTAACAACTACATAAAACAGTTATTAACGCTCTTATTTCTATTAAATGAAGGAGAATAATTCTTTGTTTAGACTAAGTAAATGAACCTTGTAAACCTTTACGTGAAATAATACGGTGCGCAACTCATGATTAATTTATGTGTCATCTAAGATTTTGACGTAAGCTCACGACCCCTGAATGAGAGGTATTACGAAACGATGAGGGGTAAAACGCCCCTTTCGGAATATCAAATAAGACTAAAATAACTTGAACCACTTCAGGAAGATTTCACAGAAAAATAAATGAGGCACCATTTTATTTGTAGTTAGTTTTTCTAAAACTTTGCTGTTTCGTGTTTCACCAAAGCCATTGTTTGTCACTGATGAATAATTATTGTCAGAACGAATAACTGTATACCTACTTACTTGTGGAGCTTACCCACCTCACATTATCTATTTCATCATTTCATTACCTATCACCTATAACATCGTCCTTGTTGTCTGGACTGCGTTGCGACTTCGTTTGGGTGTATTATTTATGGAAGACGGGATAATCTTTCCGTCGGTCAGACTGTTGTAGTTGGAGAGCTGGTGACCAAGCGAGATATTTTTTCGTACAAGGCTGGGAGCTTCTGAGCTGGTTATTAAGGCTCCGCTGATCACGAATATACCATTTTTATAGTCCGGGCGCGGTTGAAAGTTCGTTTTTTTTAGCGTTGAAAGTGTATTTTTTTTGGCTGAGGAATATTTTTTCGTACAAGGCTAGGAGTTTCTAGGGTGCTTATTTAGACTTCGCTGATCAGGAATATACTATTTTTATAGTCCAGGCGCGGTTGAAAGTTCTATTTTTTGAGCGTAGAAAGTGTAATTTTTTTGGTTGAGGAATATTTTTTCGTACAAGGCTGGGAGTTTCTATGCTGCTTATTTAGAGTCCGCTGATCACGAACATACCATTTTTATAGTCCGGGCGCGGTTGAAACTTTGACTTTTTTAACGTTAAAATTTATAGAAAGACCCAAAATATCACCCCATTTGGATGGTCCAGCAGGGAAAATATTTTGAAATCGGATATTCTAATTTACATTTTGTCAGTCCGGTGTTTCTCCTCGGTTGTGTTCATGAGATAGAGCACACTAAAGGGGGCCCAATGTATGACAACAGTTTTTCAAACTCGCCTGACAGAGACAGACACAATTATATAACCTGGGGTAAAGTTTTCCGTTCCAAATGATATCAGTTTGGTAACTAATAGTGATTGTCTTCTTGAGATATAACTTAGTAAAGAAGGCCGAACATTTTTTTTTACTTCATATATTCATTGAATTAATTTTGCAAGTTGAAGCTTAGTCGTACAAAGGAAAAAATATTATATTGAAAGTTCTCAGTTGTTGCGTTCAGGAGATAGAGCTTTTCAAAGGTTTAACTGAATGAACGTCAGTATGAAGTAGAATTCATGATCAAATTAGAAATTACTATTAGTTTGAGGTATTTGGTACTCTTTGGCAATCACTACTCTTCAGATTATCAAGATAGCATTGAAAATCGAGAACAGAAAAAACATTGCACGGCAATGCATAGTTGCCAAGTCCAAGCTATGGAAGGATTTCTAAGGTTGTTTTACCTGCTTTACTTTTTAGAGTTCCGTACCCAAAGGGTGCCAAATGGGACCCTATTACTCTGCCTACGCTGCCTGTCTATTCGTCCGTAATATTGTTTGGATTTTTTTTTGCGCTTTCACCAAAGTCGTAAAACAGAAGTTTTGGAAAGAATGAAAACCTAGCTCCTCTACTAATACTTCCTTTCCGTCGTCGCAAGCTACATGTAGGTATATAATTTAATACAATTTTTGGCTCATCATGGCTCATACACTTCCGTGCACTTGATTGTGTACGGTGTACACTGTACAGTGCCACCATCTTACCTGTTCAGATGGTGAAAGATACTTCATCTTCATAGACCAGTAGGTACACATAAAGAAGAAAGGCCGAGGGGGTCTTACTTTTCTAAAATAAAGGTCCTTCTCACTTCCGCTATAAAATATGAGTTCAAATAAATAAAGTAACATACTTAATAATGGCTATGTTCTATGCTGATTAAAAATACTATGTACTCACTAAGGATAGTGATATTTTTTTGAAAAAATGTATTTTTTAGCAGGGATAACGCTTACGTAGATAAACTTTAATAAACATTTCATCTGAATAGACAAGACGTCACAAGATCATGAGCAACAAACGCAATAGATAGCTTCGAGATCAGATTGTTCTTCTCAACCCGCGACCATGTGTATTACCTCATAATGTTAAGCTTTTACTTGAGAAGGTAAGTATTAGATGTTGTAATGATCAACAATACTTAATACGAGAAATGTTTCTCTTTTTTAGTGATGATTATGGTTTTGTCAATTAACGTACGGAAAGCATCCCAGTTTGCTTGCATGTTATTTATGTTTATATTGGCTTTTCTATGTAATAAATCGTTTGCAAAGAATTTCGCTTAGCACATATTAATTTTGACAGCTGTAATCTGGTTCTTGTATGGTCACATCTGTAAGCGCCATCTATGAACTGCATTAAATTGTTTTTTTTTTAATGGCTCATTGATCAAAACGTTGAATAGAGGTTGTTGGTAATAAATGTTTTGTTTCTTGAAGCAGTCTTTATTGTTATCGATGGAGTCACTGTTTTTTTGTATTGTTTAGGTGTTATCTTTCCCTTTTTTCTGTTTTGGTCACAATCGCCAAAAACTTGCCGATAGCAACTCTGACAACTGAACATCTAACATGTTGGCACTATACTTTATTGTCGACTTTGTCATTTTTGTATTAGGACCGAAGTCTACACACTCTGATTTTTTAAATATTTATTTTCATCTTTTTATTTTTCCTTGCCAATTTAAAGTACAAACCTTGAAGAAGTGCACAATAATTTGACCGAGCGAGCGAAGTGACCGAATGTCTCCGTTTCAGCTTTGGCAAAAATGCTGTGCGGCGGATGGACATCTGTTCTCCTAATACAGGTCGTATTTCTCGACCGATTCTCGTGAACTTTTGTGGGTAGGTATGATATTTATAGGGTTTTTTTCGTCGATTCAGTTTTTCAAAATATAACTCGCAAAATATGTCAAAGGTAATGTCAAACTTTGTTGTTTACCGGCAGATTTGGCTCAAACATAGAATGAAATATTGATAATTGCTTCTTTTATGGCTCCATCAAAATACTTGAATTTCTTTCGGTATATTGTTTAAAATAAAGAAACAGTGATTATCTGGACTATGAATGTAACCAGACAAGTCGATTAATTTTATTGAAAGTTACTAATTATAATAGGAAAGCAAAGTTAAAGACCGTAGCAATACACTTATCTCTGTTTTTCATCACTGTTGAAAAAACGATCCTTGTGGCCGGGTCAAAAATCCTTCGCACTTCCAACTCTATCTGCAGGTCTCTCCACTCCACTAACTGGCTCATTCAGTAATGTATCTGCACAAAACTGATTTCTATGGTATCAACCTATATGTACTAAGGCGCTACGGCGTGCCGATGCGATCTAGCCATGAATTCCCTGTGATGAGCTGTCTTGTAAACGCGTCTACGTAGAGCTTTATAACTCATATTTTCTTTCTATACAAAAATACGTTTTATCTTGTTACAATAATGTCTTGAAGATAAGAAGAACAAAAAAAAGTTTGGGTCCCTGTACTCAGCTGTATCTCGGGAAGAAAATGATTATCAGTTACCAAACTGATATTATTTGGATCGGAAAACTACACTCCAGTTTATATATATGGGTGTGTCTCTGTCAGTCGAGTTTGTAAAACTGGTGTCATACATTGGACCCCCTTTAATGTGCTCTATCTCGTGAACACAACAAAGGAGAAACACCGGATTCACAAAATATAAATAAGAATATCCAATATCAAAATATTTGCCTTGATGGACCATCCAAATGGGGTAATATTTTGGGTCTCTCTATGAATTTTAACGTTAAAAAAGTCAAAGTTTCAACCGCGCCCGGAGTATAAAAATGGTATAGTCGTGATCAGCGGACTCTAAATAAGCAACATAGAAACTCCCAGCCTTGTACGAAAAAATATTCCTCAACCAGAAAAATTACACTTTCTACGCTCAAAAAATAGAACTTTCAACCGCGCCTGGACTATAAAAATAGTATATTCCTGATCAGCGAAGTCTAAATAAGCCCCCTAGAAACTCCTAGCCTTGTACGAAAAAATATTCCTCAACCAAAAAAATTACACTTTCAACGCTAAAAAAAACGTACTTTCAACCGCGCCCGGACTATAAAAATGGTATATTCGTGATCAGCGGAGTCTAAATAACCAGCTCAGAAGCTCCCAGCCTTGTACGAAAAAATATCTCGCTTGGTCACCAGCTCTCTAACTATTGGTATTTGATGTAGCCATTAGGATGGGTTATACCTTCATGACTTCGTTCGCAAGAGCTCGATCAGCAGAGTGAAATACGTGCACGTAAGATAAGTGGCTGGGGTCTCTAAGTGCTATTGCGCTAGCCCCTACACCCCGAATCACCCCACTGATAAGAAAAATACACGTGCGAAATGAAAAAGGTGGAAGGAAAGAAACGTGGAACATTCACCGTATTTTATGTAAAAGAACCCATATTATCAAACAAGGCTGAAGCCCCCACGCTCCGTGTTTTGATAAGGCTTCAGTCGGAGCAATTTAGGTAAAAGGTCGCTATCTGTGTGCACCAGATTCATTAGTTTATTAAGTATCTAATGGTCATAGAATAAAGTAAATAATGCGTCCGCAATAAATCGACTGCCCTTAGTGCTTTTTTCATCTTTCTGAGAGTTAAATTCGTATCGATCTCGGTATACTTTTTCTAACTATTCTTGACCTAACTATGAGGTCGATGGGAAGCACAGCTGTACAGTACAGGGATCTCACGCTTTACTAGGAGCTGCACGGTGGGACGACTTAGAGCTGTTCAATTGGAGGAGTTGTCAATTACAGCATCTTTATTCCCTAAAGTGGAACTAGACTGAAAACAATGATAGATGAGAGGAGTAGTGTAGAGTTGTCAGTCCGCGAGTAATAAACCATTTTGATTGCAGAAAAAAACAACCGCTATTGCGGCGCGGCTACTCGTACACCTCACGAGTACTTAATGGCATTTTTTGCCGGTGCACCGAGCGTAACGGCACGAAACCAAATTGCTGCTGTAGCCCACCAATCAGCGTCGAGAGTCTACATCGCGGTAGCAAAATTTTTCTTGGTGTTAGCGTAAATAGGATTGGGTCAAGTTGTTCGTCGGGGAGTCCAGTGCTGTCGGGAAGACCGGCCGTGGCGAGGGGCCGGACTGTATCCTCGCCGTTGTCTTGTTCAGAGCAAGTAGAGTGGCCTCTGCTTCGTGTATCGCTTGTTAAATTAACCTCCCGTAGTTTAAATTAACTGTATGTATGCGTTAAGATTAGGGACCCTCTTCTTCACCGTTACCGGTCGGCAGCATATTTGACTTCCTTTTGCTGTTTGAAATCTGAGCGTCTGGCTCGAATTATTTTGAGGTTAAGGCTGGAAGATAGTAGTGTGGCGGGAAATTCAAAATCTTCACAGTTTTTTACATTTTGTAGCTAAACTGAGCTATTTTTGTTCGGCGATTTTTCGTTCGCGAGAATATAACCGTATTCTTTTCATCATTGTAAACAACAGAACAACAATAATTCAGCCGATTATGTGTTCTGGTCTACGACAAGTTTTTTGGGCAGTGCCACTGCTTCGTAGACCAGAACACATAATCGGCTGAATTATTGTTGTTCTGTTGTTTACAATAATGAAAATAATACGGTTTTATTCTCGCGAACGAAAAATCGCTGAACAAAAATAGCTCAGTTTAGCTACAAAATGTAAAAGTCTGTGAAAATTTTGAATTTCCCGCCATCTTGCTATCGTCTACCCTTAAAATCGCCATTTCGCAGTGGGTACGCGTAGCCCTAAATCTCTCTCGGCCAACTAAAATGTCAGTTGTTGACTTTTCTCTACATTTTCGTCTCCATTATCTCCACATCAAGCGTAGACAAAAGAGGAGTCCTTGGCTGACGTGTCAGAGCCTCTAGTAGAACTGGTATATGGGCTATATTTTAGTTACTTGCTCTTCGGGCGTATGACACTGTTTTTATTAAGTACACCGTCTCGGAGTTTGGCGATCTTTTTAACAGAGTGTGGTAAATGCAAAGTTAAGGTGCCTGCTGTTGTACGTACGGCAATGATTACGCTCCGCTGCTGAGACGTATGCTGAGCAGTTGCGTGGCGCAAAATGAGGCGCTAAGAAACTATAGACTCATCGGTTGAGTTCTACAATCTGGATTCCAGGGAAAAATGTGCGATGCACTTCATCGAGTAATGATGTACAAAACAATTACAAAAGAGTTTGCAATATGTGCCTGCAATATACACAGATGGCTCTGTTTAGTAGATGAAACCTCAATGCACTGAGCACGAACCTCGTTGGTACGTTTTCTAAGGTAATAATTAACTTTTTACAGTTTTTTTAACTTTTTTTGTGTATTTTTTTTTAATATAAAACTTCGTTGAATTTCTTTTGCTATTTTTTCAGTATTTTCTATTACATATTTAGTATTTATTGATAATTCTTTTGTTTTTTTCATACGGTATTATGCATTATTTTACCCCAAAAATTCGATTACTTTCACATAAGCCCGTCTCTACATTGCTGGTATATGTTTCGCGTCGGGGTCGTAGCGCTAATTACCATTGATGACTTTTGCAATGTCTGTTCATATTAGGTACACACGATAGATAAAAAAAAGATAAAGATAAAAAGGTGTTTATTGCCTCACAAAGAATTTTTTACAATAGGATGAAACTTATAACTAATGAGATCAGTGAGGCAAAAGGAGGTGTCTCAGCTTTTGCTGCCCCGGAACCTCATTGTGACCCCGGGGAGCGCTGGTTTTCAGATACCTCCTTTCCCCCTAAGATGATAGGCGGGGGCTAACAAGTTGACATAGTAATTATGCTTATATTAAATTAAAGAAATAACATAAACAATTAAATTCTTCAAAGAAAGAGAACAAAAATAAACATTTGAAACAAGTTAAAAAACTTCTGGCAGGTGAGTTGTGAGAAAGGTGTGTTTGTAAGGTAGGGTGTGCGTGAGAGTGTGTGTGTGAGGGTGTGTATATGTGTATATGTGAGGGTACATATATGTGATGTGTGAGTGCATGAATGGTTAAGAGTTAGGTAGGAGAGCATTATTATTATTTATTTATTTTTTAGTCTAAAAATATTTTATTAATGGTAGATTTTTTCTGTACGTATAGATGAGATTTTCCAAATCGATTTGTCTTTTTAGTAGTGCTGACTTATATTTTATTTTGATAGCACGTCAGAGTGTACACTTTTGTTGTAAAGTCGCCCGTAACGTAACCGAGTAGAGTGCTAGCGTGTAAGGGTCGACGTGCTGTTGTGTGTACAAGTAAGTATCTCCGCCCTTGGGGGTTACCCTTGACGCTATTGCGATCAAATTGAAAAAGTTTTAAAATTAATTTCTCTTTGAATTCGCATAGTAATGCTTTGATTTTAAATACTTCGTAATGTTTATTCAAAGGTAAGGCTGTTTTATTCAATAAAAACACAAAATGCGTCTTAATTTGTAAAATATTAAATTTTGTAAATTGCGCCATTATTGGAAAAATGCGTCAAGGGTAGAGGGGCTTGTGGGCGCAAAGAAAAGAAGCAAACCGAAAATTCGTTGGTTTCAATCCAAAAGCTTAAAATTTGCTGTTACGAATATTATTAAACTAGCTTTTGCCCGCGACTTCGTCCGCGCAGACTTAGTTTTTTTCCCGTTATCACAATAAAACATAGCTTAGAGCACTCAGCAATAACGTAGCTTCCCATTAGTGAAGGATTTTTTATAATCGGATGAGTAGTTTTGGAGATTACCCCCTACATACGTACATACTTACAAACTTTTCCTCTTTATAATATTAGTGTTGATAGCTAGTGCCCACGACTTCATTCACGTGGCTAAAAGAAAAAGGATAAACGTGGTGATTTTGCAAATTGTACCTAGCATATTTTTTACCACCTAGTAGGTATGATGTACTTAAAACACACCCCCTGCACTATCAAAGCGTTGGCCCGAGATTTCGATCCCGTGGACCACGCGTTGTTGTCTGCTTGTACCAAACTGAACGGAGCAAAGATGCAGATACCTACTTTTATAGGCGTCTAACTGATTTAACGCGGGTTACCTACATTTCAAGAAACACTCAAAGATTATCTTTTCTTTTTAGCCCTATCATTATTTTCGCTAATCTGCTAGTCCGCTAATCTGCTACTCCTTATTGCAAACTTTCAGTCTGGGTTGTCTCTGTTCAGTTGGTCTCGCCCCAAGAATTCGTGCCTTTGTGGCCTTTGTGGTCGTTGTGGACACTGCATCTACCGATGTTAGATAGCCCTAATGCGTAGTTTTGATACCCAAGTACACACGACAGCACGTCAGACTGTACACTTTTGTTGAAAAGTCGAATAGAGTGCTAGCGTGTAAGGGTCGACGTGCTGTCGTGTGTACATCTCGTTTGCTTGCGCTGTTTGGTGAATGAATATTTATCATATGCGACGAAGGACATATTAATCCTGCTGTGAGAGGGCGGGCGGACGCGCCCCCGCTGCCGCCCCCGCCCCTTCCCCCCGCACCGGAACTGTCAGCGCGCGCGCGGCGCCTAGTGACACGCAGTCTGAGACTGGCCACGGCGTCGCGAGGGCCGTCTCAGCTCCATGATTAAGGTCTCCGAATGAGAACCGAAACTAGTCGGCTACACCGACATAATAAAAGTAAGTTTAACCGTTTACGAAATACAAAATGAATATTTATCAGCATTCGCTGCAGTACGTCACAGGTCTCAACATCTCTCTGGCGTTCAATAAAACTGTAAAAGATCTCCAACAGAGCTAGTTAGCGTCACCTACTCGTATTATAGGCACAAAGTTACTTAACAGAGAAAAACTTTAAGAAATTTTATTTTATTTAATCGCATCATACCATTTCAAAGAGAACGATCATAATAATTGGGTTCTGACACCAGAAAATATGAGATAATATCAGGAGATACTTAACCATATTATTTCTATCACATTGAATAGTGTTTTTTTCTATGAGCTACTCTTCTGAAACACCCAACGCGTCTTCTTAGCATCTACGATGCCATAGTCTGAAACAACCGTTTTGAATCGTCGGTCATAGTCTTCTTTCGTGTTGAAAGTGTCACACACACACGTCGCGCTGGGGTCGCCTCCAGGAAATCCGATAAGCTGGACTGTGGAGCATCAGGACAGGTATGACGACGCGAAGTTGTCGGTATGGTTTAAGATTGTAACAAAAGATCTCTTCTGGCTCTATTTCTCACATATCTTTCATGCGGGCAACACCACCACGCAGGCCGTTCAGGGATTTTCACATGCTCCAATCTTCTCGTCAGTCTGAAGTATGTGGAAAGCCTATCAGAGTTGTCAACAATGAATAGGCGACTATGATATTATGTAATTCTGCACCTGTCCAGTGTCCAGTCCTAGGTACTTACTTAATGGAAATAAAGCGATCATGGTACTAATGTTACACCATCAATGGCTGATGTTATGCGCCTATGGTCGCTCGGGACTCTACACTTGCACAGTACGCATAGCTGATTTTTTGGTCAGAACATCGTATCTTTATTTTTCTTCGAGGTCTGGTGCATCCTATTCTTCCCTGAATAACCAGCAATAAGCAATGCACTCAACGGACGTCCCATTTCGTCTGGCCAAAAGATCTCAGGATGCAACCCCAACTTTGTAAAGAGCTTTGATAAAACTGCCGGATGCAGAGTTTTTAAAGTAAGGATTTATTGGCTCTTTCAGATTGTAAGTAGCTATCACTGAACTTATGTTTTTTGCCTGTTTTGAGTAATTAAACTTGTAGATTTTTCCTTTATTGCTTTGTTGATATACCATTTTTGTGACAGTGACGGATGACAGCGATAATTAAAAACAACTTCTTCACTGTTGTGCATCGTTTGAGTTTTGCGGCACATTTGGGCCTGTTTGGTGCATTAAAATTCACCGTTGTTCAGTTTTCGATGGATTTACGAAAGTAAATAGCTCAACGCTACGTGATGACAGAGGGTCTTTGGTAAATGGTTGTGTCGTTCACTTTTATACAAATAGCCACTATATGATAATCTTTGTGTGTTTATTTTGCTCCTAAACACCAAAGCGTGATAATATGTAGCCTATATGTTATTCTGATGTCTCAGCTATCTACATTCCAAATTTCATCCAAATCCGTCCAGCGGATTCCGCGTTATAAGGTAACAAACACACTCACTCACTCACTCACTCACAAACTTTCGCATTTATAATATAAGTAGGAAGTAGGAAGTAGGAAGTAGGAAGTAGGATAGGATAGGATTTGTAATCGGGCAGTAAGGGATGCTTCACTTTACTTTACTTTACAGACTTAACTTTACCTTAGGTACTTATGGCATATCAAACTGCCGACTATACTTTTACGACCTTGCACGTTAAAGGCAAAATTTTGCTTAGTTTCAAAATGCAACGAAATCCCTATTAGGAAAAATCCATAGGTAATCAACCGACTCTCCTAATTAGTCGAATTACCACTTACCACTTACTTGTTGTGTCACTTAGGGGTTTGCTGATTACGCATCGCAATCGATTTCACATCTTATTACTCATGCATCAAGTCGCTTTCTTACATAACAGGCGAGGCGAGTAGGTTTTACCAATGACATTGGCCTGGGTGATTACATTTTTGATGCACGCACCTTTATGGCCAGTGTCCTGTCGGCTCTCAAGTGAAGACTATCTATATCTATCTACAGATAAAGTGATTTGATAAATATAAGCAGCCCAACCTTGTAATAAAAAGTTTACCAAAAATTTCAGAGTTCTAGTGACTTTCCAATAATGCATCTCAGAAATATGTCAGTGTGTCTGTTAGTTGTGTTGGCTATGTTGAACAGTTGTGCTGAAGTTGCGAGTCAATCTGGGGTTGATATCCCGATACAGTTGGTCGGTTTCCCGGTCCTAATTGCTCTCACAAGAATGGCGAGGTTTGTGAAGAGATTGAACTACATTTTGAATCCAGGTTAGTCCATAGTTTGAGATTGACTTGATAAATAGAGGCGGGCAGAGACTCGGATTTAGCACTTCGGTTAAATGTGGGTAAGCAATACTAATTTCAGAGTCCGACTTATGTATCTATTTAATTATGAGAGAGGGCACCAGTTTTCATATAAATGTGCTATAATTGCACCGGAGTTTCAGCATGGAATTAATATTAATAAAATATAATAATTATTCCTATATTTTATAATAACAGAATAGTGTAGCTAAAATCTAGGCTAGGATCAAACATGTTTGACCTTTCAATGAATTGTAGAGATTTTCATTTTATAATTGCGATAACTTAACCGAGCATAGATATGTCTAATCAGTATGGATTCAATCGGATGTATTCATCTACATCTATAATGTTAGATCAACTGATTTAACTCAACTCAACTCGAAGAAGACAATTAACCTTTGAGAATAGATTCGCAACATAACTTGGACCATGACTGTATTTAAAGAGTATCAAAATTCTGAATTCACTCATAAAATTATGACGTAAAAAAGAAAATCAAATAAAAAAGGTGTTGATTTATTCAGTTACATCCGCATCCTGTGTCAGATAGGGGGAACATCATATTCTAAACCAGTGGTTGCGGATTAGATTACGATTAGATTGCGGATTTTCTGTGGTTTTAGTTTACCATCGTCCCATTTGAAACAAAAAAAAAAAGATATGTTTAGTCCAAATCGAAAAAAACGCGACAATAAAAAAAATCTAAACACTGAATACCTATAACTCCAGATTTTTTCGCTGCAATTAATAGGTGGATATACTTACAAACGATCTATAGCGCTAACCATATCACCTGAAAGAACCGGTACGTAAGTTCATCGTTGGAAAACAAAATTCACTTACGTCACAATAAAGTTAAACAAACAAACCCATGATGCGTGGCGTACGACCCAAATTTTATGCGAATGCACGGCGCATGACGCCACGGCAAGTTACGTATGCGTACGTAACAGATAACACTTGCTCGAACACTAGCCTTGAACCGTTCGCCATTAAATAAAAACACTGGCTGGCTGCTTAGCTAATCTATGTTAACGACCTCTTTGATAATTTCACCCAAGTTCGAATTTTAAATACACATTCGCATATGGACCGTTTTGTGATTTCATTATTTTCTTTTTTAGCTATTATTTGCGTATTTACTAATTTTTTTTATCAACGAGCATATTTTTTTCTCAAACTAATTAATGCAGCTAAGATTTTTTTTTATTTTTGGTGCAAAAGACCACTACCACATACGATTAACTAACTAACTAGTGCAAAATAATATTGTGAAAGAATGTACCAAAAGGAAGGAACGGAATGTTTCTTGTTTGTAAGGTAAATAATTATTATTTTGGACCAAGCCTATATTTTATTCTTTGACCCCCGACAGTGTTTCAGTAACAGAGTAGGTCCTTATTAATTTCATGACTACACAAATGGCGCGTAGATATTATGTCATTCACATTCGCACTTTACAAATGAGGCTCTTTGTTAAGTCATCGATTGGCATTTTCTGTACTTTATAATTAGACTGAAGAATCGATAGATCATTATTCAAGCCACTGTGCAGGAAGTGAAAGGGGAACAGGTTTGTTATATTTTAATCATCCTATTCCTATTCCTACTTTCCTACTTATATTATAAATGCGAAAGTTTGTGAGTGAGTGAGTGAGTGAGTGAGTGAGTGAGTGAGTGTGTTTGTTACCTTATAACGCGGAATCCGCTGGACGGATTTGGATGAAATTTGGAATGTAGATAGCTGAGACATCAGAATAACATATAGGCTACATATTATCACGCTTTGGTGCTTAGGAGCAAAATAAACACACAAAGATTATCATATAGTGGCTATTTGTATAAAAGTGAACGACACAACCATTTACCAAAGACCCTCTGTCATCACGTAGCGTTGAGCTATTTACTTTCGTAAATCCATCGAAAACTGAACAACGGTGAATTTTAGTGCACCAAACAGGCCCAAATGTGCCGCAAAACTCAAACGATGCACAACAGTGAAGAAGTTGTTTTTAATTATCGCTGTCATCCGTCACTGTCACAAAAATGGTATATCAACAAAGCAATAAAGGAAAAATATACAAGTTTAATTACTCAAAACAGGCAAAAAACATAAGTTCAGTGATAGCTACTTACAATCTGAAAGAGCCAATAAATCCTTACTTTAAAAACTCTGCATCCGGCAGTTTTATCAAAACTCTTTACAAAGTTGCGGTTGCATCCTGAGATCTTTTGGCCAGACGAAATGGGACGTCCGTTGAGTGCATTGCTGATTGCTGGTTATTCAGGGAAGAATAGGATGCACCAGACCTCGAAGAAAAATAAAGATACGATGTTGTGACCAAAAAATCAGCTGTGCGTACTGTGCAAGTGTAAAGTCCCGAGCGACCATAGTCGCATAACATCAGCTATTGATGGTGTAACATTAGTAACATGATCGCTTTATTTCCATTAAGTAAGTACCTAGGACTGGACACTGGACAGGTGCACTTTTACATAATATCATAGTCGCCTATTCATTGTTGACAACTCTGATAGGCTTTCCACATACTTCAGACTGACGAGAAGATTGGAGCATGTGAAAATCCCTGAACGGCCTGCGTGGTGGTGTTGCCCGCATGAAAGATATGTGAGAAATAGAGCCAGAAGAGATGTTTTGTTATAATCTTAAACCATACCGACAACTTCGCGTCGTCATACCTGTCCTGATGCTCCACAGTCCAGCTTATCGGATTTCCTGGATGCGACCCCAGCGCGACGTGTGTGTGTGACACTTTCAACACGAAAGAAGAATAAGACCGACGATTCAAAACGGTTGTTTCACACTATGGCATCGTAGATGCTAAGAAGACGCGTTGGGTGTTTCAGAAGAGTAGCTCATAGAAAAAAAAAACACTATTCAATGTGATAGAAATAATATGGTTAAGTATCTCCTGATATTATCTCATATTTTCTGGTGTCAGAACCCAATTATTATAATCGTTCTCTTTGAAATGGTATGATGCGATTAAATAAAATAAAATTTCTTAAAGTTTTTCTCTGTTAAGTAACTTTGTGCCTATAATACGAGTAGGTGACGCTAACTAGCTCTGTTGGAGATCTTTTACAGTTTTATTGAACGCCAAAGAGATGTTGAGACCTGTGACGTACTGCAGCGAATGCTGATAAATATTCATTCACCAAACAGCGCAAGCAAACGAGATGTACACACGACAGCACGTCGACCCTTACACGCTAGCACTCTATTCGACTTTACAACAAAAGTGTACAGTCTAACGTGCTGTCGTGTGTACTTGGGTATCCAACTACGCATTAGGGCTATCTAACATCGGTAGATGCGGTGTCCACAACGACCACAAAGGCCACAAAGGCACGAAGACTTGGGGCGAGACCAACTGAACAGAGACAACCCAGACTGAAAGTTTGCAATAAGGAGTAGCAGATTAGCGGACTCAAAATAATAGGATAGGGCTAAAAAGAAAAAGATAATCTTTGAGTGTTTCTTGAAATGTAGGTACCTAACCCGCGCTAAATCAGTTAGACGCCTATAAAAGTAGGTATCTGCATCTTTGCTCCGTTCAGTTTGGTAGAAGCAGACAACAACGCGTGGTCCACGGGATCGAAATCTCGGGCCAACGCTTTCATGTGTTTTAAGTTCATCATACCTACTAGGTGGTAAAAAATATGCTAGGTACAATTTGCAAAATCACCACGTTTATCCTTTTTCTTTTAGCCACGTGAATGAAGTCGTGGGCACTAGCTATCAACACTAATATTATAAAGAGGAAAAGTTTGTAAGTATGTACGTATGTAGGGGGTAATCTCCAAAACTACTCATCCGATTATAAAAAATCCTTCACTAATGGGAAACTACGTTATTGCTGAGTGCTATAAGCTATGTTTTATTGTGATAACGGAAAACAAAACTAAGTACGCGCGGACGAAGTCGCGGGCAAAAGCTAGTCTATAATAATTATGGTTAAGGGCCCTGTCTTGCCGGCACCTTTCTCGAATTCGGTAGGTCGAGAAAAAATTAAATCTTCTAAATTCCTGTTTTTTCGAAAGAATGGACCATTTCAGAGAACTAATTTGAACAAAAAAAAATTACGTGGCTTTATTAGGTTTTTATTGCAGTTTTAAAGTTTTCTCAGTTCTTCCCGGATATGACGTCAGCGTCATTGGAGCGTAACGTAATCTGTTAATTCATAAAAAAAAAAACTGTCAGTCACTTCTATGTATTCTGTGCTGTCACTTGAATTGACAAAGTAAATTCGTGTTTAATTTATTTTATTTCGTTATCTAGTTATCTTTACTATTATTACTGGATCTTATTTAACTGATTGCATACCCGATTACCTACGCTTGATTCACGGATGGACCTCGACTTTTCTTCACCATTTACCTGGACATTGATTGGCCCAGCCAGACTATGTTTACGGAATCAAAACGAGCTGCTCTATTTCGACGTGCACAAATGCTATGATGTCTTGTCTACTCCACTTCGTTTCGTCAGGCTAAGAGAGAATAATTATGAAACAGGAATGCTGCCCCAAAGTTAATGCAAAACACCAGAAATATTTATTTACAAAGACCATCGTAATGTAAGTTCAAAGTATGTTTTTGTAGCTTTGGTTCACTTTTATACAGATTTTGAACTTGAATCTAAAGGTGGTTTACATCCTTGAAGCTTAATTAACCATACTTAACCTTTTGTTTGATCCAGAAAATATACCATTCAATATTTCCTAAATTACTTTATTTATTATTATGATAACTTAATATTGTTTATTTTATTTACAGCTTGAAGAGAATTTGGACAGTTAAAGCAAAGAACAGTGCTACAGACGAAAACTAGAGCAAGTGTTGATGTATAAGTTTGATGTTTTGACGATGAGAATACCTACGTTCTGTGGTATACACCATATCCTAGTTAGTTGTTTAGATGAGATGGTAGTCATTGACTGTAACTTATAAAAGGTTCTAACTCTTTTTACAGGGCACCCGGTGATCGGGATGACATCCCAAATGTTTCTTTTACTCAAGATGTTCCGTGGCTTTCTAAATTAATAAAATATAAGCACATGTTACGGGGGAAAATAATCTTTTTAATATGGTTTTCATAGATGTTATCAGTTTCACAATGTTTTGTTTAACTTAAAACTGTGAAAAGGCACCTATGTGTTTGCATCTTTAGTTTGAATTTGACCTAAATCCAAAAATTTTGAGGTTATAAAATAAAAATATATTTTTCAATATTGTTTTACATCATGTTAACCAGTAGATTACACCCTGCAAAAAGAGTGAGGACCTTTTTTAACACGTTGTATATTTACAGGGATTTCTTATGAATAAAACTCAGATTAGTATAAATTTTATTTATTTTCATACTTTAGCACCTTGAATCAGGTTTGGATAACTTAAGTTTGCTACCTATTTGATGTACTGGCATAATTTGTTTTCATGCTGCGTCTGCCAGCAAGTCCTTTTGTCCCTGTGTTTTGTCCACATATCCAACTGCCCTGTTCACGCTTGAATCACAACATAACCTGTAAAAAAATTTGCTTATGAGTATGTTTAATCTCTATGCACACATGTCACGAAAGAAGAGCCATTCTCACACTCTTTCCCCTACCTTGATGACCTCATAACGCTAAAGAGACATACATTGCCAAACCACATGGTGTCCCAAGTATCTTCTTTCGTGGCACATCTTGTACTATAACTAGACACTCAGGTTGTCACGCAATTTCTTCTTTCAACAGTAGCGATTGGGTATTAATACTAACAAATACACAAATGAAATCACAACTTCACTTTACCCAGCGTGAATCTCACCCTGCTATAGGTTTTCTACTACCTGTCTGCTATAAGTATGCCAAAAAGCACTTCATGCAGTGAAGTGGAATGAAAGAGTGGCCAGATGGTAGCAAACATGGGTTTTTATGGAGACTAAACTATACTTACATCAATGTTATCATCCTCTTATTTCAGCAATGTTGTGGTTATTACTGACATCCGTATTACATATTTTCAATCATGACCATGCGATAGTCGGCCTTGCCATAGGTATCGTCAACAGTTTGTGAACCAGAACCATCTCTGCAGATTCCTGCGGTTGGTGGGGTCAAGTTGAATCCAAAACAAAAAGTCGTAGGCATGGTTTAGAATGTAGGTGTCCATGTGCGTGCGCGAGTCATACATATCACATATGTATAGCAGATAACGATCTTGAGGTCCAATGAGTAAAGGCACAGCCAGTTAATGGTACAAGAAAGAAAACTGGAAAACTCACGATGTTAAAATGTAAACAAACACAATCAAACGTTGACTGACAGTTCAAAAAAGCTATGCTTGTGTAGGGATGTCAAAAATACGTTCATCGATGGGTTCAATCAAAGTATCGATATTTTCGCGAAGTCGATATTTTACATAAAATAAAAAACAAAGATGGGTAGTTTCAGCGATCTCTTTCATCGATGTAGTTCACGTCTTTTGCTGCGTACACACTGGCCCAACGAAGGCCAACGAATACCTTGTGTGGTCGGATTGGCGAATGCCAACGATCGTTCGTTTGCGTTTCAAGTTAGTTAACAGGGCCCTTAGCCTGTAACGCAATGGCGGGTCAATGGCGTCCCGGCAGAAGGACAAAACCGGGCTCTCCTCGTTTTTCTCCTACAACCAGAGAACTAATCCTCTAGAATTAGAATCAAAATATTCTTTGCTGTACTACAAAAACATTAAAAGGACAGACAGCGTTAGCAAATCGTAATTGAAGTCGTCACCTGACAGCCCATTTTGGCACCATTGTGTTACAGGCTAAGGGCCCTGGTTAACAAGCCAATAAAACAACTAAGTACAGTCGGCCACACGCTAGGATACCCCTTTTTGTTCGATTGGCGCCCTTATGCCGCGTGCGGTAAGAGCTGCCATGGGGTATCTGTGACTGTGGCCGACCGTACCTACTTCTTCGCAAAATGATAAACTACCAAAAAAATATGTACACACGACAGCACGTCAGAGTGTACACTTTTGTTGTAAAGTCGCCCGTAACGTATACGAGTAGAGAGTGCTAGCGTTTAAGGGTTGACGTGCTGTCGTGATACTCGACAGCACGTAGATGTTTACACTTTCCCATACTTAATAACGTATCATGTGAATAGAGTGCACGTGTGTAAGCGTCTACCTGCTGTCGTATGTACCTTATAATGGCATGGGAGCCTTAAGTATTTGTTTTTATTTTAATAGCCGCGTTTTACCTGAAATAAAACGCATATTAAAATACTTACCTTATTCGAAGCTTATTAATTGAGATAGGCACTTCCGTTTCCCGCTAAGTTGCACCAATTGACCTACTTTTTACCCCTTGTCATGATACACATGCTACTTCCGGCGGCGTCTACAGGCAGGTGGCGCCACTTTAGTTTATATAAAACGCTTCGGCGCCATATTCCTTCATTGCTTCGAAATGCACCAGGCAGAAATGAAAATGTAAGCTTCGAATAAGGTAAGTATTTTAATATGCGTTTTATTTCAGGTAAAACGCGGCTATTAAAGTACTGTACCGTTATTCGAAGCTTATTAATTGAGAAGTGTTTGTTATCGCCTGGTGACGCGGCCGCCGTTGTTATTGGAATTCATGTTTGCATTGCATGAAAGTATTGTAACGCCAATGTGATAAAAATATTAGTGTAGCAAGAAAAGTCAAATTATAATCATAATAACCAATTAGATAGTTATATCGATATCACAATAAGATATGTCTAATGATTGAATCATAAGATTATAAATCTGAATAAATTTAATAAGTTAAAATCAATAATACTTGATGGGTACCAATTAGTAGGTACCTAATAATAGTGGAAAATTTTATCAAAATTAAACAGATTCAAAGAAAATCTGATCTGATGTCATCTTTTGGCAAAAAGCGACTCAGTCTACAGCAGGTTGTCACTTATATAGACTTGCTTTTGCCTTAAAAATCTTATCAGTCGCGGAGGGTAGCAATGTTAGCTTTTGCGACATATTACATTTCACGTCGAATAAAATTCTCTTCGCATCGCGAATGAAGTGGCGGTGCGCATCATAGACGGGCTATAGTACTTACTACCTACGTAGGTATAATATTATTTGCCTCATTAAATGAACTTGTAATCCAGCCTGCTCGATACATCAAGGTACGAGAAGCTATGTGAAGCGTACCTCTGAGAGTAGAGTTTGATTTGCAATATTACTTCTTTCATCTAAAAGGGTTAGTCCTTTCTATTCAGAAAAAGGGGTTGTGAGGTTACATGACTGTATCGACTGGGAACTAGACCTCTACTTACATGATATTTGACCCTCTTGGGTTTTGGGAAAAACATGAGAACCTAGTTGACTTGACATATCTGCATTGCATAACGTGGGTATGACCGATTTATGAAAAACATAAAATGTTATAAACAAATCTTTGGTTATGGTAAATCGCCTAAAATCTGCTAATTCAAGGTTGGTTTTATGGGGTCAGCTATTTTAGAATCAGCCCAACCAAACCATAGTTTCCAAGCAATCTCATAGGTCTTTAGGGTAGAAGGACGCCAGGAACCTTTTAGTAACGAAAACACAGTACAGCCGCTGGAGCGCCGCGAGCCAGAAACCACCTCGACATCTCCATACCTCTAGTATCGGAGGAAACCCTGTTCCTGTGTCCACTGGACACTGGGTAGGTTCCTCAGTGATAATGGGGCCTCAAGCTCTCGGGCTTTCAAATCTAGGACCGTTCCAATAAACTTTCTTCCAATGGGGTACTATCAGCAGGGATAATTCCATTTAGGTGGGCTAGTACTTTGGGCACCAGGAACGGTAGTGGAAACAGCGGTCCACGCTAGTAAACAATGCACTGGGCCGGTGAACACAATGTAAACTATTGCTTGAGTTTAGATACCTTTTCGACACAATGTGGTAAATTATGCCATTCCAGAGAATGACAGACAGTACATCGATAGACGATCTGCATGCCCGGGATGTAATGAATAGTAAAATGAATTTGAAACTGGTCTAAACTGGATAATTTAATGTCAGAATTTGACAGGACTATTAGTGGAGGAGATTTTGTGCCCCCTCTTTTCGTTAAAGCCGTCTTGTCGTCGCATTGTATGAGAAGAGACTTGTAACTCATCATTGGGTATATTATGTCCATGGCTTTGGAGTGCATGAAAATATATCCCAAGTAACTCTTTTAAATTGCAGTGCAGCCTCAGTTCGTCTCGAGACCATGTGCCAGAGAGCAAGGTTATTCAACTATGCTCCTCAATCTAGGTACACACGACAGCACGTCAAAGTGTACACTTTCGTTGTAAAGACACCCATAACGTAACCGAGTAGAGCGCTAGAGTGATCAATCAGAATCTTTTATAAATTATTTACATTGAACGTGGGTCACAAGGGTCGACGTGCTGCACATACGATACGATGCAACTGTGATCAGAAACATTTCTGGTGGAGAATAATGTAGAGGCGAGATGGCAGCTCTGAGTCCACCATATATCTCTTCTTTGACAGTTTGAGGCAGAGTGTAGACTACTGACTGGCAGAGGTTGTGAATGAAGTTAATTGACGGTAATTCAGCCGAACCCGCGGAACGACGAAAAGTCATGTGACTGCAACATTCTGTCTTTCAGAGTTGCTCAGCCGGTTCGAGAACTAGGCGTATCTTTTCAACAATAGTAAGGGATTTTTATTTTGGCAGACTAGATTTTACCAAGGACTCTTAGATAAACTATGCATCTTTGCGGGGTAACGACAGATTCTTCGTGATTTTATCCGTCACCCAAGGTACTGTTTCGATCGCTAGTTTGACGTGATCTTTATAATTTGTAACTGTTCTTCATTGCAGGCAATACGTAGGAATCGCCAGTGAGCTTAAGAGATTTTAAGATGGAAGTAGCTAGCCAATCCTGTCTCTGTATAAAGTCGGGAATCTAGTAATGTTTATTCGTTGGAACAGCTCAGGGGGCTAATTCTCAGGTATGTCGCGTTCGAGATTCTACGAATAAAACCATAGTAACAAGTCACATTAGAGATTGCAGAGAATTAGCCCCCTGATAGTCGTTAAATGCGTTCGAATCTATATAGGACGAGCTGACCCGTCTGTTTTCGACACCGAAAAAGTAGGGAAAGAAAACTTGGTGCTAGACGAGCTTACTTCAAAAATCCCTGCACTTTCATTTTGTGCACCATCGCAGACATTTCTTACGAGACATGTGTGAGAAAAGACCCTCTGGCTAGATTCGGGTAAACTAATGGAAGTCTTTGAAAGAAATGTATGCGATAGCCTTGGATTATTTTCAAAAGAATCGAAGGGGCACCATTACTTCCCTTGATGGTATAAAGTGACAACTGACCTGCCGCCTGAGTTAAAGCTTGTGGTGCTTTTTAGGGTGCCCCCTGGATGCAAGGGGTGAATATAGGCGCCTTCGGCCTCTTTGGGTTTTATGATTGGGGCGCGAGCCGCGTTTGTGAAATTACTCTCATCCAGAATAAATTGGCCGAACGGACCGAAAATGCACTTTATGTCGTATGGAGGAGCAATAGTGTCCAAGGTATCCGCCCCGCGAGGGCGTATTTTTGCAATGCGTGTGCATTGTTGGCAAATGCTCTGAGTACCACGCGATGGTACCGTTGTAGGAGCAATAGTGTTTATGGTATCCACCCCGCGAGGGCGTATTTTTGCAATGCGTGTGCATTGTTTGCAAATGCTCTGAGTACCATGCAAAGGTACCATTGTAGGAGCAATAGTGTTTATGGTATCCACCCCGCGAGGGCGTATTTTTGCAATGCGTGTGCATTGTTTGCAAATGCTCTGAGTACCATGCAAAGGTACCATTGAAGGAGCAATAGTGTTCATGGTATCCGCCCCGCGAGGGCGTATTTATGCAATGCGTGTGCATTGTTGGCAAATTCTCTGAGTACCCCGCGATGGCACCATTGGAGGAGCAATAGTGTTCATGTTATCCGCCCCGCGAGGGCGTATTTTTGCAATGCGTGTTGGCAAATGCTCTGAGTACCACGTGTAGGGTCTCGAACCTGGCTAAACTTTTGGGTCTGAAGCAAGGCTAAAAGCATTCAGTTCTATGACCGCACACCAACTGTAACAAATCTGTTGAAGTTTTTGTAAATTTCCCTTTTACCCTTGGATTTATTATCTGATCCTTTGATCCGTGTCCAAAAATATGAAATGCTTTCCTGTAAAGCCTCCTTTGAACACAATATGCAATGGCTGGCAGCGTAATACTTATCTGCATAGAGCAGATGGCGCAAGGTATCGTACTTCTGTACCTCTTAGTTTGTATGTAGGTTTACGAAACCTGAAGCGCGATTGAGCTATTTTTGTTTCAGCTTATCTAACATATTATTATCATTATTATGACAAAGGTCTACTTCCTATTATTATGACAAAGATTCTCTGATCCCGTCCAGTCGTCGATAGAATTATTATTCTGCTATTGCCTCATAAATCATAATCATAATCACCAGTAATACCAGGTCACAGTGAAATGGTGTCTTGGCACAGCTTCAGCATGGCAGACGGCCTCAGCATTCGTATTTATAATCAAGCATTTACGGAGTTCACTTACTTGCTTCGCTAGCTGTTGCAGCTTGCGCGGCTTCAGTACCGTCTATGCTTATCTTTTTCACGACGATGACATTCGCAGTGAACATTCGAACTAGGACCCCGAAGATGAGCTCTCATACGGCTTACGAGGCTGTGTATTCAGGCCAGCTACAGCACGTGGCCCGGCATGCTCAACATTATCTTTGTTTATACTGAAAAATACTTAGTATCCGAAAATGCAATCAAAATTTAAGGGTCACTGTAAAACTGTCAGTGAATTTCTACAAATTTACAGTAAATCTGAAAATAAGCTTAATAGTAATTTGAAGTTCTCATTTGAAAATAACCGACAGTAAATCTGAAAATAAGCTTAATAGTAATTTGAAGTTCTCACAGAACTAAGAACAGTAACACTCACTGAAAAGAACCGTTAGTTTTTTAAAAAATCTTCAAAAACAATAGTTACACACACTGGAAATAACGGTTATAGTAGGTATAATCCACAATTAATTGGTACACATACATGAAATAACTTTGATAATATCGAACGGTTAAACCGTTAATAAAATATTATTTAAACACTGAAATGAACTTTCACTGGTAAAGATCATAGATTCACAGTTATGGAAGAAAAAGTGTTCACTTGCCTTTTATTCGTCGTAGAATAACTTACAGGAACCACACCATTTTCTAGAGTTTAACACTGAATTTCGGTATAATTTTAACTCTGAATTTGTATAATTTTACTTTGTGCAAGCTGCGGAGCTGCTGCGCACGTTTTACTGCGGCGGGAAACAAAACGCCAATGAAGGAATATGGCGCCGAAGCGTTTTATATAAACTAAAGTGGCGCCACCTGCCTGTAGACGCCGCCGGAAGTAGCATGTGTATCATGACAAGGGGTAAAAAGTAGGTCAATTGGTGCAACTTAGCGGGAAACGGAAGTGCCTATCTCAATTAATAAGCTTCGAATAACGGTACAGTACTTTAATTTAATTGAACGAGCGAGCGAAGCGAGCGAAGTTCTCCGAGTCTACTGGAACAATCCGGCGTTTGTATGTATGTATGTATGTATGTATGTATGTATGTATGTATGTATGTATGTATGTATGTATGTATGTATGTATGTATGTATGTATGTATGAATGTTCGTTCGACGATAACTTGAGTAAATTTAGTCGGATCGTCATGAAATTTGGTAGGCAGGTAAATGAGGCCAAGAGAATTTTTAAGTTCGAACATGAGCCAAATCGGTCGAGGGGTTGCTGAGATATGGAGTTGTTAAGTTTATATGGGGCGCGAGTTCATAGTTCGGGGCGAACCACTAGTTATTTATGTTTAAAGTGAATATAAAACTGAATATTCTGTTAATGTTTCAAGAGTCTATCTATTGCCGTTGTCAATATCGAGCAAAAACGAGCAAAAAAATCACGTTTGTTGCATGGAAGCCCCTTTACATATTTATTTCATTCTGTTTTTTAGTATTTGTTGTTATAGCGAGCGGCAACATTTTATACATAATTTGTGAAAATTTCAACTATCCCGGTTCATGAGATACAGCCTGGTGAGAGACAGACAGACAGACTGACCGACAGCGGAGTCTTAGTATTAGGGTCCCGTTTCGCACCCTTCGGGTACGGAACCATAAAAAGCACTAAACGACATTTCTACGCTCATACTAATATAAAAGTTTTCAAAAACCCGTGTTTTGTTCTCAGTATCGATGTATCGATACATTCCTGTTTTTATTTGGTAACTTCCATCTCTTATCAGTGTGGTCATATACAAATTATAATTTTGTCTTTCGATTGGTTCAATCTTTTGGCTCAGTTTCGCTATTAATCCGGGATTTTTATCACGGATGGTATTACTATGAGGAACTTTCGCCTTATGGATGCGTTCCAATTATACAGTTAATGTGACGTCACATACCAATGCGTTCAAAATATCTTCTCATGTGACTTCACAAGAGTCTAATGAAAGTCGTTGGGTTTTCTCAATTTATCTAAAAATATACTGGTTTAAAAAAAAAATTAAATACTCCAAACTGTTAGGGGAGCCTATTCCTCGAAATGGTTTTGGAATCAGCGGCCTTGTCAGAAATAAGATCTAGCCAATTCGCACGCACACAGCAATCGACGCGCGGCCGACCGCTCACGCACACTCTTGCACGGTCGACTGCGCGAATAGTGATGTAAAATTGAAGAATCGAAAATGTACTTTTTATTTCAAACTAGCATTTGCGCACGTTGTTTACCCGACTGTCCAAAGGAGGGTTATGTTTTTCACGTTCTGGAAATTATGGGAATTATGAACCACCTCCACCTCTCACGATCCTGTGCCAGACGTAGCCACTGTATTCCGGTTACCAATTCTATGAATAACCCATATCTCCTAAACGGCTAATGCTAAACCCATGTTCGTTCATGGTACCTACATACCCTAAGAAAAGGACTCGACAAAATCTACCCGATTCAAGTATCAAAACTTTAACTGCCCATATCTCCTAAATGGCTAATGCTAGATAAGTCTAAGCTCTACCTCTACCTGATGAAAGAAACAAAAATAACTAGTTGTTCGCCCCGAACTATGAACTCGCGACCCCATATCTCAGCAACCCCTCGATCGATTTGGCTCATGTTCACACTTAAAAATTCTCTTTGCCTCATTTACCTACCGGTGTGAAGTTAGCTGACAAAACTTGGCTGACAATAATAATTATAATACTGCTAAATTAAGATGTTAATTTTTTTAATGCATTTTTCAGGCCTTGTAAGTATCCTGAAAGTCAGTAACTGTAAAAAATGATTGCTCAGATCAAAACGGTCAAGTTCGAGCCGGAATCAAATAGTTTTTCTTAAATATGTTCTCAGTTCAATCTTAATTTTATGCAAACCGATTAAGATTCCAGGCAAGATTAGTTTTTTACCACTCTTGACGCTATGATTTTCTTTAGCACATACTACAATCTGTCCAACAACACCAAACTCAGGCTTGGATTCCATTCAGAAGTACTCAAAAAAATTAGCTGACAAAAATAATTTCACGGTTTTTTCAACTATTTTCAGTTTGGTCAAAATTAAAAGCCGCCAGAGTTTTTTACCACTCTAGACGCTATGGTTTTTTTTAGCACATACTATAAGCTATCCAACAACACCAAAATCAGGCTTGGATTTCATTCAGAAGTATCCAAAAAAGAATCAGAAGTATCTTGCCGATTATTTTCTTCGTAATTAATACTTCCATACATACACGCGAAGAACATTACGTGACATTAATTACCCTCCTTTACTTGCGTAGAAAAATCAGTTTGCAACTTTGATGTGTAGTAGTTCACGAAAACGCGTGGACCAGTTAGTCCTACGAGTCTGCAGTTTTTCGTTTACTTATCGATTACGCCTTCGCGCATTGCAATAACTATACCACGAAGCAACTCTTGAGTCAAGCGACAGCATTCCATTTTTGAAAATCGAATCCCGCGCGAAAACAAACCAGCTTACGTTGAACCTTACATAGTATGTAAACCTACGTGCCGGCAGTCCTTCATTTATTAGTCCACTTTTGATACAATTTGTCCCCACACTACAGTGGGGCGAGGTCGCGCCACCAATCAAGTCTCTCGGTGGAATCTTAAATTCATTGTATTAAGAACCAAAATGCTTTAACTCATCGGTCTTTTTTCGTGGTGCGAGCTATATTCCTACACATCGGGGCCTCATGGAGCCGAGCGACGTGCTCTCTCCTCGATGGCACGCAGCGATCTGAACTCCGAGACGGGGTCGACGCTTGCGTGAAAACAATTCCGTACTCCATACTAATTCGTATGGAGAAATCGCACGCAAAATTTGGTTATGTTTGACGAATTAATGCTCCAAATACCTTTTGTTTTTTGCAAAAATACAAGGTTCACACTATTCTATATATACTCATAACTTACAGGATAAATATTCAACTACCAAAATTATCTGTGGATTCGTCAACGACACAAACTTTAAGAGCAGTTTTACGCGTTTTTTAGAAAATTTAGATATTTTTTTCTAGCTTGCTATCAATTATATGCCAAAATCAATTGTTATGGGATGTAATACAACTCTTCAAAAACTTGTGTAATTATTTAATGGTCATAATACTAATATTTTCTGTCATGAACCACACAAACTGTGCGGTACGTTTAAGTACTAACCCTCCTTAATATACGCCGGTCTACACAGGTAAGGGGTTGATCTACTCATAAAGCGAAGTGAGTTTGCTCTACATAAGTACTTAGTATCAGAATCGGATGTAAATGAAAACTAAACTACTGATTTTCATGTTTAAGGGTGGACGATAGCAACGTGGCGGGAAATTCAAAATTTTTACAGGTTTTTACATTTTGTAGCTATTGTAAACAACAGAACAACAATAATTCAGCCGATTATGTGTTCTGGTCTACGAAGCAGTGGCACTGCCCAAAAAACTTGTCGTAGACCAGAACACATAATCGGCTGAATTATTGTTGTTCTGTTGTTTACAATAATGAAAAGAATACTATGTTATTGCCGCGAACGAAAAATCACTGAACAAAAATAGCTCAGTTTAGCTACAAAATGTAAAAAACACGGAAAATTTGAAATTCCCCGCCACGTTGCTATCGTCTACCCTTAAGTAGAGTCTTGTCCACGATTTATTGAAAAATGCAGTTAAGAATATCTCTTTTCATGAATGAAATTTTGACCAAGTTTTTGTTGTCAAATGATAATAATATCCAGCCAACAAATCCTTACAAATATGAGTCGGTCCTGTAGCTAACCATTCGGGAATAGGGGGTGATCTGGGAGTGATGTTATGTATGTTTTTACAACAATGAGCTGTTTCTAGACGAAATTACGAACACATTGCAAACAAAAAAAGTTGCGTTTTAATGAAACCTTTGTTTTCTTTTTTCATACTTTTCGTTTCCGTTAATAGAATTTTCAGCCGGAAGTTGAGCAATGGAGGGAGGCATATTCTGGGAAATTTAATTAACCGTTCGCTTGGTTAATTTTTTTTTGTAATTTATATCAACCATGGATTAGTTACGGAAGCTTTCGTAACCCTCAAGGGTGTACGATTTTATGGTTTTCTTGTTTCAATGGTAACTCACTGATTATAAAATAATTGTCATTCGATCTCGAGCTAGACAAAGATAAACACCGCTTGTTCGTTCCTTTTGCTCAACTATTCATTATCTAAAATGAATCGTTATTACTGTGATTTTTTGTTTGCGTTTGCGTTTTGTCTGCCCAAGATGTCTTCAGGAAGAGGTAAGAGAGGTAGAGAGTAAAGAGCTTTCATTCAATATATTGCATTGCATCGGAAATTATTGTAGGTACTAGATTGTACATTCTAGCCCACGTATACAGGGTGCACTCTAAGTCAATAGCGGAACTTTAAGTAAAAAAATTTTAGCTGTTTCATACATTTGGCGCAGTACTGACTGTATGGAACAGCGGATATTTTTCTCGCTCCATTTTTTTCGCCACCTAGTACAAGTTGTTTGTTTTTATCAGTAGACAGCCTACTTAAAGTTCCGCTATCGACTTAGGCCGACTTGCACCACTTTTTAAATGCCATTTAAGTCGCCATTTAAATCGACTTTTGTATGAAGATTTTAGTTAAATGCTGTTTAAACCACATTTAAGAAAGTGGTGCAAGCCGGCCTTAGAGTGCACCCTGTACTTTTCTGCACGTAATTTTTTCAATAAAAAAATGGGAAGAAACCTGGCCTGTGACCGGAGAGCATGGAGTAATACTCTTAAAATGTAATGATGATGAGAATCGACACGAAAATAAGAACAATAATTAGGGAAGCTTGCCTGATGGATTCTGGCAACACCTTGAAGTTATCGCGTTGAAACGCTACACAGCAGCAGAGCGGCCCATAACTCATTGTAAATACGCGTAATCTGACGGCACAAACGGCTGCAATACCAGCCGCTTTTTAACGACCTGTTTATCGCTTAGCTTTCCTTGGGGTGTCGCTCTTGATCCTTTTTTCGTTGTAAAATGTTTTTTTTTTTGCGAGGCTTTAAGGCCCTTTAAAAGTTCTGTACAATAAAACTGTTGTATGATGTTTAAAAACAATATTTTGAATTCCTTTTTGTCATACATGCTTTCAAAGCGGAAAAACTTGTAGGAATTTCTACTCGGGCAAAATCGTTATCTGCGTGAACTCTACCAACATTCCACACACTTTAATCCATTTGTATGAATTTGTAGTCTAGATTTGACACAAATGTTTTTTTTTTAAGTTCACAAGATAAATCTCAATAAAAAAAAATGTAACGAGTCGTTTATTCTATTGTAACACATTATGACGCTGGATGTAGAGGCGCGCGCCCAAAGAGGTTGGTGCGCGCTGTCAAGAAGGCGAGCTGGCTGTCAATTTTTAGTTTTCTATTTTCACGGTTGTATTTTTTTTTGTTGTTGAGAACTCTGCCAGCAGGGTGCATTATATTCTCTTTGGCGGGATGATACAAACGTCGTAGTTTTTTTACCTCTAATTTCGCATTTTTGTCTGTCTGTAATTTCCCAAGTAATAATCTAGAATTAATTGTAACGTATTAAGTTGTTTTCATCAAACAATAATAAAATTCTGTCTCGGTGCATTTTTCCATACCGTAAGAAAATTCGTAGTTTCTATTTCTATCTTTTGCGGTTTAGACTCTATGTTCTGCGTCTATCACGGCAGGACAAAAGTTTAGTCAAATGCCAACATCCGCAGTGAACTGTGCCATTTGTTGAACCCACGTTCTCACGTCCACGTTCTTCATGTTTAGCAAAAAACTTCCATGAGCGTGTAACTTTAAGTGCTTTACTTTGTAAGCCTGCCCTGTCCTAGGTGTCCATACCGTCAATTTCTAGTGTTCATAGGGTCAGTCAGAGGTAGGAACAGTTAAAATCGACTAAAATACTTAGGCTGAATTAAAGTTTCTAGGCTGATTATTGCGAACGCCGAGTATGAAGTCACTATATTGGCTGAGTGGTTTGCGTCTCAAAGTTATTTGAGTTTAAGAAACATACATTGTATGCTAAAAGATAGATCGCCTCGCAAAACTATAGCCTAAGCCTACACATATTATATGACATCATGTTCTTACGCCACACTTTACTTAAAATTGTCAGTTATTACTTGTTAAGCTTGTAATTTTAGCCAGTTGTCACTTCAACGTTACAAAACAGAAACATTGTTAGGTTTAAAGTAGACTTTTAGTTAAAACTGTGATTGATTTAACAGGCTTGAAAAAAGATTTAAAATCATTTTCCTGGGCGTGAAAATTACAACAAGCTGGCTTTAAATTATTTCGTTGTAGTATGATGCGCTATGCGCTATGCGCTAGAACGTCGATCTAATAAAGAATATTCAACGAGTGTCGATCAAACGGTCGAATGATTGACGAGTCTATAACATTGTGTATCTTGTAAAGTTAGGTGCTCGTGTTTTCTCTGTGCAAAATTAATGTGAACTCATTATCGACCTTTCCTACAAGTGTACATTCGTACATTTCCCTCTGCGAACGTGACGTTTGCAAGTGACCGAAATAAATCTACAGGAGCGGACGTGGAGAGAAAAACACCATTTCCCATCCTATTGGGGCTGTTTCCTACGGAATACCCTTGTTATTTTCTTCTATATCAACGTCATTTACTAACTTGTTTGTTTTTAGGGTTCTGCATTCGAGTAGGTAAGAAAGTCTTAAATTTTGTAAAAAGTGCATCGATCTCACAATTTGCAGACAGACAGACAAATTAAACAAATAGTGTCACAACCGTGATTGAGTGTACTAAATTTATAATTAAGCTACACTTTAATATCCAGGTGTAGTTTAATTATGTAATTGTGCTCGTGTAAACCTAAGAAAATATTGCTTCTACATTTAATTAAAATAATTTCAATCAAATTAGGTACATTGATGAATCGAAATAAACTTCATAGACTTGATTAAACGATAATGTACGGTCGGCCACAGCTACAGATACCCCATGGCAGCTCTTACCGCGCGCGGCATAAGGGCGCCAATCGAACAAAAAGGGGTATCCTAGCGTGTGGCCGACTGTACCTGCTGATTGTCCATCAGCTTAAAAAATATTTAATACTAGCTTTTGCCAGCGACTTCGTCCACGTGGACTACAGAAAAAGGATATATGCTTTACTTGCTCCTAAGTGTAAAAGCGTGATAATATGTAGCCTATGTGTTATTCTGATGTTTAAGCTATCTCTTTTCCAAATTTCATCCAAATCTGTTCAGCCGTTTCAGCGTGAAAGAGTAACAAACATCCATCCATACTTACAAAATTTCGCAGATATAATATTAGTAGGTAGGATAGGATGCTTTACTTAGCTCCTAAGTGTAAAAGCGTGATAATATGTAACCTATGTGTTATTCTGATGTCTAAACTATCTCTATTCCAAATTTCATCCAAATCCGTTCTGCCGTTTAAGCGAAAAAGGATATATGCTTTACTTTGCTCCTAAGTGTAAAAGCGTGATGATATGTGGTATATGTGTTATTCTGATGTCTAAGCTATCTCTATTTCAAATTTCATCCAAATCCGTTCAGCCGTTTCAGCGTGAAAGGGTAACAAACATCCATCCATCCATCCATCCATCCACACTTACAAACTTTCGCAATGATAATATTAGTAGGAAGTAGGAAGTAGGATAGTAGGATGCTACGAAACGCTCAAAATACCTACCCAACACGCTCTTAGCCGTTTCCTTACACCTTGGTGCTGTCAAAAGTTTCGCCCAAAATATTGAGGTGGGAAAAGTTTTGTTATTTTCCCTTTCGCTCCTGTTCCGGAGGTGAAGTGGGGTGTAATCCTGGGTGTAAGGCTGTTAGGAGGACCGCGATGGCTCGTAACGAGGTGCTCAGGCCTCCTCCTTTGTTACATCTGTTGGAATGTTCCGGCGAATAGACGAATAAACAGAAATGATGCCGTAAATTGTCTCTCGATAATATTTTTTTCTTCAAGAGCGCGATAAATGTCGTCGCTCCGATTCAGCTTAGCGCTCTGAAGTGGTGCAAATAATGCAATAACTTTTCAGAACTGTGTGGGTATAGGTTTATTGTTAATCAGTCGATTAAATAATAAGTAATTATAATGACTTCAACAGCTTCAAATATATTAGGTAACTAGCTTTTTCTCGCGACTTCGTCCGCGCAGACTGAGTTTTTTTCCTCTTATTACAATAAAAAATAGCCTATAGCACTCAACAATAAAGTAGCTTTCCATTAGTTATTAAATCGGATCTGTAGTTTCGGAGATTACCCCCTGCATACATACTTACAAACTTATCCTCTTTATAATATTAGTGTAGATTTGAAACACCCCACTTATAAAATGCATAGGCCCGGTTTCTGAGTTGAGAATTTTGCTAAACAAATGGTTAAGTAATCGGCCTGTCTCTGCAGATTTCTCACAAAAGAGCGTGACAGAGCGATACGTAAGTATGTGCTTAGTAAAATTCTCAACGCAGAAACCGGGCCAGAATCTTACAATTCGTCAACCTATTACCAAATACTTAAATTCCACCCAAATATATTCTTAACTACTTAACTCGGATTCTCACGAGCAAACACAATGGCGCGCTTTGCTGCGACCGCGTTATCCATCCTCGAGACCTAATCATGCAATCTCCTTGGTTATCCAGTGGTAGGAAGTGTCTCCTTCGCAACACTCTGAGCTTAGCTAGTCTGTGGTTTAGTTTAGCTTGCGCCCGCGCAGATGCAACTGCAACTTATAACTGTGACTTGAATTCTAAAACAGTTGAATGTGAAACAGTTGAAGAAAATTGGGACTTATTTGCAACAGTGACATTTTGCATAAGATTGCATCTTAGATTTGGCAATTTGCGCTATAACTAGGATATTCAAATGAAGAAGCGAGTAAATGTAATTCTCGAAATATTTATGTGTTGTATTTAAGTGATTTATGAGCGATTGCGGCTAGAAGTATAGTGGTTACATCTAAGCTACTCTAAACTGGCCTTGAATGTATTTCAACCTAACGTGACCACACTCGTTTTGCCATTAACAAATGAAATGATTATTATAACATTACGAAACGTAACTTCGGCTCGTAACTTGCGGGAACGTCCAGTCTCGCTCATATTACCAAAGCAAATCGTTGTGTGATCTATTAAAACCAAACAAAAGAGGTGTTCAAACAAAAAGGTTGCTGAAAAAATAAACTGATCTGTGAAACTGTCATTGTGTGAACTGAACAGTAAAAAGCGGGCGCGGGGAATGTTGGAAATTTAAACTTTTGACGTTCGAAACTCTGTGTTTGCTGCGGTCCTGCAATGGATTTGAAAAGGATAAGCTATGTTTGGATGCTGCTTCTGATCCTGTTATTCGAAAGTTCGATGAAAGGGTCAGGTCAGGAGGCCTCTTTCGAGCTGCCTGTGCAGTTAGTGGGGTTCCCCTTCATCATTATGGCGGTTAGACTTACGAACTTTGTGAAGAAACTGTCCTACGCCATTAGTCCAGGTAAAGTTTTAATTCGCTGGGAAAATATACCTTGTTAATTAAATAGTTAAAAGTTATGTAGTTAAGTTTAAAAGTGCTTTCTGATAGACAGTTCAACGGTGAGCTGCGCCAAGCGCCATTAAAAAACTAGGCCCTTTCTTTACTCAAATTTATGTTAGACGATTAATACAGCGTCCAATGGCAACAGCACTTACACCAAATGAGGTAAGCGATCACTCGGACGTTGCAGCACCCCATACCCACCAGCTCAGCTTAGTTTGCTTAGTTCACAGGAAAGACAAGGTCATAGAGGAGCCAACTAAGCTGCGGGTTTTCTCACAATGCTTTCATTCAGAAAGTGTTAGCAAGTGGCTGCTACAATTCACAATTGAAAAAGTCTTAAGTCACCACAATGCTTTGTGTGAAGGCACGTTAAACCGTTGGTCCCGGTTGTTGTAGATTAAGAACAATCGTTAAACCATGTCAGAGGCCTAAACACTCTAACCTACCACGGCGAATTTAACCTGGGGACCTCTAACCACCTCCCTAGGGGATAGTTTCATCCACCGGGTTACCATGCAGCTTTTTACAAAAAAGTGCGGTTTTATAGCAAGACATTATTCTCCTATAACTGTTCAAGCAAGATAATGTGCACACAAAAGTGTTCGCCCATGTGTTAACAACTTGTCATTTCTCTCTAAGGAAACTTTCAAGACATGCTCCACGGCCACAGCAGAAACAAACAAGTCCAATAATGTCATCCGATTCGGCACACATTGTAAAAGTGGAACGATAACTTGCCACTCTGACATAACAGTTCGATTGACCAACTTGTTCTTTGACGGGGAATGTTAGCATTTCTTGTCACGTACAACGTTACAGTAAGATCTCAGCAGCTCGCCACGCTAGTGCTCTATAGATTCTGCAGACCCATATCGCCGGAAAAGCACGCGATTCCACGCTGAATATTTCATACCATTCCATTTCCAAAATAAATCGCCGGCACATAAATCGAGCTGCGATTGTTTTTCGTTCGATTTTTAACTCACGTTTGTTCGAAATTGTGCAAGTGTGCATGCGTGAAAGAAGTTGTCAACAGTTGAATCGAAACAAAAGAAGAGGTTGCGTTTGTTTGTGTGTGTTACAAAATACGCAACTATTTGACGTGTGTTTTCGTTCGGGTGTCTTTAGTTGCAGTACATTTGCCTCCAAGATAATAGAGTCTTGTAGTGCCGATAGTAAACCGAAAAGATGGAGATAAAGAAAGTTCTTTACATAGTTGTTGTGTTACTAACAGTGGTCGCGTTTGCACCTAAAGTTTCTAGTCAACAGACCGGCTTAGAGTTGCCGATACAACTCTTTGGATTTCCAGTTATAATAGCGAGCGTGAGGCTCACGAATTTCTTAAAGAAACTAAAGTATTCTGTAAGTCCAGGTAAGAAATCTTCCTTTTACATTTATATAAAGTTTATTTTTAACGTCCTACAGAGAACTTTTTATCGTCTATTTTTGATAAAATGTTTTCGCATTTATCATTTATCTTTAGGGCATCTGTTAGAAGATTTTCTTTTCTCATTTCAAACTAAATAATGGTTATAAAAATATGTCTTAGGTACATTAAAGCACTCGTATAAAAAGACCTACTTACGTGGAAATCAGTGTCTAAATCAGAAAAATCTGTGTATAAATAAAATCAATTCTAAAAATACTCGCCATTGGTCATCATAACACAACTCAAGTATTTATATCGGGGAAACCCGCCGCAATAAGGTGACATAACTCCATAAAGTCGTGTCTTATGCCACAGCCACGAAGCTAAGTCGATGGCTCTGTCAAAACCACCTCAATCAATACAGAAGCTTTCCCCTAAGTATTTTAGTAAGTTTCGTTGTGTCCAAGGTTTAACTCAATTCTGTTTATAAATGAACTACAAAAGGTAGAAATTAAACAAAAATATTCCGTAGGTATAGAATTGATATTTCTGCTGCTAATCATTGGTGGACTAGGGCTGTCAAGTATGGCGAATGAGATTACAACTCGACAGACGGTGGATAAAAAATATAGATAGTCAAGCGTCACATAAAAAAGTGAACGGGTAGGCCAACACCTCCATTTATACAGCAAAATGATAGTCCCAATTTGAACCTTCTGGTACTACTATTTAACCAACCAACCTGCTAGCTCTAGCTAACTACTAATAAATCGCCGCGGCTAAACCAGTCCGTCTGTGTGTCAGTCTGTCAACATTAATATTCCGAGCATCAGCTGGCCAGTCCACTTGGAATTAGAACTGTAATTTATACTAGCGTAATGCAAGTGGCGAGCGCTTTAGTTGATTATGTCCGGTGACTTTGGATGTTTGGAGTAGGGAATCCAATCCCGCATCAAAATCTCAATCCCGCGGGATCCTACGGGATTAGCGAAACTGCAAAAAAAAACATTCTTTTTCTTTTTAATAGCTAGTTTTTCCACGTAAGACCATCTTCCGACCTTCAAATAATGTTCAATACTACACTCCAAAAACCATGTGGAAAAGGGACCAACAATGAACTAAGAAAATCAAACACCGACTCTGTGGGAATTAGTTCCACCCAAAAACCTAGATCTCCTCTACTAAAAGTAAAAGTATTGTCTGCGAAAGTGACGACTTTAGGGGAAAAAATTTTCATAGTATCTAGAAACGCACTATCCAAAAACATTATAAGGTCGGAAGATGGTACGCAATGATACGCGAAAAACTAGGTATTTTGAACAAAACGTAATGTATTTTTTCAACCCCGCAAATCCCGCTAGATCTCGCATTTCTGACCCGCAAAAAAGGTGTGGTATTTTGCGGGATTAGTTTGGAGATAACTGCAGTAATGTACGCCGGTTTTCCCGTACAATAATAAGCTGTTAATCGGCTGTTGATTATTGGATATCTGAAATTTGGCATACAAAAAAGGAAATTATCGTACGCGAAAGTCTATGTAGTTTATAAAAGTTAGGTAAAAATAAATTTAAATTGCCATGCAGAAACAGAAAATAACACAGATGAAAAATCACTAAAAGAAGTACTCATAATTTAGGAGTCCTAAACTATGAAAATATCACCGGAAATGTAACTCGTATCTCAGGCTTTTAGCTCGACTGTACTTTTTGGGATACCTACTGAATTTGTATTGTACAGTCGGTCGGCCAAAGTCTAGGATACCCCATGGTAGCTCTTACCGCGCGCGGTTTAAGGGCGTCCATCGAACAAAAAGGAGTATCCTAGCGTGTGGCCGACTGTACGTCGACAGCACACGACTTAGCTAGTTACAGACTTTACATCAAAGCTGTACCTACTGTCTGTCGTGCTGTCGACTGTACCTATTATGACTGAAACATGGTAATGTGTAAATAAATAGTGTTATTTCCCCGACAACACAAAGGGGCTTGATAGCGTCTCGCGGTTTCAGCCGGAAATTACGCGCCTTATCTCGAAGGCTTAGCCACCAAATAGGAATAACAAAGAAAGTCCACCCAGTGTACTAAATTCAAATAAAAAAACCCGACATTTCAATTTACCTACAATAAAAAAATGGTATAAATACTAAATAAAAAATACCCGACATTTCAATTTCAAATGAGAATATCTCATACATAAACGGCTAAAACAATTTTGATAAAACATGACGCCAGAGGTCTACTTCACACAGGCAGTCACAGAAACAGTTTGTAATAAAGATTTTTAAATCTATAAAAAGTTCCATAGCACGGGTTAGTGCTTCAGAAAATACAAAAAGTATAAATAAGTAATGTTGATAGCTAAGACATCAGAATAACACATTGGCTATTATCACGCTTTTACACTTAGGAACCAAGAAAAGCACAAATACTTTTTTTTGTAGTCCACGCGGACGAAGTCGCGGGCAAAAGCTAGTAATATTTTGTTTATCAGTACGATTTACTTACCTACATACAAAGTACACATGACAGCACGTCGACCTTTACACGTTAGCACTCAACTCGGTTACGTTACGGGAGATTTTACAACAAAAGTGTACACACGACAGCACGTCGACCTTTACACGCTAGCACTTTACCCGGTTACGTTACGGGCGACTTTACAATAAAAGTGTATACTCTGACGACCTGTAGTGTGTAGGTACGGTCGGCCACAATCTCAGATTCCCCATGGCAGCTCTTACCGCGCGCGGCATAAGGGCGCCAATCGAAAAAAAGGGGTATCTGAGACTGTGGCCGACTGTACATTCATGAATGGCGTATAAAGATGCCAAGTAGATATCAGTTTAAAACTCAGAGTAATCTCTTGGACCAATTCCGTTTCAATGTGCATTTCGTCAATTTGCATTGGATTGTGAAGATAGTGCAAACTTCCCATAGGATGGCACCTAAGTTTTGTAATGTAATGACGTATACATTTAATAATAAGAGTAAAACATTGCATCGACTGGGTTTGGCTCAATAGCTCAAATGATTAGTTCGAGCGCTGGCAGAGTGCTTATTCTGTAAAAAAATCCGCCCAGTTGCTAGTCCTCAAAACAAAACCTCAAAACCAATTTGCGGGAAAATAGCTCTGATCGATTTTTTTTATATTTTCCTGCAAATAAACCGGTTTTGAGGACTAGCAACTGTGCGGTTTTTTTTTACAGAATAGGCACAAAAGTAGTAGTTCAAATCCTGTTTTTAACCTCAAAAAATATATGGACTGTCTGTTTCTCTTTATGCTACCACTCCACTTAAGTGTTACGCTTCACCAAACACTTTTCCAGGATTCTTAGAGGAATACTTTTTATAAGTCAAACTTACGCGTCAGACTAGTTGTGTAGACGGATGTTGTAGGGACAGTGACAAATTATCGATATGATAACGTTTGGATGACAACAATATGAATAATAGCTAGCTGTTTGTAGGTTTGCGTCTCAAGTTTTTCTATCATGTTATTATTCACATGAGACTTGTTTTCTGTCGTAGACAATAAAATATTGTCGGCCTGTCAGTATTTTTTCACTATGATAAATGTTTTGAGCTAATATCCTCCTTAATAAACTGAAATATCAACTCCGCCGTTTTATGCATGAGTCACCGTTTGTATCAAAGGTTTCTTGGTTTTTCCCCCTTGGAAAGAATTATCTTTGGTGGATATCTCTCACGAAACCACCCTTCATGTTCCAGCAACCTACCGCTCCCGTAACCGCCGCGCGTTGACATACGCCCCTGATGCCCCTGAGCTGGATGTGGCCGAGGTGGAGAAGTACATCGTAGCCGAGTTCGGGTCCCGAGCCTGCGTGTTCGAACGAGTCTGCGCGCAGATGGCCACCCGGTCTAAAACGCAGCCTCCGACGCAATTCAACTGGCCCGATGTCTTCAGGTAGAGAACGATTAGACTTAGTATGATAAAGCAGTGAATGGCAATCAGGTGGACCATATCCGGTGAATTAGGTGGACCTTTGTGGAGCCACCGAATCCCCCTCGTACATAAACACATAAACACTGCTCGTTGGCTGGAAAAAGGAGCATTGCTCCTGCTGCCCCTGAGCTAGACGTGGTCGAGGTGGAGAAGTACCTACATCGTAGCCGAGTTCGGGTCCCAAGCCTGCTTGTTCGAGCGGGTCTGCACGCAGATGGCCACCCGGTCTAAAACGCAGCCTCTTACGCAGTTCAACTGGCCCGATGTCTTCAGGTAGAGAACGATAGACTTAATTAGTATGATAAAGCAGTGAATGGCAATCAGGTGGACCATATCCGGTGAATTAGGTGGACCTTTGTGGAGCCACCGAATCCCCCTCGTACATAAGTTGAGATCAACTTAATTATGGTCAGGCAGTTGGTGGCGATAAAGTGGACAAAATGCAGCGAATTAGGTAAACACTGCTCGTTGGCTGGAAGAAGGAGTATTGTTGCTCAGTTGGACGTGGCAGAGGTGGCCTCTAAACCTTACAAATTACGAGGGAATGTCGCTTCAATGAATTTCGGTGACATTATGTCCATCAAATACTCATTATTTAGTCATTTCCAAACCTTCGTTCTTGACTTTTGACATGAGAACGTTGAATTACAAAATCTAATCGTCATAATTTCAATGAAAATTATAGTTCAATGCCATCGTTTTTGTCACCGAACAGCCGGTAAACTGAATTTGACTATGAGTGAATATTATGTTAGCGTTTTCATTACCTAAGTCGTAATGGACTCTCCAAATGTCTCTTAACACATCATTTTCATACAAATATAAATACACTAGGAAAGTTTGTCAGTGGGGAAGTTAGTAAAAAATATGATTGTAATTATTAATATGAAACGTTCAATAAATAAAAAGTATAGAGCTTTTCGAAAAGTTGTTGAACAAAAGTTGTTGGAAATTTAGAAGGTAGAGATTGAATCAGAATCAGCTTAAGGTGAGGACCTTTGAGGAAAAAAGCAATATTAAAAAAGCATGTACAGTCGGCCACAGTCTCAGATACCCCTTTTTATTTGATTGGTGCCCTTATACCGCGCGCGATAAGAGCTGCCATGGGGTATCTGAGATTGTGGCCGACCGTACCTCATCAGCAAAACCGTCCTAACTTTATCACCTTAGAAAAAGTTCCTTTACTTTCATTTCGTCCACATATTCTTCAAAACTTCGCGTCTGGCACTACAAAACCAACACTAGTCAATACAAAGCAAGCAAGCCTGGCGGGTCATGTGGGTCAAGGTCCCTGGTGATTCGGTCAAGCGACTCTTGTCGCGTTCGGTCGCAAGTGGGTCGCGCCGACGACACGCAACGAGCTCGATAGTCACTACAGAAGTTTGAATTAAGACGCAGAAACTTTCACTCCTGTCGGATGGGTGTCCAATAAATGATAGAAATAATTGTAAAAAAAAAACCGATGAATTGCAGAGTTCAAAAAGGCAGAGCTAGTTTTTCCAAAAGATCATGTTGATGACATGCGGTATACAATATACATTATACAATGAAAGCTCTGCCTTTTTTATCGATCAGAATTTTGTTAAACGTTATGTCTCACCGAACTCTCTGAGGGCAGGCCTAACATTAAAGTGTGTCCAAACATGAATGCATTTTTCGCTCGAGTTTACATTCTGGAGTGTAGACCTTTAGTTCACCTCTCTCTGTGACTCAAGCAAGATTGCATTGTAGCAGTACAAACGCTTGGATAATGTCTAAGTGGTTTAGGTTTGTATAGAAGGAAGGGTATGCATGCATGCAACTTGAGTTTAATTTCCATACAGTACTGTGAACGTGACATAGTGGTTTCCATAGATAATGGTTGACTTTATAGAGGTACATAACTGGAATTTTATCAAACGTCATATAAAAACTAAACTACACTTTTAACGGATTTAACAATCGTTTTATTAACTTAAAAAAATAACAATTGTAGTTTAATTAAGCACAATGCTCGTGCAAACCTAAGAAAATATTATCACAAAAATTATTCTTCTAATTTTCATCATTTAAAAGCATCTTACTATACACATTATTAGCAAACCACTAAAGATAAGACCAAAATTATTTTTATTATTTAAAAACTACTTAAATTATACAGATAGTTCAGTTATTGTAATTAATAATGGTTACAATTCAGTACAGTTATAATTATCCATTGCTCTCCAGGCTATAGATTTACATAATTATGTGTTGTGGAGGCCTACATTGACGATATGCTAAGTTAGGTTTAGATGGCGGGTCAACGCTGAGATTGTGTACAAACAATAGTGGTTCTTAAAGAAAAAAAATATACTAAAAAATATAATAATGAGATAAAAAACTAAGTGAGAGGGTGTGTATGTGTGGGATGTGTGTACTAGAAGTTAGCTTATTATATCCGTGTGTTTGGAGGCCTACGATTGCATCGTCGCGACTGCACTAAAGTCCGAGGTGAGCCTGTGTTATGCAACCGCAACAACACTTTCACTGCTCTTCACATCTCGTAGCTACAAACAACTTTGGGCCCTACCATCTTGACAATAACATAAGATTTTCTCTGTTTGCATTATGTCAAACTAACTTTGAGATACAATGTGAGTATGGTTGCTATTGTGATGGCATTAGATATAGTTTTCGGTTGATTGCAAACAAAACCGCGTGCTAGAGGAACTCTTTGAAAGGCGGAGTCCTATTTGATTGTTGTGGGTTAATGCTATACAAATTAGATAAAATAAAAATTACAGATCGTGGTTTCCATGCCGCATACATTTGTTTAAATAAATGTAAAGGCGACTTGTTTATCTAAGAATTTCTACCTTTTCAACAGCACTTAATAGTTAAGATTTGCTTCTACCTTAAGAATTCTTCTACCTTTTTACCGCAAGCAAAGAGAAGTATTAAAGTTAATAAAATATGACCTAGCCATCGACACTCGCACCATATTTCTCGAAGGGATTTTGGTAGATGCAAATTTCAAAACAATTAATTTCAGGCATTATGGGACAAAGGCAAATTGAAATTCAGGCACAATGACATCAAGGCGTTTTGACATTCGGTTCTCAGCTATGTTTTCGGATTTTAAAATTTTCCACCTAAACAGCCTCTTGCAACAACAGCAACAGGAGGCTAACAGTCTCGGAATGAACAAATCCGAGTTTGAAATTAAGGCACAAAATCAGCCAGTTTGGAAAACTGTTTCGAGAGCCCTATGTCCCTGATTAGGGATAACAGGACCTGACGATGATGATGATGGAACAGCCTCTTATTAAGTACCAAGCCTAATTATCTGTGTTATTTTTTTCCTCAGACAATACAAGCGGTCGCCCGAGCAAACGAAGGACTTCTACCTCCTCAGTGTGTTCCTCGGAGACATCGTGGGGTCAGCGCCTCTGTGCCATCAGCTCGGCAAGCGCAGGAGTTGCGGCCCCATGCCAGGGGACAGTAGTCGATAATGCGATTTGCTATAAGTGATATAGTTGTTTGGCAGCTACGTACTTAATGTTTGTCAGATGCAGCACTTTTGGGAAAGTATCAATGAAAAACTATTATAATAAAAAAATTACGTTTGACAGTTTGGTGTGTCACTGCGTAGACAAATCGATAATTTAATTTAACTCAATAATTGTCATTATCTGTACTTTGTAAATGCTCGAAGAATTACTCTTATGAAAACGAACTTACTATTGCGTAAAATATGCCCGTTTTAGTTATTTCCATCCGTCACATGTTACTCAAACGTTTTGATTATTAGACAATATAAAATAATGGTTTGACTCAAGATGGAGTGGAAAAAGCGACATGAAATATAGCTGAGATGTCGAATTGGAAAAGTTACTAGCTTCGACAGTAAAAATCTATGTTCACACATGAATAAATTAATTGTGTATATTATGCAAAGCGACAATGTGTGATAGTAATTGTAGTTTAATAAGGTTTATGAGCCAAAGAGGCTTTATTTTTTTTAGTTATTATACAATTCTAGTAACTTTAACTAAATGTGGTGATAAGTTATTATAACTTGTTATTGGTAATTGCATGCAATGATTGCAATGCTTATGCAAATATTATTCAATTGGTTACCAGTACTAGTTATCAGTAAGTTTATATTGTATTAGTTACCCTAATTATTTTTTTGTAAGGCTGTAGTACAATGGATTTTGACGTAGCAAGGGCTATGGTGTTGTTAATATTTTATTGTATAGATACATTATTATCGTGCTGGGTAAGCCTACTCCATCTAAACATGTTCCAGGCACAGCAGCGTCTGTGTGTTCACTTCACGCATCTAGTGTGAGTGGACGTGCCACTGGACGCTGTATAAATCATGTAACATAGAGTGTGTTTAGTGATATGAACTAAAAACCGTGAATTCTTTCATTCAGTGGCCACACTTTGTTCAATTGAAACATTTTAGCTCGAATTAAGAGAAATCAATAACGGTTTCATACAAAAGACATCAACGCGCTGCACAAGTTCTCGAATTTTTGTGTAGAAACCAAAACTATTGGTTCGCCTCGGACTATGAACTCGTGATGTGTAACTTTTTGCTAACACCATTCGCGCACGCGCGCGCGCTTTGCTTATAAACTTTACAACCCCATATCTCGGCAACCCCTCGACGGATTTGGCTCATGTTCGAACCTAAAATAATTTTAATTTCATTTACCCGCCTACCAAATTTTATGACAGTCCGACCAAATTCAATAAATTATCGTCGAACAAACATTCATACATACATACGAACAAACGGCAAATTATTCAAGTAGACTCAGAGAACTTCGCTCGCTTCGCTTGCTCGTTCAATTATATGAGGCTTGCGACTATAACTAAGTGATTTTGTATTTTTATACTATGTTGCAATGTGGTAGTAAATACTAGTCGAAAAATAAAGGTTACGAAATAAAGTGATTTGTTTTTGCATCTACAATTGAAACTGGCCACAGCTTTGAAGGTTAATTAAAACAAAAATTGTTTTCACGCTACCTTTTCAGCGTAAAACAACTTTCCATACACTGTTACAATATTCACGAAGCCTCGGCCAGACAATAAACCCCAAAAATTACACCAATCTGAAGTGACACTATTGACAAGGGGTAAAATATCATTTTAGCCTGACAGAGAAGCAAAGGGCAAGTTTGTCAAAGTACACCGGATGGGTCACGCGGTTTCCGGCCGAGCCAATATGGCGGAACATCCGGCAGTCATGAAATATTCACAAAATATTAAACGGCAAACACCCTGAGGTCAGGAAACATACATGCATTATGTGGAGTGCTGGAGAATATAGTTTAACTTGGTGGTAAATAAGAAAAAGTTATATTACTAAGGAGAAGGTAATTTTTTTACCTCCTAAGCCTGTCAAGACAAGTTTGCTGGTTTAAGGGTGGTGTTCATGAACGATACTTAAACTCAGTTCAAACTAGAATGCTATTTAAACTCTGTTTAAACTCAGTTCAAACTAGAAAGCTCCTTGAACTCTGTTTAAACTCAGTTTAAGTAGAGTTTAGTAGTGTCGACTGTCGATAAAACAGTGCATGTTTTGATTTGAATATCCCTCCCTTCATATCAAAACATGCACTGCTTTATCGACAGTCTGAACTCTGTTTAAACTGAGTTTAAGTAGCGTTCTAGAATACCACCCTTAGACTCGATACAAGTATTCACAAGTATATCGAAACAAGGCAAGTATGTATAACTAATTTTTTCACCTGTAGGTACAGTCAACAGTAGGTACGGTCGGCCACAGTCACAGATACCCCATGGCAGCTCTTACCGCATGCGGCATAAGGGCGCCAATCGAACAAAAAGGGGTATCCTACCGTGTGGCCGACTGTACTTAGACCTCTACGCGTTTGCACTCTACATTGTGACTCTACTCAGTTGCGTAACCGGCAACTTATACAATTTAAAAGTGGGCTGTTGACGCTACCAATATAAAACCTCGCCGTAAGCTCTAGGATACCACATGGATAAGTGTATCAATAAGAGTTTACGAAATGAGCCACAGAGCGCCATCTGACGGACTGCTCTGAACTCTACTACCCAACATGGACTGCGGCTTTCACTTTCCGAACCACGCTGCGCTGCTGGAACCTTCTCTATAATGTCGATGTAGAGTTGCTTGGGACGATGCGTAGATGGCGTCTCATGTATTCAAAATGTTGACTGTGATAAAGTTTCGTCAGAAGAACTCTACATGGTGCCATTGTTTACCCTATCAAAGATGTGAGTTTGAGAAAATGGCATTATTATATTTTGATGCCTAGTTTAGCTTCTCAAAGAATAAAGTGTAAGTATTTACAGTCAACGATTCTAGATTACCTACCACTGTTTAGATCTCATGGTTGGAATGTCGACATACAAGCTTAAAATAAACGATAGACATTTAAGTGCGGCCTACGCGAAAACCGCAAATATTCAGGCTAGGCACGCATGGTCGATTAATATCCACTACTTATATACCAATCCTTATGTACTTGCTTGATTTTTTGCCCATAGTGAAACGGGCGAATGTTTCCGTGAATACGTAACTATTAACTTCGGCCTAATCTGTTGTACCGAATAAAGACTTTTCTATTAAACGATTTAAACCTATTTTTAAACGATTTGTTCGATCTTACTGGGGGTCGATTCTGGGAATGTTGCATGTTTAATTTCCTTTGAGGTTTCCTATGACCAATTTTGTTTCTTGTAAGGATCAAAAGTCATGGTCAAAACCATAGAAATGACAAAAATAAAAAAAAACATTTTTATTATACAGGGTGACCGCATTGATATGGGTCAGTGAGGGGAACTTTTAAACTAATGGTGCTGACGCTCTGTCTAATGTCAAAACTATTGGCATGTTCAAACTATTGGCATGTGGCAAGTAATCTCGCAGTTCAATTTCGGTCACCTGCGGTTTTGATCGATCGTGTAAATGGGGTGGCGATTCGATTTTCACAGGCGATCCGATGGTTGACTAGCTGTGCGGCGAAAATCGACCCGTGTAAACGCACCATCAGTTTTTACTGTGCCTAATGGATAAAACAATGTCTCCTTGCGTTTGCATTAAACTTACGCCAATCACCTAGGTAGGTACTTTCCGTTGATAGTATTATTATATTTTATTATGAAGTGAAGACTCTAACAAGTGTAACAGATTATAATGCACTCTTTTATTTATCGACCTAAATAAACGCTCGTAAATTATATCGCGTGTTTTTGTCGCACATAACTTCCGTACACGTAACATTTTCATAATTTTACTTTGAGCGGTTCATCAAAATGCTGTAAAACAATGTCGTTTGACTTTATAGGCGACGACCGTAATATTAACTTAATGGCACAAAACTTATACCATGTAAGTACAGCTCGGAACTAAGCATCAGGTTACTAAAACTGTTATACGGCGCATTACAAAAAGGTCCTGGTCGTTATGACGATAGACTAAGGACCTAAACTTAGTCCCCGATTTCCTCCCTGGATCATGGCACTACATTTTTTGTATGCAGGGACAAGTCCATCCGGCATGTCTGACCGTTCAGATTTTTTCGATAATTTATTGTTAACAGCAGTTAGTACCTTCCAGAATACAAAAAAAAAACGTATTTAAAAGCGGCGACAAAAGACGCCCAGAAACTGATTTGATAAAAAAACGGTCCGACATCAAGTAGTTTCTTATAATCACAGTAATGAAAAAAAAACAAAATTGGACCAGTTTTGAGGGAGGAAAACGGGGATACGAAACCTCGATTTCGTTGATTTTCTTCATGCATTATGCAGATTTGTCAAATAAATAATTTTTCCAATTTCTTTGTGCTAGTCTACGCCATTAAACTCCTCAAGAAAAGCATAAACTCATCATAAAAAATGGATTTTTGGAGATTCCGCTGTAGGTGGCTTTGTATTTTTCATGAGTTTTAACGACCCCCCAAGTATTCCAGGAACTTTCTGTAGAGGACATTGTGAGGGAACCAGAGCATCTGTTGTCGGTTAGTCGATTGTTCTGAATTCACCTAGAAGAAAGGTTTTCGTCATAGTTTGTCAGTGATAGCAGTAAACATCCAATTGGCTATTTGTTGACCGAGCGAGCGAAGCGAGCGAAGTTCTCCGAGTCTACTGGAACAATCCGGCGTTTGTATGTATGTATGTATGTATGTATGTATGTATGTATGTATGTATGTATGTATGTATGTATGTATGTATGTATGTATGAATGTTCGTTCGACGATAACTTGAGTAAATTTAGTCGGATCGTCATGAAATTTGGTAGGCAGGTAAATGAGGCCAAGAGAATTTTTAAGTTCGAACATGAGCCAAATCGGTCGAGGGGTTGCTGAGATATGGGGTTGTTAAGTTTACATGGGGTCGCGAGTTCATAGTTCGGGGCGAACCACTAGTACTAAGTGTGTCTCAGTTTAAATGTCATTGTATGTGACATTTATCAATGTATGTAGCTATACGTTTATTGCCTACAAAGGCACTATGTAAGCCTAAAGCAGTTATAGCTGGAGAGCTGGTGACCAATCGACTTATATTTTCGTACAATGCTGGGAGTTAACAGGCTGATTAAGTAGACTTCGCTGTGTCTGGGATAGTAGTGAAATTGACATTGACGAAGTAAATATAAAATTATATTAAAACGTTTACTGAATTGAATTACCATGAAAATATTAGTAGTAAACGCGGCTATTGAATATCACCAAACTGATATAACTTTATAGATGAGCTTCGACTTTAACTGGGTAGGTACCTACCTGCATCAAACACCAACATTTTAACCGCTACTGGGTCTACATGAGTTGTGCATAAATAGTATTAAAACTGTAAGTTTCAACCAGAGCAGACCTGCATGAATTTTTTTCCAGACTCAGCGAAGTCTACTCAGCCTACCAACTCCCAGCCTTGTACGAAAAAGTAAGTCGATTGGTTACCAGCTCTCCAGCTATTAGGATTAAGTAGGTAATAGAAACACCACCGTTTGGTTCAGCATTATTCTCAACAAAGTTGCTGTTTAGCACCACTCAGAGCGTTTTGAAAGCGCTAATACTTGTGTTACATATCAAGCTATATTTTACGCTTGACGAAGTGGCCGTATCGTCATTTAGGAGGTTTTTCTTGCACCGAAAAGTGGCAACGTACAAAGTGGCTCACGTTAGGAAATACAGATAACGACTTTAAAGAGGAAGAGGGCAGGACACTGATGGTGGATGGACTAAGTCCATTACGAAGTGACGGCCTTGAGAAGAACATACATCGGTTCGCAGACCACCAGCCAGATGGTCCGACATAGCCCTAGTAGCCAGTAGCCGGAAAGCAGAAGTTGCGTCAATCGGCCAACTACTTACGCGCAAGCTATGTTGGCATTCAAAAGCCGACAGAAAAACTAGGACAAAACTTTAAATCATGTCCCGAACGCTGTTTACCTATAATTTGTCCGATGCATTTCTAGAGCACTTGACTCTAACTCAATAAATCTTCTCTTAATGTCTATCTCAACCTTCTCAAAGATCACAACATTAAATAGCACGCTAAAATGCTATTGTCATAGGTATGTTTCATAGTGTTGCAATACTTGCAATGGCTCAAACTAATGCAACAAAGAAGGACGAACGCGAGCTCCGTTTATGGTCATGTCACAATTCAGGTGACAAGCAGGAGATGAGAAACAGGCTGGTAGACTAACCAAATAGTTAAGGTCTCCGGTTTCCTTCCATTTCAGTTGAAGAATAGTCAACCAGAACCGGAATTGTCTCCGTAAGGTGGGACTAGTTACGGAATAGCCTGGCTCGTTGGTGTAACAAACTAATTAGAACAAAAGGGCAGGCCCGTTGAATTCAGAACCTCCTCTTTTTTAACCCCCGGCCAAAAAAAGAGGGGTGTTATAAGTTTGACAGTTATGTTTGTGTTCTCTTAAACGGGTAAACCGATTTGAAAGCAGGTTTTCTAGCGAGTGTTCTAAGGTATGTTATATTAAAATAGGTTCCGCCGTTTATGAGATATGTTTATTTGAAGCTAAAATATCGGGGTTTTTTATAGTTATTTGGCACCTAGTGACGTATCATTCAGCCGTATCCAGCATTCGAATGCTACTGAAACAATTTAAACAGACACTAGAATACACTCCAATCCAATCCAGTGCTGAAGGATCGCTGGACTAGAATAATCGGAAAAAGTATGTGCAGTCGACAGCACATCGAGCCAGATGTTAGGGTTTACATGCTGTTGACTGCCTAACTTACCCCGGTGCTTGGTTACCGTCTGTTTTGTCTACAACCCATAAACCTACTTATCTGTTCTTCTGTTCCTTTGGTTTCGTAGTGCCGTCCGCTGCAGATTTAATTAGAACAATGCGGTTTTAGTGCACGCCATCCAGATTGCGAGTTGTGATAAAAAAGGTATTCATACAAATTAAAAATGTTCGCAGCAACTATTTGAATTACACTTAAGTTATGACTGCTGCAACGTGCAACGTTTTAAGTGAGAGATTAGATTTTATTTTAAATGGTACACTGCATACATAGAGTAGTTAGGTGTTATGTAAAAAGCCCCATTGAAAAAAAAAAGCCTCACACCTCACATCGCCCGGTTCGAATGGTGTTCGATAGAATGAAATACAAACCAGGGGCCTTAGCCTGTAACGCAATGGTGGCGTGTCGATGGCGTCCCAGCAGAAGGACGAAACCGGGGTTTCCTCGTTTTTTCCTTACGAGTACAACCAGAGAACTAATCCTCTAGAATTAAAATCAGAATATTCTTAGCTGTACTACAATAAAAGGACCGACAGCAATTGAATAAATCATAATTGAAGCCGTCAACTGGGAGCCCACTTTGGGACCATTGCGTTACAGGCTAAGGCCATAGTAGTGTCGAAGGGCTTTACGAAGTCTGCAGCTGTCGCTGCGGTCGAGATACGATACGACCGATGTTATTAAGTTTTTGTAGCGATTTAGCGGGCGTACTGCTGGAGTTCTACTCAAGATCAGAGTGCTACATATCTCTGTTCTATGATTGAAACCAAGCCAGCGACATCTCCTTTCACACTAGACAGGTGAATTGGTCGCTCTGACGCTACAATGGGCATTGTCAAATCCTATTTTTATTCTATAAATCGAAAATATAGACAAATATAAGTAACTAATTTGAATATTTTCTTAATTTTTTATGTAACAATTTTTTAAATTAATTATTTAAAATTTCTAAAAGTTTTGTGTATGACGTCACCATTGGCATTATGTACTAAGTTCATTGCATTCATTCATGCTTTAAAAAAATATAAATATGTTGACGTTTGACAAATGTCAGTGACAAGTCAACAAGAGTTGTGTGTTTTGACAGTTGTTGTTGTTGACGAATGTATTTTTTAAAATATTTGTAGGCAATGGAACTACCGCATTAGAGTCTATGATGACGTCGTCGAAAGAAAAATGAAGTAAACATTTTTGGCGATAAATATTAATAATCCGTTTTAATTTTACTTATTTAAACCCCTAATAGTAATCAGTATCCCTATTCCTCGAAATGGTTTTAAATTTACTACAATCGATGCCTCCCTGATCAATGCCCATTGCCTCGGACATGTATTTAACGTTCAACTAAAGTAGCGTGACTGGAAATGCACAAAATTTATAGTTTTTTCATTTTTGTAGCTAAAGTGAGCTACTTTTGTTAAGCGATTTTTCGTTCATGGCAATAACATAGTGTTCTTTTTATTATTGTAAACAACAGAACAACAATAATTCAGCCGATTATGTGTTCGTTCAACCACCAATCGTAATCACCAATCCACGCCAATCCACTGGACTCGACTGCTGCAAAAGTATAGAGAAGAGAAGGAAGTGTGCCAGAGTATTGCCTGCCGGCATGTGCAAATGCCTCCCAATTTCCATCCAAAGCCATTAGACCACTTGTTGGCACATCCAAGCGAGGTAATTCGGAACGGAAGCCAAATTTACCGCATTCTACGGCCATGTATGTAACCACGTCGTTGATAAGCCAAATGGATGCGCGTCGAGTTGCGCTTGCATGCCGCAAAGCATTTTACCGAGAATTGTGTTTTGTATCTGCGTGTGTGGGATTAGGTGCAATACTCTATTGGTAGCTACTAGTTTAGATTTATTCGTATGGCCACAAGATTATCCAATAAAAAAAAACATTAAAAACTAAATCACAGGCGAACCTCCAGCTCTTTTAGCCATTTGGCAGCGTTTGGTGTAAGGATGATCAAGTCGTCGGGGTCTCCGCGATAGGATCTCAGAGGGCAGTCACGAAATTTGTGTTCGACCGTTTGTGAGTCGGCTCCCCAGTCGCAGCGGGGGGAGGCAGTCCATTCGAAGAACTACTAGTTATGTTTAGGTTTACTAGCTTTTTACCAGGTATAGACATCCAAAACGGTTAATATATATTTTGCTCTATATTTTAAAGGCAAACGCGAAAATCGCCAATCTGTAGTGGGCATACGAAAAAGTGAATGCGTAAATACACTAGAAGTTCGCCCAAAACTATGAACTCGCGACCCCATAATTATCTCAGCGACCCCATATCTCAGCAACCCCTCGACCGATTTGGCTCATGTTCGATCTTAAAAATAATCTTTGCCTCATTTACCTGCCTACCGACTAAATTTACTCAAGTTATCGTGGAACGAACATTCATACATACAAACATACATACAAACAGACATATAAACATACATACAAACGCAGGATTGTTCAAGTAGAGTCGCTTCGCTCGCTCGTTCAATAAACTCTTTCTCTGACGCCCGAACTCTTTCGCTGAGAGAAGGACATATACGGTCGGCCACACGCTAGGATACCCCTTTTTGTTTGATTGGCGCCCTTATGCCGCGCGTTGTAAGAGCTGCCATGGGGTATCTGTGACTGTGGCCGACCGTACATTGTGCAGACTAATCTTACCTTTTTTGTATGTTTAAAAGACTATTTCGGAAATTATGTCACAAGTTTTGAAAGAAAGATGCCAAAATAGATAGAGATCCCAAAAATATGACCTTGTCCACACGACAGCACGTCAGAGTTTACACTTTTGTTGTAAAGTCGCACGTAACGTAACCGAGTAGAATGCTAGCGTGTAAGGGTGGACGTGCTGTCTTACACAGAAGCAAAATTCACTTCTTGGCAAATACACGCAGCATCGAATGAATAATCTGAATGGCAACTAGAAATGGACCTACAGGCATGCGCTATCGGAAAAAGGCAATGGAAATAAAACTGTATGCCAGTAAATCGGTAAGCCACGCTCGCAGTATGTGTGCCAATTTGCCCACGTTCATTTGGTTATTAATCTTTTTAGGTATTTTGGATGGCTAAAACCTGTCCCAGGTACTGCAGCGTCCGAGTGGCCACTTCACCCATCTAGTGTAGCTAAGTGAAGGTGCCGCTGGGCGCTTTATATAATAAATAATCTTATTTTGAAACTTCTCCTAATTTACGAAATTTAAACCGGGCACGAAATTCAATCGTGCCCGGTTTTAATTGGAGGAAGCATAGGTATTGGGATGACGTTACACGTGTATGGGCGTATCCCAATGCGAAGATAACCCATGTATTCAACGTGGATTGAATAAACTACGTAGCCAGACGACTAAGGTGATGAGAAAAGATCGCATTTAAAAAAATCATTTAAAACAGTTTTTGTGATTTACATTAGCGCGCTAGTTGGCTTTACCCATAACCTTAAGTGAGTACCTGATCTTCTTGTTTCATGCTTAAGATTCCTATCTCGATAAATATTTAACACTAGTATTTATCAATATGAAGGTTCCCCAGATAATGCGAAGGTTGTCTAGCTCCTAGCACTTTCGATAAATTAACAGATTCCAGTTAAATGATTACAACGTCGTCTCGTCTTAATTAATGCTCCCAGTTTCTACAAGCGTGTTTCTATTGAGATTTCTTTGGAAATCGGTAGTTCCTTAGGGTAATAGATATGTTGTTAGGCCTAGATAGAACACATCTATTGCCCTCATGGTTAACCCTTGGACCCCTGGGGTCAAAATATAGCGGAAAGACTATGGGCGAGATTAGGTCATTTCGTTAAAAGGCAGAGGTACAACAACAATTTGCAACGGTAGGTTCAATTTGCAATTTACAATTTGCAACGGTACGACGTACAACAATTTTCATCAGAAAATATACTATTGAAAGTCAATCGGGTTGTAGATATGTCGTAGTTATAACCACTGGTATTCTTCTGAGGTCAAAGTCCCTATTTGGTCACTACGTGGCCTAGAGACCCGAAAAGTCATAAAAATCCAAATAGCGAGATTCCAAATACTCTATGTCGGATAATGTTCATCCATCCATGTAGCTCCCATTGAGACATAACCACTAGCCAAATGCCAAGGAGGAGACTTGTTTTTTGCAATGTGAAATGATATCAGTCAAACTTAATAAATTTTTAAAAGGATATTATTGTAGTAGTGGGCCCTGCATGTCTGAAGATCGTGATCAATTACTTGTAAATTTCTGGAAAGGATAGAAAAGAAAAAAAGAAAAGGCCAACCAGATTTTGAATAGCTCAACTTGTGGTCAAATCTGGTATATGCATCCGTTATAAAGTATGTAAAAAATAAGTACAAACAAACAAGCACAACCCCCTTCAGCCTGATAATAGTGGGGAAAAGGCACCGAACGCCCCCAAGTTTCCGGGTCATCAGGTAGGGCGGCAATCAGCCAATAAATCGGGTACAAGCAAATTTCTCTTTTGTTTACAGGCTCAAGCTGGAGAGCTGTCGACCAATTGGCTTATTTTATCGTACAAGGCTAGGAGCTTCTAGGCTGGTTGTTTAGACTCCGCTGGTCACGTAAATACTTTTGTTTTTTTTTTTAACCCCAGTACACTTTCTAGCTTATAAAAACTAAATTTCAATCGCGCTCGGCCAACAATAATAGTGATTTCGTTATCCGCGGAGTCTAAATAAGCAGCCTAGAAACTCATAGGCCCGGTTTCTGAGTTGAGAATTTTGCTAAGCAAATACTTTACTATCGTTCTGTCACGCTCTTTTGTGCGAAATCTGCAGAGACAGGACGATACTTACCCATTTACTTAGCGAATTTCTCAATTCAGAAACCGGCAGATAGCCTTGTACGAAAAAAAAATACTCAACCCAAACATTAAGGGAACATTCAGGACGTCCAATTCCCTAATGGGCATCGTCAAATCCTATTTTTTATTATTTAAATAGAAAATATAGACAAATATAAGAACGATACTTAAACTGAGTTTAAACAGAGTTCAGACTGTCGATAAAACAGTGCATGTTTTGATATGAAGGGAGGGATATTCAAATCAAAACATGCACTATTTTATCGACAGTCGACTCTACTAAACTCTACTTAAACTGAGTTTAAACAGAGCTCAAGTCACGTTCTAGTTTGAACTGAGTTTAAACACAGTTTAAGTAGCGTTCTAGTTTGAACTGAGTTTAAGTATCGTTCATGAATACCACCCTTACACTTTCAAAGTCAAAAAAATAAAGCTTGCAATCGCGACCGGCCAGAAAAAAATATTTTCGTGATCAGCGGAGTCTAAACAACCAGCCGAGAAGCTCCCAGCCTTGCACGATAAAATAAGTCGATTGGTCACCAGCTCTTCAGCTATTACGGGTACAAGCAAATTTCTCTTTTGTTTACAGGCTCAAAGGTAATTCGGAAACTCCAAATTCGATTTCCGTTTCCCCAACGGTGATTGCAATTATTTCAGGCATTTAAATCAGAATCAAGTTTAAATAAACTGGACCCAGCATTACCCAACAGACTGGAGGTGGCAAAAGATAGGGTGGCATTAATAGTCGTCATCTTCTCAAGCTCGAGCTCAAGTAGGTGAACTCAGAATACACTAGTGGTTCGCCCCGAACTACGAACTCGCGACCCCATATCTCAGCAACCCCTCGACCGATTTGGCTCATGTTCGAACTTAAAAATTCTCTTTGCCTCATTTACCCACCTACCAAATTTCATGACGATCCGACAAAATTTACTCAAGTTATCGTCGAACGAACATTCATACATACAAACATACATACATACATACAAACGCTGGATTGTTCAAGTAGACTCGGAGAACTTCGCTCGCTCGTTCAAAAATCACCGACTTGAGACCTTGGCTAATGTCAATGTCAAGCTCATGAAATTAGCCAAGACTTGACATTAGCCAATTTTGTTTTCTGAGATCACCTACTTGAGCTCGAGAGTTGTACGTGCGTGTGCCAGAGAGGGCAATAGCTTGGTTAAATCAAAGGTTTGTTTTTATCAACACATCAAGTATTCAGTATTTTACAAATGTGTAGATAAATTAAAATTCACTTAAAATTTGCCATGATTTGAAGGCACGTTTTGTTAGAGGAAACCTTATAACTAGTGGTTCACCCCGAACTGTGAACTCGCGACCCCATATAAACTTAACAACCCGATATCTCGGCAACCCCTCGACCGATTTGGCTCATGTTCGAACTTAAAAATTCTTTTAATTTCATTTACCCGCCTAGCAAATTTCATAATGATCCGACCAAATTTACTCAAGTTATCGTCGAACGAACATTCATACATACAAACATACAAACATACAAACATACAAACATACAAACATACATACATACATACATACATACATACATACATACAAACGCCGGATTGTTCCAGTAGACTCGGAGAACTTCGCTCGCTTCGCTCGCTCGTTCAATAATAATAACCCCCGTGTGGTAATTGGACCAACCCCTACAGTCTTTGCTCTTGATTTTCCACTCGTTTTTCAAGATTTTCAGATTTTTCTTCTAGCATTTTTAGTTTTTCGCCAAACATTCTTTGAATGTTTTCTGTAACTTGTTCGCCGCTTTTTCTTATTTCAAGTTTTTGTGCCTCTAGATCATTTTCGATTTTTTGTAGTTTATCTAGTATTTCTTCCATTTTAAGTTTTGTATAGGACTCTCTTGTAGTTTTGAAGTAAAGCGACCTCTATTGTTGAGCATAAGGACTTTTTGGTTTATAATTTTGAACACTAGATGGCTCTGATAAAAAATGTTTTGTCACGCCCTCTGTTAGGAAGTAGAATAACAATTTTTTTTTAAATAGATGGCGCTGTTTTGTATTTTCTAATGGTGTACTTTGGACCTTAGCAATTAGCAAAATTTTTGGATTTATTGGATTAAAATAGAGTTCTTGTTACGGATTATTTCGCGACCCGTAAAAGTTTATTTTTATTGTTTCCACTGAGTTTTACGTCCGATATCCACAATATTGTTTCCAAACAGAATTTGTATTTATAGTTCACTTTTGTTAGTTTTTATCACTGCTTTCACTGTTTACTGATTAGATTTACGTTTTTATCACTTTTAAAATCACTGTTTAGCACTATTTTATTGTTACTGAGAGGCAGCAGTGGCGCCCTCTCTCATCCCATATAAACTTAACAACCCCATATCTCGGCAACCCCTCGACCGATTTGGCTCATGTTCGAACTTAAAAATTCTTTTAATTTCATTTACCTGCCTACCAAATTTCATGACGATCCGACAAAAATTACTCAAGTTATCGTCGAACGAACATTCATACATACAAACATACAAACATACAAACATACAAACATACAAACATACAAACATACATACATACATACATACATACAAACGCCGGATTGTTCCAGTAGACTCGGAGAACTTCGCTCGCTTCGCTCGCTCGTTCAAAAAATATTGAAATTAGTTTCTTATAATAGCCAAAAGTTTTTAATAAGCCAATAACGGACTTTCGAACAAAAAAACTTTGGGTTCCGAATTCTCGAGAATCTTGCATTCGACACATCTCGAAGGAAAGGAAGGAAGCTTCCTACCCCCTAAGAAACCAGATTTTGTTGCGCTACTAGGTACTTCAATTAATTTTATTTATCACAACTACAATTTCTCACTCTTGGGCAACCAAAAAAATTATAAGCTGGAATTGGACGGCGATTTTTAAGCGAATGAGGAAGTAAAACTTAGGCCTTTTTTATCTACGTGTGAAATTATTTATACAGCGTCCAAGGGCACCTTGAATCTCACTAAAATTCACTAGATAGTTCGCTGCAGTGCCTGGGACATTTTTCTCACTCTTGGGCGACCAAAAAAATTATAAGCTGGAATTGGACGGCGATTTTCAAGCGAATGAGGAAATAAAACTTAGGCCTTTTTTATCTACGCGTGAAATTATTTATACAGCGGCCAATGGCACCTTGAATCTCATTAAAATTCACTAGATAGGTCGCTGCAGTGCCTGGGACATTTGTAAATAGAATAGGCTTGCCTAACACTTATAAATACCAAGCTAATGCAAATATTCTCAAGTAAAACCAAAAGGAGGAATCCTCTCGTTGGTTACACAAATTCCAGCAATAACTTCGCGTAGAACAACTAATTTACTGAACCATGCTTCAGCTCTAAGCTGGGACTAATCGTATAATCTCGACACCTGCAACAGTTAATTCTACGTGGCAAGCACAAAACAATCACAACAGAAGTTTTACCGACAGTTTCTCTACTTGGAATTTCACGATCTTATTTCACGTATTTAGTATGTTTCTATATCGTTCTTTATAAGGCAGGACGATACTTAAGTTCCTATTTATTTGGTGAAATTATCATTTCAGACACCCACGCCGACGTTAATATACAACGTGTTACAAAAGGTCCCAACTCTTTTTGCAGGGTGTAACATACTGTTCAACAAGATGAAATTTTGTTAAAAGAAGTTGAAAAAAACTAAAATAAATGCAAACCATATTTTAAAAACACTTTTCTCCCGCCACAGCGCTTACATTTTATTAATTAAAAATCAACAGGACTTCAGAGCATAAAAATATTGGGATGTGATCTCCAGTTGCTATACCTACCCCGTAAAAAGAGTTAGGACCTTTTGTAACACCTAGTATTATTGTGTAGATTGTAGATGATTTACGTAGCGCCCTGGCACCTCCACTGTCGACTTATTGAAACCTCACGATTTTATAATAGGTATGTACTCCAACTGCAGGGGTAGGCAGAGATGATAGTTTCCTGTACTGGTCGATCCTGACATACCTCTTTTGATTCATCACTTTCATCTACAGTCAATATTGGTCGGTTACTTAGTAACTTCATCCGTAAGAGTATTCGGCTGACCTGAAATCAACGCCCCGGCGCAGTATGTTTGTATTAATAAACTGAATGGTGTAAAGAAGAACCTCAAAAACCATGGATGTAGTAAACCATCTGTTGTGTACATTGAGCGTAGATCTACATCTGCTTACTTAGTAAGCTCACTATAGATGAAGACTGTCCTAATTAGATAGCGTGGCGGCGGCGCTCTGATTGTGTGAACCTCTGCCTATGCCTGTGTGATTGAAAGATGATTGTCCTAGGCAAGAGATGGTAAGCGACATTGCGCTGTGCTGCAAGCGTAGCATACGGCTGGGTTAAATTACAAAAGTATCTAACTCTTTTTACAGGGTAATAGCACCCGGTGATAGGGATCACAACCTAAATTTTTTTTTTTTTAATTCATAAAATGTGAACGATGTGACGGGAGAAAAGTATTTTTTAAATATTGTTTTCATTGACTTTCACAATGTTTTTACAACTCAAAGCTTTGTAAATGCACCTACACGCACAAACATATTTTTAAATTTGAGCTAGTAACAAAAACAATAAGTTATGATTTTTTTTTCAATTTTGAGGTTATAAAATAAAATTTGTTTTTTTCAACTTTTTTTAAAATATTTGACATCCTGTTGACCAGTAGGTTACACCCTGTAAAAAGAGTTAGGTACTTTTGTAACACCTTGTATAACTCTGTCCATCCCGCTCTACGTCAAAAAAAAAAAAGAATGAGATACCTATAGTTTTAAACCCCTAGATACGCTCTAACCCGGCCTTATGCTACGTTTGCTGCAATGAACTGCGGTTTAACCCCTATTGCAATACAGCGGTATGGGTGGAACATAGAATAGTTTTTTTTATTTTAGTCGTAGTGTAAAAAATTGCTTGTTTATTTTCTTAAAATATTGGCTTTGCTGACACAGGTAAACTCAAAGTCTGCCACTCATGAACTTTGCAAGTTATCCATTTATTATTTCTTAATTTACTGGAGGAGATTAGCTTTTTTTGCTAATATTATTTATCTGATCTACACTTAATATCATCAATATTAATAAGAGTAGCATCAACAAAACTTTTGTATCATCGTATCCTATCAAGGGGGTGTTTACGAAGAAAAAACTGATGTGTCATTGTTTTCCCTTGGCCTTTGCCTATACATTGCACTCACGCAGCTTATACCCACTCTACTCGTGATACAAATGCTCAAGCTAGTAAAACAAAGACAAATAAACAAAGACAAACTGTTTGCATCAATATTTACATTATCTATTGGCTCGACAGCTCAGTTAGAAGAGCGGTGGACTGCTTTGATCCAAAGGTCGAGGGTTCAAGTCCTGAGTAGTCCCAACTCGAACAACAATGTTGATCCCACATACGTCTTAATCTGTTTAGTAGTTATAGATTCTCGTAGTTCATACACCGTTGGCACTGTATAGGTAAACGGAATGATCATCCAACAAGCACTAATACGCCGGCAGCTGCTCCATTTTGCGCCACGCAAGCGGATGTTGCATTACCTTGGAACCTATACTTTCCTGCATAACACTTCAGAGCCTAGACTTCCTATTTAAACAACTTTGCTCTAGAGCTCTGGCGAGACGGTAATTGCAGACCCCAGCAGGAACTCAAGGCACCTACTATATGATAGCCAGTAGGTAGGCAGGTAATCGTATGAGGTAGTGGCCTGGCCACCCCTGGTGTCAGAGTTTTTAGGCCACCCAGAGGGCCTCTGACATGGCTTAACGATTGTTATTAATCAACAATAACCGGTACCAACGGTTTAACGTGCCTTCTGAAGAACGGAAGCGCACAGATGTTATTGTCACTGGCGGTCACCCACCCATCCATGGACTGACCGCGCCCGATGTTGTTTAACTTTGCCAATCGATAAATAATGGCTAGTCCAACTAGGCTGTGGCGCAGCCAGTAGCGAAGTGTCAACAAACCCTTAGTTTCCCGGTGGTCCTGGCGACCCCACTATGTTTATGTAGAAAGTGAACGTGCCAGCACGGCTCGCCGCCGGCGCACGCAGCCACCACACGCGGCCCGCCGGTTACGCGCGACGAACGCCGCCGAAATAGAAAAAAAAAACAATTTAAAATTCGAACTTTTATTTTTTCACTCGAAACCCGACATTTTGTCTTTCGAACACTCGATTTTTTTGTTTGTGTCCAGTGAACGGCTTGAAACAATGAAGATGAAGATTTTCGTTTTAGTCGGTGAGTCTTTTTTTCTCCAAAGAGGATTTTACTTTTAATACTCTCCTGTGGGATCTGTTATGAAGGCGGTGGTTATTAATTTTCCGCGGCGGCAATAGCTTAATTAATGTCTCCAACGATGGAATGCCTAAGTTATTCAATAAACTCTATCAAATCTTATAAATATTCAGCAAGTCGATAAGTACACGCAACGAACGAAAACGAAATTCCTTAAACTTCGGTCTCATGTAATTATTATCAAAGACGGGGTATTCTCAATTTTAGGCCGATTAGCATTTTTCAATTTTCCCCAACCGCTTCAGGAGCGATGCCAATTTCCCGCCAATTATTTTGGCGAAATAGGGCGCTCGTGCGGCGGAGTGTCAAGCCGTACGTACGTTCTAAGGGGCCTATTCTAAAACCTCTTAAAAACCAACCTCGGAAACACTTGGCGCCCAGAGTTTATGTTCCTATTGTTTAAAAAATTCCGGACAATACTTAGGTTAGAAAATTTTGGCTGGTTCAAAAGTCAAAGTACAAAATTAGTGAGGGCTTTTCCGACCGAAATTGTCGCCATAGGGTTAAGAAACGGTTGCGCATTGTGTTTGATACTACAGGGTGCATTTGAATCCGATAGCGGAACTTTAAGTAAGCTGACCACTTGTACTAGGTGGCGAAAAAATGGAGCAAAAAAATCTACTGTTTCATACATGGTTTCATACATACTGATTCAGTACTGTGCCAAATGTATGAAACAGCTGATATTTTTTTCGCTACTTTTTTTAACCACCTTGTACCTACAAGTTATTTGGATTGATGAGTAGACATACTTGAAGTTCCGCTATCGAATTCCAGTTTACCCTATAGATTCCTTAGCCACTGGTGAGGTGAAACGTCAGTCCTCACTTCACAGTCTTCACACAGACAATCGGTTGGTTGGAACCTCATTCTCATATGAGGGAAACTGTGAGTCCGAATGACGTATATCGATTCCGAGTTGTATTGTCTGGTTTGCTAACTACCTATTGATCGATAAACGGCTAGGCTTGGATAATGAATGGCGTAAGTCGACTCTGTTTTTACTGCAAGGTATATTATATCAGTTAGGTACCGCAAGAAAGAAGATACAATTAGACAAGTATATGCATAAAAGCCTCATATGGTTAGTGTTTCTTTCCATGCTAGTCATGAAAAGGATCGCTCTCTGTCACTTTCATATATTCACTCGTGAAAATATAATATTTGCGAATTAGACAGAGACATACCTGGTAGGTACCATTAAGTGTTTGCAACATTGAGAGGTATGTCTGGATCGTGACAAGTGGCATCTCTGCCTACCCCTCTGGATACAGGCATGAGTTCAAGACTTTGTTTAAATTAAATTTTCTTTTTTTGTCTTGATTCGTCATTAATTTAACATATTCGCAACATATTCGAGGCATTCCTTGAAGTCCGTGTCCGTCCAATAGTCGAGTTACGAAAGTGCAGATATAATACTAGAGTGTTGTATAGTTTATGAGCTCTATCCACGCACAGTTCCGAATTCCTGCCAATCACACTCATCTGTCGGAAGGAATTCACAAATGGGAGTCTGAGCGATGGAATGTTTCGACCAATGTATCACTGTCATATTGCTATTTGATAATATGGAGAAAATCACTGGAAATAAGGCCTTTTCAGTAGGGTGACTCCAGAACTATGGGCTACAAGCAGACTGCAAAATTTAAATTTTTTACTTTATACAGATTTTTTGTATTTTTGGCGTTCACTGGGTATAGTAGGTGTTTCTGCAAACTGAAAAGTCACAATAAAGTGTTATTGTGACTTTATGCCTTTAACATATATCTAGTGTCAAATTCATGTCAAATGTCATATTATACCAATGTTACACAATACGTCTCATAACGGGATTCGTTGTTGAAGTGGTCTGAATACACCGACTGTAATAAAGATGAATCAATTATGTAGCCAATCTATAGAAACATTCCTGAATTCCATCATCCAAACAACAACAAGTGAAATTTGAACATTTCTTGAACGCAAACTCGCTTCAATTAAACTGTATTCTAGCATTGGTAACGACGCTAGAAACTTGCACTATCTAAATGGGCCTAAAGAATTGAGATTCGATCGCCATTTCTGCATTTTTCGTGTGAATTTATTCCTCCGGAATGTCAAGATAAGTATGTACGTTGGGTAGGCTTGTTAAGATGCTATCGCGGCCTGGTTTCTCGCGAGTCTCCTCTAATAAACCTTGCTCTAATTTCATTACGTGTACTGAATAGTACACCCGTAGTTTCGCGTGAGAGAATCATTTGAATGCCGAAATCGCTTGCTTTATTTACCACAGTTTACTTCTCGTGAAAGGGCGTAGGAAAATATCGCGAGGAAAACTTTACTGATGATAGCACTGCTTTTCGTCTTGTAACTATTCACTTTACTTTTTTTGTTTAGCCAATGCTTCGTCAAATTAATTAAAGTATTAACGTAAAATTAAAGTTAAAACATAATTTTTGCGGTCGGATGTGCCGTTGTTGTGTCGATAGTGTTAGTTTCCTAACGCTTTTTGTGCAATTGTCTTCGACGATGGTGGTTATTTTGCAACGATATTACAGCTGTGGACATCATTAGATATCGTAGATAGAAATTGCTATTAGCAATACGGCTGCCAAATTGTACCTTGTTTGCAAGGTAGTTAAGTTTTTTATTTTTCTGTGTTTATGGTGTACAATAATGAATATTTTGTTTTTTTTAATCTTATCTTACAAACGATTCTATCTGACCAAGCATCGATGCAGTATCTCAAAAAAACTTTTAAGATGTGATATCCACCGCATGCTACGAAAAAAAAAACACCGCAGGTCATAAGTTTCTTTACACTAAAGCCAGACACGTGTCCTAAAGTCGCATGCAAACGACGTCGTCTGGATTATAATAAGTATCAAAATAAACTAAATTTTTGAAATGAAATGAAATGAAATGAAATGAAATTTTATCGAAACTGTATACCTAACTGGGGAAGCGCGGACCAACCCGATTTGATAGGTGGATAGGGAAGTGGTTTGATAGGTGGATAAAATAGTCTGTCTGTGTGTCTGCCTGAGTGTCTGTCTGTGGCACCTTAGCTCCTAAACGGGTGAACCGATTTGGATGCGGTATTTTTATTAGAAAGCTGGTTTTTTAGCGAGTGTTCTTAGATTTATGTTTTATCAAAATCGGTTCAGTTATCAGATATGTATGCTCATTTGATACTAAAATGTCGGGGGTATTTGAAATTAAATATTTTATTAGTTACCTTTTATTATCCTAGGATGTGACCTTTTTGTTTATGTACAGTCAGTGACACTCTACAATATGCCATGTAAGCTCCTAACGTGCGCAGCATAAGGACGTCAATTGGACAGCAAGGAGTATCCTAGCGTGTCACATCTTCATAACTATGACGTGCTGCCGCGCGCTAACTGTACTTTTTTATACTTCATCTTTGAGAGTGGCTAGTTTATTGGTTGATCTGAACATTTCAGCCAGCACTTTTGGATTTCAGCCATTTTACGAGTTATTACTTCTCGGGAGCTATAGGAGAATCCTGCTGTTTTATAATTTCAGTTTCGTTATTCTGCCTCATGAAAACTGGAGTATATCTTATCTACAGGGTGCTCTACAATGTTCTCAATTTCCCATAATAGTAAGCCACATTAATGTATGGCGCGAACTCGTAACTAAATACAGATTGCAATCCAATTCGATTGCGAAATGAAACTCATTAAATTAGTCATCAAGTTATCAGCACTTTCATACACAGTCGATTGTACCGTGTAGTAAAGCAACTCAACAACAACTAAATTAATCTGAAACAAAAATATCATGCAGCTAATCGAACTTTTCGCAATTTCAGTGTTGCCCTCAAAATAAAAGTCGTACCTACTATGTTGCAAACATGTTTAATCTCCCAATACATTTTTGTTTGTATTAAACGACCCCGTCGACATGACCCAGTGACCCTTACAACCTCATGAATGGATAATTCTGTAGCATCCTGTAGATTCCACTTTCCTCGGTTACCTATTTGCCGCGCCATTGCGTCCCATAACCGTACGACCCTAAACAGAATTACCATATCCCTAAGAACCTACGAGCCGCGAATTGCCATTCATTTCTTGTTTAATCTCAATAACATTATACATTTATGTAGGTTTTGTTGGTATTTTCTGACTATCTGCCAGGGGGTCTACCGGCTAAAACGAAGCCGATTACCATTGGCAAAAATCGAAGTTCGATTTACGAAAAATTTACTGGGTGGCAGTAAATTTTTCAAAAATCGAACTTTGATTTTCGCCAATGGTAATCGGCTTCGTCTTAGCCGGTAGACCACCAGTTTGTATATTTTCGTAAGAACTAAGGTCTCATTATGCAACAAAAGCACACAGTCGTGCACCTTCAAAACCGGGTTGTTTATTGGAAAATAGCTCTTATTGAAATTAACTATCTTTTTTTTACGGTTAAAAATGGGAGATTTATGGCGCTTATTGGAGAATACAGGGGCTGAGCGATTTTAAATCACCGTTTAGCCTTTTCAGATTGTTTCACTTCTTTTTATCAACGTTGGGATAGCCGACTAGTTTCGACCTTGTCTGGAAGTTTTAGTCATAGAGGCTATCAGACGAATAATAAATATGTGAAACCATACAAAATAATGTGTAGTGCTTACGGAAGCTTACGTTGTAAAACCGCATAGGTAGGTTAGCTTTTGGGTAATTATATCTTTTCTGACACATTTTGCCGAGTAGCGAAGATACGCGCCAAAGCGTACCTACCTACTTACTACTTAGTATTACATGCAAAATATTGTTTGGATGTTTGTTATTCTTTCACGCTGGAACACCAGTTAAATACATAGACTATAAATTACTAGATTTTACCCCGGACTTCGTCCGCGCTAACTTAGATAACGGATAGACAAATACGCAACATTTCATCTACGAGTATGTCCGCGCGGACGAAGTCGCGGGACAAAGCTCTTTAGTATCATAATAATCTTGTTGTAAGAACAACGTTAGGCGTAAGACAAAGCTAATAAAACAATTACTTGATATTGATCTAACAATTTCCCATGGCGGTCCTTTGTCTCCGTTCATTCGTGTAGAATTATTAGCTTCCATCCGCAAGATCTTTTGTTACCATCGGCGATAAAAAAAAACATACTCATGTGCTGTGCGCACAGTGTTTTCTTTCGATATTATCTTGCAAACATTTACTATTATCGCCTTATTAAATCTAAGTCTTGATAGTATTTAAATAAACAACTTAAACTGACCTTAAGGGTGGACGATAGCAACGTGGCGGGAAATTCAAAATTTTTACAGTTTTTTACATTTTTTAGCTAAATTGAGCTATTTTTGTTCGGCGATTTTTCGTTCGCGGCAATAAAACAGTATTCTTGTCATTAATGTAAACAACAGAACAACCATAATTCAGCCGATTATGTGTTCTGGTCTACGAAGCAGTGGCACTGCCCAAAAAACTTGTCGTAGACCAGAACACATAATCGGCTGAATTATTGTTGTTCTGTTGTTTACAATAATGAAAATAATACTATGTTATTGCCGCGAACGAAAAATCGCTGAACAAAAATAGCTTAGTTTAGCTACAAAATGTGAAAAACTGTGAAAATTTTGAATTTCCCGCCACGCTGCTATCTTCCAGCCTTAACGGCGCTTGTCCACCGCACCGATCCAATCCGATATTTTATCGGCGCCGATATTTACTATTAAATGTATTACCGCTATTAGCGTCATTAAAATATCGGATCGGATCGGTGCGGTGGACAAGCGCTCTTACGATTTCCGCGAAATGGTTATAATTATACCTACATACAAATACTTATAATTATATTTTATTGCACACAAGAAAAAATATAACATACATTGCATATAGAAAAGTATACGACGAACTTATTCCAGTATACATCTCTACGAAATACAATTCCGTTTTAAATTGTTTGGATCGTGATTTTGGTCGTTTCATTTATCACGACGCTTCGGTGACGGTACGATTGCCATGGTTACAAAAACCATGGTCATAATAAATTATGTCATCCGTGCGCGGGTTTTCTCACGAAGTTTTCGTTAAGAGGCAGTAGATTTTCTCTGTAGAAACCTAGGTAGGTACATCTCGGAATGCAGTGCAGGTACGAAAAATTTGTAGTAAGGAGGCAATGATTTGGCATAAGTACCAGCGTTGCGGGAATCCTTAAGGTATCCTTAAAGAACCCGTAAGTTTATGCTAAACCAAATATTTTTTTATGGCCATTCACAGTCATGTGTACGATATTACCTCTTTAATAATATTTGTTTTATATAATTTATGCCTGTAACTTAATGCATTGTAGCTTTTAAGTTATATGTATCATGTTTTATGTGAGCTTCATGGCCATTCAAATAATTTTAAATAGGCAAATGTTTTTCTCTCTTTTTTCTATAACCCACGGGCCACGTTTACCGAGCGCGTGTAGGTAACTATTTCAAGAAAACGCCCAAGTTATCCCACTGTTCAGTTCGTATATTATGTCAAAAGTAGCGAAACATCCAAACTGACCTACTATTTCAAATAGTCTCGAACTACAAACTACTTTAACTATATTGAGCGAAAGTAGTCCAAGTCCGAGCTATTCAATGATTTTGGAGCTTCGCCTTTTTGAATGGAAATGTATTTGACACTTTAGTGCGCCTCAGTACAATGCGGGCCACGAAAAAGAGACTTGAGATAACACGTGGTTTGCGCAGTGATGATTTATTTATGTATCTTTAGCGGTATGAGGTCTGAGTGCGGGACGGGACCGGGCGTCAACGGGGTGGTGGAAAGAGGTGCGGGAGGCACGGTCTCTTCTTTCGTGGCACGTATTGTACACTTAGACCTAAGGAGTTCAATTTATTGAACTATAGCCATCGATTTAAATTGCTCTTAGCCTCAGAGCAATAAGTTCTATTCAAGAAGGAAGGATTATAGAATAATTTTAGTTATATCCATTTTCATTTAATTTATTTAATCATGTTGTAAATACTGTAAATTAAAATATAGAGTTCATACAAGAAGATCAGGTTGCAGTTCAACATGTGGAAATTGTCATCGATGCACATTCTCTTTTTGTGCCATAAAAGCCAGCTATAGATGTTCTCTGAAACACTGTTTACATCTGATCCTTTGATTGAATGAATCTTAGTAAAGCCCGACTCTACAGCGTGTTATAAAAAGATACTGTCATACCTGAGGGGGTCTCATCTTGAGTTGCTTGTATTTATGAGTTAAAGGGCTCTTAATTCATGCTCATAAGTTTAATGTCCACTTAAGTAGATAAAATTATATTTTTTATTCCCATTTTATTATTACTATGTATCTTCTGTAGATCTTCAATCGTAAAAGTCCAGCCCCTGTATTCTCTAAAATAATCAATGTAAATATATCGGTTTTTAAATGACAAAAAAAAAGTTTTATTTCATTTCAATAAGGGCTATTTTCGAGTCTTTTGACGCTCGACGGTTTAGTGGATCTTTTAGAGAATAGACGCGCAGGAAGGCGATTAGCATGCCAGTTCCACAGTCGAGAGAAACCCAGTGAAATACTGCGCAGCTTTGTGTGTACAGTCGGCCACATGCCAAGATACCCCTTTTTGTTCTATTGGCGCTCTTATGTCGCGCGCGGTAAGATCTGCCATGGGGTATCTGTGACTGTGGCCGACCGTACCTTTCTATCGTGACTAGCCCTTACCACTATCATTACCTACTTTTATTCATATGCTTTACTGTTTCTATGATTGCTATTCACCGTCTTGTTTGCCAAGCAATACATTCTATCAAGCTGACATTCCTTGGTTTTGGTAGCTAGCTAGTTAGTGGTTACCAGGTAAGTAAGGCCGGTATGAGGCTGCGTATTTTTGCGATTCTTACGCCCTTAGCACACCAACGCATTCGTATGCGGCGGCAAATCCGTGCGAAACTGTTGCGGTAGCGAAACTTCTGCGGAACGTTAGTACACCAAGTTTTTTCGCAACGAAATATCATTACATCTTTAATGGCTTGTGGGTGAGGACATCATTTCAATTAGAAGAATTAGAAGCGTAGAATTTGGGTGCACGAAATAATTAAATCAGAAACGAAGGAAACCACCTCTTTTTTGTAACTATTTTTGTAATCCACGTTGATCTCCTGTAAGTTACTGTGGTTACTAATCTCGCTGTAGAGTGAGTGAGACATAGCATATGCGAATTGCTGCCTACAACTTTACTGACAGATTTTTCGCCGTTTTGCTTTCGCATGCGAATGCGTTGGTGTGCTAAAAGCGTTAGGAGCGTCAGCGATTTCGCGTTTTAACCCTGCCCCACTCAGGATCTTATACCAAAACTTAGAACTCTAAAAAGTGGGTTATCGACCTGACTCTCAGATTAAGAAGACATAGATAAACAATGGCTGCCCGGACAGTAAGTAAGTAAGATGTAGCCTGTACAATTTTACATGTCCCACTAGTTGGGCAAAGGCCTTTTCTCAGAGAGAGAGAGAGAGTTCAAGCTTAATCACCACGCGTGTTCAATGCGGGTTGGCCCGGAGAGATATTAAAAAAAAAAACCAGCTAACGATAAAGATGGAGAGTTACCTACAAAGTCAAAAGATGCCCCAAATCCCGATACTTCCTAAAATTATCAACGACTTTCAAACTTTGTTAAAATCTTATAAAAGTACCAGATTACATCGATAATACAGAAGTTGAAATGGCAGTCGGAATCCGTCTATCAAACTCGTCAAAATTCGTAAGAAATCTCTCTCCACGAATATTGTAACAAATTGCTTTCGAGATGATATCGGATTTCTTTTCGTTCCCCCGCCTGAGGGAGGAAATTGTAAAAATTTACAATTTTAAAACGAATCTGAGTTGAGATAAAGTTGGTATTATTAGTCGTCTGAGATCATCCACTTGAGCTCGATCTCAAGTAGGTAGGTGAACTCAGAAAAGTCAAATGCTAATGTCAAGCCTTGGCAACTTTTCTGAGATCACCTACTTGAGTTCGATCTTGAGTCGACGACTATTAATGCCCCCCTAATTTCCCCTGATCTTATTACTGAATTGACTGTTGTCGCGTTTTGCAATTTAATTGGAATTCTTTGTTATCATTCCGATCAATTTAGGTTAAATAAAATCGTGACATTGACGCAAGAACGAATTCTAAAGGCTCTTTAGAGCGAATAATCTCTGTAATGTAGAGAATGATTTTTTTCAGCCATGTATGTCTAGCAAAATAAGAACGTTGATACGAGTATTATAGACATTACTTGTATAGTTGACAAGATAAATATTTTCCGATAAATGGTATGTACGAGCAATAACACAATATTTGGTTCATTAAATAAATCATACGCGACTATTGGAACATTCTCGTCGGCAAACGACATTTCTAAAAGACAAAAGAATAAATACATTTCTATTTACAGATTATTTTTCTTTGCGAAGGTAGCCAGTACTATATTATGATGTTCAACATAATAAGATTTAATTTTCTAAACGTGACAATATTGACTACTCCTAGACCTTTACCTAGACATTATAGATGATGGCATTTAGTGGCACCTCCACTGTCGTAAGAGTGTGACCACTCGGACGCTGTATTAATATGTTACCCTTTAGAGATGTTAAAGTTCAGTGAACTTGACCAGCATCTGCGAATTCTTTTAACTTTTAAATATGAGCTACATATGTTTCGGAACGAAATGTTCCAAAACATGGCTCATACATATTCGGAATTTTGAACTTTAATGGAAGTTGCTTACTGAACAACCCAATAAACATTTGACCGGACCTTTCTATTCAACTTGCAGAATGAGAGGACATCAGTCAGTTTAATTAAATTCGGTACAAATCAACAGATTTTACTCGGACTCGGTTTCGAACTCCATATTCTAATCATAACTTTAAATGTTACTGTTTGCTAAAAATGTAGAGACATTATACCTAATGGTTTAACTTTGTTCATGAATTCCAGAGATAATAGATTCATTGAAATTTCCTTACCAACTAGACCTAGTTTAGTTTCACTGTAGGTAACACGTATTGCGGAAACGCCCTCCGTCTAACTGGGTTTTGTGCACAGGAAGTGCTGGCCATTTCCCTATAAATAATAACATATTTATCAGTTACCGATAGACGATCAAATTACTCTCGTTGGTTGATGATAATTGGTAGCCCTTATAAACAGAAATCCAATATACCCGAGAGTCGGGAACTGTTGAGTAACTCAATAGCAACCTATGATGAACACTATTTTCGTTGTTCGTTCATGTTATAGGTAGAGTGGAATACTGGTTAGACGTACAGACGTTGCATAATCCAGTTTTTTTTATAAATATTCGTGCCCTTTTATAAGAGGGCTATAAACAAGTTAGTAAGAAAATGCAAACTCTATTTTTGGAGAGCAGCCCAAAAGTATGTTACCTAAACCCCTGCAGATGAAGAAACTAATAAAGATTGCAATAAGTTGGAATTATTTGACAGTAAACAATATTTCCAGTCAAAGAGCGATACCAAGTGCAATGTATTGGCCTAGTTACTAGATGGTCCCCAAATTCATCTCTACTGGAACTCGGTCTATTTAAACTAGACGGGCGGCACAGCGGCGGGAGCGTGGGCTAAGTGCGTCTGGATCTAGACCGGTTAATACTCGCACTATGTCATACTTCATCTTTTATTTAGCTATCAAACTATGTCAGCATTTACATCCAATCCCCTGTTTGTTCAACATTCGAATACAACTGTTTTAGTGAATGATGTACATACATAATGCACAATTGTTACTTTTCTCGTTGATGGTACACACGACAGAATGTAGACGCTTACACGCTAGCACTCTACTCGGTAACGTTACGGCCAACTTTACAACCAAAGTCTCCAAAGTCGACTTTACACTCTGACGTGTTACAAAAGGTCCTAACTCTTTTTCTCTTTGATAAATCTGAAATTATTTTACGGAGAAATCCTTCGAATGGCGTTCTTGTCGCTATACGTTACCTAGAATAAGCGTAACTAACTGAATTATTTTTTTTTACAAATGCTTATTTTGTCTTGCAACGAAAGATCTGGGGGTCTACCGGCTATCTAAAATTAACTGGGCCCTTAGCCTGTAACGCAATGGCGGGTCAATGGCGTCCCGGCAGAAGGACAAAACCGGGCTCTCCTCGTTTTTCTCCTACAACCAGAGAACTAATCCTCTAGAATTAGAATCAAAATATTCTTTGCTGTACTACAAAAACATTAAAAGGACAGACAGCGTTAGCAAATCGTAATTGAAGTCGTCACCTGACAGCCCATTTTGGCACCATTGTGTTACAGGCTAAGGGCCCTGGTTGGCAGTAAAATAAACTGGGTGGCAGTACATTTTTCAAAAATCGAACTTCGATTTTCGCCAATGGTAATCGGCTTCGTTTAAGCCGGTAGACCCCCTGGTAGATGGGATTCAGTGGGTTAAAAGCATGCTCGGAATGAAGTTGTTTTTTAGTCTGATATAGAATCGAGTAAAACAGTGTCTATAGCGCAATATCCGGATTATCCGGGCGCGTGTTGGAAGCAGGGTTTGCAACTCTGGACGGAAGATTATGCCTTTTTCCTGCTTAGCGCTTACTTCTAGGAATAGTTTATACAAGGTGTTACAAAAGTACTTAACTCTTTTTACAGGGTAATAGCACCCGGTGATAGGTATCACAACCTAATTTTTTTTTTGTTCTATGACGTCCTATTGATTTTTAAATTAATAAAATGGGAACGCTGTGGCGGGAGAAAAGTATTTTTTAAATATTGTTTTCATTGACTTTCACAATGTTTTATCAACTCAAACCTATGCAAATGCACCTGCAAAAATATTTTTTAATTTGAGCTAATACCAAGAACAAAAAAGTTGTGAATATTTTTCAATTTCGAGGTTATAAAATAAAAATTGATTTTTTCAACTTTTTTTTACAGAATTGACATTCTGTTGTCCAGTAGGTTACACTTTGTAAAAAGAGTTAGGATGTTTTGTAACACGTTGTATAAGAATTATCATAACCACATGCCTTCACGACTACGGCCCCGAAAGGTTAAGGGACCCCCGTGTTGGTGGTAATCTCTATGTTCAATGTTTTACTTTACTGGGTCATGTGCATAAGATAAACTTTCAGATGCTAGTTTTCTCACCCCACGTATTTTTTAACCCCCGACCAAAAAAGAGGGAGTTATGTGCGTGTGTCTGTCAGGGTGTGTAGACCGTAGATTTTAAACGGCTGAACTGATTTGGATTTAGATTTAGTAAGTGAAACCGTTAAAGCGATATAAAAAAGATTTGGATGCGGTTTTATTTGAAAGTAGGTTTTCTAGCGAGTGTTCTTATACAACGTTTTATCAAAATCGGTGCAGCCGTTTATGAGATATGTATGATTTTTTGGCTGAAATGGGGGGGGGGGGGGTATTTTTTTTTTTAGTAGTTTTCTATCAGCTTTTTTACGAGCATTTAGTTAAGGTGTATCACTTCCGAGCAAATTTCAACAAAAAAATAATTGTATTACATGTATAACATAAATAATTTCAAACAAGAAAGTATTAATGTTCGCGGCGAACTAACATAGAATTATCAAAGCCACAAGCTAAACATTAAAAAGTAGATTTGTACATACCTAATACCTACAGTCATGAATTAAACCGTTATTATGTGTGACATTGGCTTTGAGGACAATTTCGACAGAGGCAGTAAAGCCTAATGAGGTCCGCAAGCCTATGTTATGTACCATTATACCCTTGCGAAAGCTTACCCTTATATACCACTTAAGACGTCCGCGAAGTGTAGGTCTTTTGCCGCCAAAATATGCCTAAGGTCAGCGAACATTCCCGCCTACATCTTACTTACATACTCCGATGGCTCAGCGACGGAAGTGGGTCTTGGCCTCAGGCACAAGAAGTCGCCACTAGTCTCTGTTTTGCGCGTTCGCTTTCCAGTCGCCTGCCTGTAGTTCGCGCAGAGGCCTTAGCCTGTTACGCAATGGCATGTCGATGGCGTCCCAGCAGAAGGACAAAACCGGGGTTTTCTCGTTTTTCTCCTACAACCAGAGAAGTAATCCTCTAGAATTACAATCAGAATATTCTTTGCTGTACTACAAACCCATTAAAAGGACCGACATCATGAATAAATCGTAATTGAAGCCGTCAACTGGGAGCCCATTTTAGCACCATTGTGCGTTACAGGCCCGACTTCATCTCTCCAGCGGTATTTAGGACGGCCAACTAAATCTTACTTTTTAGGTACAAAGCTTTTATTAGGATTTCTTATTGTTACTTTAAATAATAAATATTATTTGTTTTGCCTACCTTCAAGTTATGTTGTTTATGACTTGACTTGTTATGAGTCGTCCAAGAATTGTGCAAATTATTGGTAGAGTACTGTAACGTATATCGTCCTATGTTATCTATCACATTCAAGCGGCGACAATGGCAGAGATTGCTTGACGAGCACGACCCTAAACGCAAAGCCCATTTCTCGACAGAAGAGCTAACAGTCGCTAAGTACACAAAAACCCAAGCGCCGAGAAAAATAAAAGCAATATTAAGTTCGGAAAAATAACAATTCAATTCCTATAATCCTCAAAGTTAACAGGATTATCGGGGTTTAGGTACAGAAGGGAAATGCACGTAAGTACCGTAAAAAATTAGTTCAGTTGATAAAGTCTGTCAACCAGGGCCCTGTTGCACGTACGCGACAAGTCGACTTATTTGTCGAAAATTGACTTATTTGTCGGATTGTCAAGTAAATGGTGTTGCACAAACAAAACATTACAAATAAGTCAGACTGTGACAGGTGAATTATTGACAAATTGTCAGGACTTGACAAGCGTTGCACAAAGCTCGACAATTGTAAAAAACCATGGTAGGATTCACCGACAATTGTATTTGACAAATTTGTCAGCTCTCGACATATGCATAGTCACCTGTCGGAATTGTCTGACAATTTGACAAATATGTCGAGTCGTCTTGACAATTTATGGTTGCACAAAGCAAACCCGACAAGTTTTTCACGACAATTTGTCACTTTTTGCCTGTCGCGTAAAATCTTTTGTGCAACAGAAATATGTCAAGTTGTCGCGACAATTCGACAAATTTGTCAATTTTCCACCATGACTTATTTGTCGCTCGAAATCTTTGTGCAACAGAAACTTGTCAAATTGTCGGATTGTCACCTGTCCCCAGTCACCTGTCGTTTTCACGTTCGTGCAACAGGGGCCAGATGTAAGAAGAGACTAAAAATAATACTTAGCTAAAAAATCGTTCAAACATTTCCATAGCTTTTGTCCGCATTAGTCCGCATTATTCGAAGTCAAGAAGTCAAGATGAAGTCAAATTGGTGTTGAAGTTAGACAAATAAGCCACCTGTTTCATCACTGCCGTTTATTTTAAGAGCTTATTTGCTCTATTGACTAAAACAAATATCAAAATTGACGATTCTTCCGTTCTTTTTTATTTTGGGTTAATGCTCCGGCCGGGCTGAATACCGATTGACCTTGCCCCTTCAAAACGAGGTGAAAAAGGCTGAGAATAAAAATTTTGTTTGCACACAAAGAGATATTGGGGGATTTCATAAAACTGATCGGCGACGCGCGGCTATACGAGTAAAGATGTTCGATCTAGGGGTGGAATAACCAAGCTCACATCATTGTCTATATTGATGCATCAAGTAGTAGTAGCGATGCATAGATGATTAATGATAACACATGATGATGTCGTAGAAAGATATATGTGAATAGACATCAGACCCTATGAAGTGCCTCTTGTGTTGTTTACAATAATGAAAATAATACTATTTTATTGCCGTGAACGAAAAATCACAGAACCAAAATAGCTCAGTTTAGCTTCAAAATTTAAAAAACTATGAAAAAATTACTGAATTTCCCGCCACGTTGCTATCCCATTATTTTGTGTTCTAGGATGTTTATGATCGTAATGGTCTAATTTCAAATTCAAAATTGTTTAATAATATGCTTATTAAAAAAGATACCAATTGCATTTACCGTAAAATCTAAAATGTAAAAGTGAAATAAAAAGAGATACTCGTATGAAGAATTATCTTTGAAATAGTAATTTTGGGGACTGCTGGAAGTGATTTGTAATCATATTGTATCTCCATCTGTTTATCAAATAATTCTATTACTACAGCTAAAGTCTCTTCATTTTTATCTAGAGGGTATTACAGAATGGGGCCGAGCGCAAAATCTCGAAAAAATATCATAGCTGCTCCTTACATTTGGTACATTAGGTATTGAATTTGATTATGGAACAGCTGATATTTTTTCGACATATCACGCTTGGCCACATAGTAGAAGTTGCTTGCATTGGTGAGTTAAGCGACCCCTTTCAGTGGTACAGTACCTTTCAGAAACACCCTGTATAAAACAAGTTTTATATCACCGTGGTCTACCCCAGCCCCTCTACCCTTAACGCATTCTTTTCAATATGGCGGAATTTACAAAAATCAATATTTCACGAATTAAGACTCATTTTATATTGGTATTGTACAAAATAATTGTACAAAATTGAATAAACATTACGAAGTATACAAAAACAAAGGATGACTGTGCGATGTAAAAGAGAAATATTTTTTTAAACTTTGTAAATACAAACGCAATGGCGTCAAGGGTAACCCCCCAGTTTACAGGAGAACTTACCTCGGGTTCCTTTTGTGCAACAACTTGTGGCTAAGTAGAGAACTTCCAATACTTATTTGCTTTCCGACTTCGGCAGTATCGACCAAAGTTTAAACTCTATAGGAGAGCCAACACCCGTAGACTAGGATCTAACCAGAAGTATAATAAAAAAAAACAGAAATTATAAAATCGAACTGGTTTCTCTATAAGTACGTCAAAACGACAGTAAGTACGAGTCGGTGTACAAAGCATAGAACTGCCTTGATTTTAGTTTTCAATTTGGATATTCAATTACTTTATTCTTGGATACCGGAAAACCCCCGAGACAAACAATGCAGTGCGATCAAAGCGAGCAAAAATGCCAAACTTGTACTATAGGTACGGACATATATTTTCAGTTGTTATTCTGTGGATACTGACTCCCAGCATTGGTTCATATTTGCATTGGGTTTGGAGGCTGCGTTGGCAACCTGCCATCTTGCCACACACACAGGCATATGCCGCCGGCAAACGAACACAAGTCTGTCAACATTGGAGCATGAAATGAACTAGCAATTTCCTTTAGCCGCTCGAAATCAAGTCGACGCTTGTTACCGGATATTGTAGAGCTAGACTCTTCTTACATTTAAATCTCAAAATTGCTTTTAAATCTCTATTTAAATCTGAAAATTAAAAAGCTTATTATACTGAAGGCAACGCCGACAGCGGCGTCAACTTCAGTAGGTACACAAATTGAATATCGTGTTTTTCTCTACATTTTCGAGCTGACTTATTTCGAAGCTATTGAATATGTTAGCTATTGAACCTATTTGGGCCCGTAATTTGGTCGTTCTGCCACCCGAGGGGATATCGAAATTGAAAATTATTGAAATATTTACTAACAATGAAATGTAGGAGAATCAGATGGGTTCGGTTTATAGGAAAGCCGCATGAGCTTGTATAGTATACCATGCTGACAGCTGATTAAGGTTGGACGATAGCAACGTCGCGGAAAATTCTTCTACATTTTGTAGCTAAACTGAGCTATTTTTGTTCAGCGATTTTTCGTTCGTGGCAATAACATAATATTCTTTTCATTATTGTTAACAATAGAATAACAAATATTCAGCCGATTATGTGTTCTGGTCTACGAAGCAGTGGCACTGCCCAAAAGACTTGTTGAAAAAAATAAATTATTGTCAAACTTGAATCCTCGGATTTTTTTCAAAGACACGATTAACGAAGCCGTAAAACAGTTGACGATATCAATAAAATCGTCGACTCATCGTACATATTATTTACGATAGTTACTACCGAGCTGCTTTTCCTACTATAAAAACTTTACTTCCTACATTAAAAACTCGAGCAAATGATGTCAAAACTATTCGTCGACCTCAATAGATCAAGGTCAGGAAATCCTTTCCAAAAGCACTATTTATTAATTATCCGTTATTTTGATTGGTTGATGTGGATGTGTTTGAAATGCAGCAAAGATAAAATGTCAATCGTGTTGGTGATGACCTTCAAAGTGGGTCTAATTGTTTCACTAAGTGTCTGTTGCTAATAAAAAGTAGATTTATGAACTAGAGCAATTGCGGAGACCTTCAAAACATTGTTAATGAGTGTGGGATAGTGAAGACAATCGAATATGGTATTCCTAATGTTGGAGCCGACCTCGCAATGTGCAAGAATTTTGTATTGTTTCTTTTTACTGTTTCACTTTCAGATTCCTGCCTTTTGTAAATTTGAGTGATGGCTCAATTGAAATAGTTCGTGGGTGTTACACATCGATGGGTTTATGTTGATTTGAATGATTGATACTAAAATAGTTATTAGTTTTAGTTGAAAGTTTGTTTGGATAGAGAGCGGAAATGTTCGGTAGAATCAATTAAGTACTGTAGTTTTGCCTTGGCCGTGAGTGTTAGTGAAACATAATTTCGCTGGTCCCTATTAAGAAGGTCGGAACTACGTTTTTGTCATTTTTTACTTTTTTGCATCAGTATGTTATAAATTCGAAGAGCTATAGGTACAACATTTTATTTTTGAGATAACTCGTAATATGAAGGAATTACCAGTAAAAAAAAAGTCAGTTGTAGCAATAATGTCCGTGCAAAAATGGCGGTAGTTACGTACCGCTTTTGTTAACCGGAGGTTGAGCGCACGGGCATAGTCGTATGTACCATTACTGACAATTTTACTGGGAAATGCGCCCGCGCATAAATATTGGCAAAAGTGCTATTGGTTTTTTGTATTTTTGTGAAAAACGTATGAAATTACAATGTTATAATATTCCAATCTGAGACGGATAAAATTGTTGGTTCAGGTAGTTACAACATTATTATCTGAAACTTGATTTTTACTTTTTGTTGGATATGCCACTAACGACATTGTTAAGTTATCACAAGGTAGGATGATTTGTTGCATCTGACTCAACCGACATTGTTTCATGTGATTGGTTAGGTTATCAATGTAGGATATGTCACTACCTACATTTTTAATTAACATTTAGGTACATTATTTTGCAGGATGTGAATTAGTCTTAAACGAAAATTTTAAATTATTAGTAGGTTACATTAAAATGTATCAGTTGTTTATTTTTATTTTGCGTAGGTATGGCACATTATGCAGCGAATATCAAAGAACAAAGGGAAGGCCATTGATCCAATCTGTCACTTCCGCATGGGCCTCGTAGATATTTTGGATCCCTCCTTCTATTGAGCACTGCAGGCAATGGTCCGTGATATGGGACATGATCTGCATCTCTCCGCAAGAGCAGTGCGGGTCCGTCCCAAATTTCCATCTGTAGATCAGCTCAGCACATCAGCTACCCTGCGAAGTTCGGCACCTGTTTATTTGAGTCCAGTATTTTCGATAGATGCCTGGCATTCGTACATTACGATCGGACACAAGAGCTCTATTTGTCACATCAGAATCATTCCCCCTTTCTGACCATCTTTCCTTGAGAGTTTTGTCAGCTTCTAGGGCTTCTGACGCCATCAGTCCAAATGGTCTACGTGATTTGAGGCGCAGAGCGCTTCTTGTGTGTTCCAGTTCTTGGTGTATTGGAAGCTGCGGCATTTGACTGATCTTCTCATTTGACTGATCTCTCCTTTCGAACGCATAGATCCCTTCTGAGGTCTGGAGGTAGGACGTGGCAAAGGACCGGAAGCCAAATAGTTGGTGTCGGCTGTACGGTGCCAGATATAGTCCTCATAGCACAGAGTTAATCTCCACATCGAATAGATTAGTATGGTGGCTGCTTGCCCACACTGGTGCACAGTATTCGGCTGCACTGAAGGCTAGAGCCAGTTGACGAGCGCAGTGTATTCGCATTGCTGCCCCATGAAGTTGCTGCTAGCTTCCGGATAAGGTTACACCTGGCAGAAACTTTCTTTTTGACCTTTTCAAGGTGAGCTTTAAAGGCAAGAGTCCTATCAAGCGTGACTCCCAGGCTCTTGCAGAAAACCAGATTCGCTTTCTCATTGGCTTGTTTGTTGTTGAGATGGAAACAGCACCTAGTTGTTTTCCGCGGGTTAGGTCTCAGAGCCCAGTTTGCGAAGTAGTGTTGCAGCTTAGCAATGTCCTCTTGTACGACGGTAGAGGCTTCATTTATCGTCGGAGCTTGTGCTGTTACTGCAATACCATCAGCATACCTACATAAATCGGCGCCCAGTCACCTCCGTTATGTCGCTTAGATAGATATTGAACAACGTGGGGACTAGGACCAAGCCATGTGGGACATCGTTGTTCAGGGTCTTAAGGTGGCTCAACTTTCCGTCCATGCTCACTTGAAATAGTCGGTTTGAGAGGATAGCGTCAAACAACTTCAACGTGTGTTTGCACCTGAAGATTTTAGTCAGCTTCAGCAAGAGTCCCTGTTTCCAAACGGTATCAAAAGCTGAGTTGAGGTCTACAAACACCGCTACAGTTTTCTGCTTTCTCCGGAAACCCGCTTCTATGTGTGATGTCAGTGCGACAACCTGATTGCTACAGCTTCGAGGGCGGAATCCTGCTTGGTCGACGGGAAGATGTAGTTTGACTTTTGGTGTAATGCGTGCGAGTAGTATTCTCTCGTACAGCTTGTAGGTGGTACAAAGGAGCAAAAAGGGTCTGTAGCTAGATGAATCGTCTAGTTTCTTTTCTGGTTTTAGCAGTGCAACCACTTTTGCCGATTTCCACTATTTGGGGAGTTTGCATTTAGCGGTTATATCTGAGAAGAAGTCTGCTAACCACTTTTGTGCTAGGGGCCTAGGTGCTTCAGAAATTCTGGTAGGATCTTGTCGATACCCGGTGTTTTTTTTTTGCATCTTTTATGCCTCTGATAACTTCAGGGATTCTGATGGGCTCTACAATTTCAGATTTAAGATTGCATTTGTCCAGAAGATGGCCAAACTCCATTTTGACTTTATTTTAGATATCTTTTCGGATGTAGAGAGAGCTGTTAGATAGCTCTCACCTAATTCTTGTGTTTTAAATGTGTACTTTTTTGATACGTTTAGTGTATCAGATACAGGAATCGATTTTTTACACTTTTCTTTGCGCGCGGGCTATTCACTATGCAGATGCGACCTAGCAATTTTTTAACAATTTCAATTAAAAATGTAGTATAATGCCACATCCTACTTAAAATATAGTGAGTAACCCAAACAAAAATGTCGCATGTAGCACATCCGACAATTTTGTTCTATTTTTGTCCGAGTAATATTGTCACTAATAGCTTTTCTCAAAAACTACAAAATATTATAACATAAAATAATACGTACAAATTGACGAAGAACTATCCAAGTAACATGCAGTAAAAAATTCAGAGTAATGACTTGTTACTTAGGTTTTATCTTTAAAATTAACTTTAAACTGCTCTCCTGTAAAGTTGTCATTTTGTAGTTCCGACTTTCTTAATAGGGACCAGCGATTTCATCGTGTTATGTTATTCAATGCTGGTTCTTGAACTTGCAATACATAATTATTTTTCCATTCAAATAATGGATTCAAAGATGCGAACGAGTAACCATGAACGAAGTTGTGGATTCTACAAAAACACTATGTCAGAACTATAATACTTAGGTTGACGTCGGGTAAATCTTAACGAAGTAAGCTTATAAAAGAAACTTCTACAGAACCTTAAATTATCTAATACAAAATTCATCTTCCAAAATCCTTCACTTTCTCTTAAGATTGTTTAATACCTTGTTATTTCTGCGATTTCTCTGAAGCGTCAGCCAATTTTCGAGTTTATTTTGAAGACAACAAAATTAAGGATAATTTGCCTCTATTTGACGATGTTTGCTAAAAACATTTTCTAAAGACCTCTTTCTAGTTCTATTAACTGTTTGAGACAATCGATTGTGTTTTGTTTTTATTTGATTTGTTCTTTTTCTCGATTCTTTTTCTTTCAGCCAGCTTTACGATGACGCCTGTTTTTTGTTGCTGAAAAATGTTTTATCCAAAGAAGTTTTTTGTTTATTTTGGTGCCTTTTCTCTCTCAGCACTACCGGTCATAGTGCCATAGTGATGCAACGCGATTAAAGCGCAAAGTCTAACACGCGCGCTCGCATGAAGCCGTTTATTTGCTATAATTCCAAATGACCGCGGTGACACTTTCACTCGCCGCTTATTATCTGATTCCACATTACTTCTTCGCATTACGTGACAGTAATAACAATAACAATTTCCCTTTAACTGCCGCGAAACAATAAAATATTACAATTGAATTATGGAAAGAGTGGTTTTGGCATGAGAACCTTACGTATTTACGTTTGAAACAATACGCTCAATGAAAATTGTACAGTGTAAGCCTATAGATCTCTGCTGATCTCTACATAGTATAGGTACCTAGAGACTGGCGACAGACCTGAAATAAACCATGCCTTTAGACAATGATTTTTACTTTGAGATCGTCAGGCTCTTTTTCTCGACATCTACACGAAGATTTCCTTCACCGTTAGGGAATTGTAGTTATAATTTTTTTTTATTAAGAATGTAAATATGAAAAGATTAAAGTACTTGCAACCATCAACATTTGAACCGGGAGCTCTCGCTTGAAAAATAACAATTTTACCTCGACAGTTAGAGAATTAAAACTTTATTGTAAGCAATAAAGAAAATGCCTTCTACCATCCAATTGCCAACACTAAAATGTACAGTGTGGTACACAAGACACATACCTACAGCAACTTTCTGTGTAATAGGCCATGGAGCAATTATAAAATGTTATTAACATCTGCCGATAATGTTACGAGTACTTACGAGACAAAGTAATTATAACCGACTCACTGTGACCAACGCACGATGGGCATTTCCTGTACAATCCCACATCTATACTCCTAGCAAGTATTAGAGCCGTTTTGACTTTGATTTTTATTGTACGTGATCCGTCGTATTTACGTCATATTTCGTGTACACACGACAGCAGCTGGGGATCTACCGGCTAAGACGAAGCCGATTACCATTGGCGAAAATTGAAGTTCGTTTTTTGAAAAATGTACCGTCACTCAGTTCATTTTACTGCCAACCAGTTAATTTTTCATAAATCGAACTTCGATTTTCGCCAATGGTAATTGTCTTCGGTTTAGCCGGTAGACCCCCCGTGCACAATTTTATACAGCACATCGACCCTTACACGCTAGCACTCTACTCGGTTACGTTACGGGTGACTTTACAACATAAGTGTACACTCTGAAGTGCTGTTGTGTGTACAAGTGAAAATGTCCTAATAACTCGGCAAAGGTCTTGTCTCAGAGAGTCCGCGCCCACTGCGGATTGGCGAGTTGAGGGTATTGCCGATCACCTCAGGCTCTCTACTCGTTGTTTCCTCACGATATTTTTCTTTGCCGTTTAGAGGTAAAATTTATAATATCCCTATACAGTATGTCCACGGACTGCACCGCGCCACTTAATTCTGTGGTAAAGCATCATTAGTGGAACACGAATAGCATAAAATAAAAAAATAAAAAAAATAAAAAAACTCAGTATTCAAAATAAACATTAGCAAATTTAATTCATAATGCATGAAAAGCGGCAACCAGTGCACCGAATTATCGAAATTAGATCGCGTAGATGAAAGTGGTTGCCGCTTTTGGCGTCAGCGATACACAGGTTGATGCATTATGAATTAAATTTGCTAATGTTTATTTTGAATACTGAGTTTTTTTATTTTTTTTTAAATTTTTATTTTATGCTATTCGTGTTCCACTAATGATGCTTTACCACAGAATTAAGTGGCGCGGTGCAGTCCGTGGACATACTGTATTATGAGCTTCTTCTCTCTCTTCTTAGATTGACACTCAAGGTTCGCGGTCAACTCCGCGTATTTTTCTATACAAGGTGTTACAAAAGATGCTAACTCTTTTTACAGGGTCATGGTACCTGATGATAGGGATCACAACCAAAATATTTTTTTAGCTCTATGACGTTCCGTTGATTGTTAAATAATTAAAATGTAAGCGCTGTGACGTGAGAAAAGTATTTTTAAAATACTGTTTCCATAGACTTTCACTATGTTTTAACAGCCTGAAGCTATTAAAATACAGCTAAGCAAACAACCATATTGTTTAATTGGAGCTAAATCCAAAAACAAAAAAGTTTTGAAAATTTTACAATTTTGAGGTTATAAAAAAAAAGTTGTGTTTTTCAACTTTTTTTTGCAGATTTGTCATTATGTTGACCAGCAGGTTACACCCTATAAAAAGAGTTAGTATCTTTTGTAACACGTTGTATTTCTCGCGAGGGGAAAAAATAAATAATTTATATCGTTATGTAGGTGTGTAATAGCAAAAGAGGAAGATGCGCTAAAAAAGCGAACTCACACTCGCGCTAGTTACGCGCATGACTGCGCTTCCGCACTCCGGCGGAACCTCACGCGCACAGCGGTGTCAGGCGCAAAAACTGGGGCCTTAGCCTGTAACACAATGGCGTATCAATGGCGTCCTAGGTAGAAGGACAAAACCGGGATTTTTTCGTTGCTCTCCTACAACCAGCGAACTAATCCTCTAGGATTAGACTCCTAATATTCTTTGCTGTACTACAATAACATTAAAAGGACCGACACTGGACCTACAGCATCAATAAATCGTAATTAAAACCGTCAACCGGAAGCCCATTTTGGTACCATTGTGTTACAGGCTAAGGGCCCTGCACCCGAGCATACAAGAAGTTGATCGGTAAAATGCAGGGGCCTCACTCTCAAACTTGCAAAAATAAAAAAATCGTAAGTATTCCTCGTTTGTTGTCAATAGATTTTAGCACCTTGTCCCATGGTAATACAAGTAAAAACTTGGTAGTCCTCGATATCTTGATACAGCTACAACAATACAGATAAAGAAATCAGCCCTCGGTTTTTCCAGCTTAATTTTTATTTTATTTAATTTAGATTTTAGCACATTGTCCCATGGTAATACAAGTAAAAACTTGGTAGTCCTCGATATCTCTAACAGCTACAACAATACAGATAAAGAAATCAGCCCTCGGTTTTTCCAGCTTAATTTTTATTTTTCGCCTAACCGATTTACAAAATGGAGGAGGTAGGTGCTTAATTCTAATTTCTATTCTAAATGGACTGATTTTGATGATTCTTTTTTGCTTCCCGTGCGCCATAGAAAAATGGTTCTGGTAAAAAAATTGTAAAATCTGATTAAGACGGAACGCGGGTACCCGGCTGCTCCATACAAAAAATACAAAAAGGGAGACCTGTTTCCTCCCTGGATAATTATTTTAGAAAAAATATGTTTATGCCATTCAGTTCCTTTTTTTTATTATTTTAATTATTTAAATAAATTTTATTAAAATAATTTAAATAATAAAAAAAGGAAAACATAGGGACATGGCAGAGGTAAATACATATTGGCTAAATATAATGGCATAAACATATTTTTTCTCAAACAATTATCCAGGGAGGAAACAGGTCTCCCCTTTTGTATGGAGTTGAGATTACCCGCGTTCCCTCTTAAGAACTTCGCAGATGGAGAACGGAACTCCTCAACAGATAGCAGCAGATCACTCGGTATCGGTGCAGTAGCTTAATAACAGTGTACCTTTACAGCAGTGAAAACCGACTGTTTTAATTTTTGTTAGTCAAATAATAATATATTTATTTTCACCTCATTTTTCTTCAATCGCATTTCTATCCGTCCAATGTCGAAACCTCAAAAGCGACTCAAATCCAGTTCAAAATGCTCTGAGATGTAATGTGGTTTTCAGAGTGATAGCCAAGATATTGATCACTCTATCCGTGATGCATCACACAGAAGTGTATCTTAATTTGAACAAAAACCACGTCCATGCAATGTACATACTTCTCGAGCGACAAAAAGCCGTAAGCGCAATAAAGTGTAGCAATGTTGCTTGTACAAAAACTGGAGAATTAACAAAAAAATAAAAACCGTATTCACTGGTGAAAGGGTACACTGTTATTCAGCTACTGCACTGATTAAGGCTGGAAGATAGTAGTGTGGCGGGAAATTCAAAATTTTCACAGTTTTTTACATTTTGTAGCTAAACTGAGCTATTTTTGTTCAGCTATTTTTCGTTCGCGAGAATAAAACCGTATTCTTTTCATTATTGTAAACAACAGAACAACAATAATTCAGCCGATTATGTGTTCTGGTCTACGACAAGTTTTTTGGGCAGTACCACTGCTTCGTAGACCAGAACACATAATCGGCTGAATTATTGTTGTTCTGTTGTTAACAATAATGAAAAGAATACGGTTTTATTCTCGCGAACGAAAAATCGCTGGACAAAAATAGTTCAGTTTGGCTACAAAATATAAAAGTGTGTGAAAATTTTGAATTTCCCGCCACCTTGCTATCGTCTACCCTTAAGAGTGATCTGCTGCTGTCCGTTGAAAAGTTCCGTTCTCCATTTCCGAAGTTCTTCATCAGTAAAACAAGTAAGATGTAGCCTGTACAATTGTACATGTCCCACTAGCTGGGCAAAGGCCTTCTCTCAGAGAGAGAGTTCGAGCTCAATCACCACGCGTGCTCAATGCGGGTTGGTGATTTTTGCGTTGAGGGTATAATGCCCCATACGCCCAGGTTTCCTCACGATATTTTCCTTCACAGTCAGCGAGTGGTATTGCTACTACAAATATACAAATATACGTAACTTAGAAATAAATTAAAGTCATAGGTACTACAATCATGCCCGCACCGGGATTCGAACCTGTGTCTCTCGCTTCCGAGTCCATTGTTCTACCCACTAGACCACCACCGCTTCACCTCTTCATCAGATCTTCGCCATTTTTTTATGGGACCATATGGAAAGTATACCCATTCAAACAAAAAATAATCACTAAAATCGGTTCACCTAAAAAAAGTTCTGAGGCAACGCATATAAAGAAAATACGGGCCGAATTGAGTACCTCCTCCTTTTTTTAAGTCGGTTAAAAATGGTGGTATCCAACCAAGCACTGCCATTTCTCTATCAACCCATTAAAAGTCAATAATTACGATCATAAAATCACCAGTAGCACGATTTGGTATGAAGAATACACAGAAATAGAGTAGAGACAAAAACTACGTTTCCAATGATACTGAAAAAAAAATTGTTCTTTCAAAGCTAATTTGCCTATACCGAACCGAGTTTTAAACTAAGTGCTTTGTAAAAATCCGCCGTACAATAATCTCTTTAGAGTTCTCTTTAGACAAGATTCACGAACAAAAGATGTTTTGGGGCGATCGGTTGGCATGGCAACGCTCATCTTGAATTCGAGGTACGTGTTACGACTGACGAAGGTCTATTGTGCTCAGAAACCAATGTGTAGTAATTAGAATCCGAGTTCATTAGTTACTACTTACACACAACGTGTGAGTCTTGTCAAACTTTGTAAATAGACGAAACCAGACCTTGCCCGCGACTTCGCTTGCGTAAATATGAATTTTAGTACTGTATTAGCGTCAGAGTAGGTATACTATAAGTAATTCTGTAATACAGACCTTATTAGGTTGAGTGCGACTATTTTCTTATATCCACAACCTTTTTTGTTCAATATTATTTTGCATTATTTACTGTACTGTTCTAATGGACATATTGAGAAACAGACACTAACTATATATAAGTAACTATATATTTTAGGCCCTCAGGCTGCTGCAAAAATTAAACCATGCTGTGTGCTAGACTGCTATACAGTCACTAAAAGTTAAATTTTCCTCTTTTGTTTCAATCAAACTATACTTTACAGCTTTTATATATTTTTTCAGACCACCATCGAGTATTCATAAAGATTAATAAAATTCTTGTAAATAATTATTTTACTGTGTTCTCTATCTAGGTATCTATTTTTTCCAGTCTATCAATCGTGGGCACCCTAATAAGTCTTGCAAGGATAGACAAGGTTTATCAATGCACCCGACCCCATCGTAAGTGGATAGTTTCCACTTATGGAAACTCAGTTTAATCAAGCTCTATTCAGCGTCGATGTTTGTTTGTAGGTCTAACTGCCGGTTTCTGATTTGAGAAATTCGCTAAACAAGTACTTAAATATCGTTCTGCCTCTGCGGCTTTCTCACAAAAGAACGTGACAGAACGATAGTTAAGTATTTACTTAGTAAAATTCTCAATTCAGAAATCGGGCCTTAGCGTCTTAGGTACTGCCGGTTTCTGATTTGAAAATTCGCTAAGCAAATGGGTAAGTATCGTCCTGTCCTGCAGATTTCTCACAAAAGAGCGTGACAGAACGATAGTTAAGTATTTGCTCAGCAAAATTCTCAATTCAGAAACCGGGCCTTAGCGTTTGTAGGTTGCCTTTTAGAAATTATTAAGTACTGCAGCTGCTATTTCGAATTCACTTAAAAGATAAGTATATTTTTGAAAGAGATAAATTGAGGAACTTGGCTGAGCTATAATCTAACATCTATCGAAATAACTAAGTTTTATTTACGAGACCAGATTTCCAAGTAAGATGTGGTCTGTACCAAGGGTCCGTACAACCAGATTTTTTTAATCGTATGGCGGTTCGGAACCCTCAGTGCTCGAGTCCGACTCGCCCTTGGGAGGTTTTTTCTTTTCTTAAGCAACAGATAATTTATTTTAAGCCCAAAGGCAATTTAAATGGAAAATCACACACAATCACACATTACAATAACGAAACAAGTTTGATTGGATAGCAAAAACATTATTAAAACATTTCTTATTGAGTTGTCAGTTTGCCCAGTCTCAAATTCCAATGGGACTCACATGGAGGGATCGGTTGATAAAATTAAATAACGATAGTCTAAGAGATTTCGGCACAGTTTGATCTCTCCATTGACTGGTAACTGCTCTTGGTTTGATTACTTTAGGGACTTGATATACAAAGCCTGCAATGCTACTATTGGCCGTTCATAATCTTTCAGAAAGTGCTCGAAATGTCATTCAGGATGTTTTCGTCTTAGGGCGCGTTTATTTGATACAAAATGTGCCACGCGGCTACCACGCAACAACCGCGCGGTTGCCGCGCGGCGGCAGCACTTAATTTTTCGTCTTGTTTGTATGCGCTTAAGGCTGCCGTCAACTAGAGGCGGATCGGGCCGGGGCGCATCGCAAGATCGCAACGCAAAAATCCGCCTGCTTGTATTTATAATAACTAGTGGTTCGCCCCGAACTGTGAACTCGCGACCCCATATAAACTTGACAACCCCATATCTCGGCAACCCCTCGACCGATTTGGCTCATGTTCGAACCTACAAATTCTTTTAATTTAATTTACCCGCGCTTACCAAATTTCATAACGATCCGACCAACTTTACTCAAGTTATCGTCGAACGAACATTCATACATACATACATACATACATACATACAAACGCCGGATTGTTCCAGTAGACTCGGAGAACTTCGCTCGCTTCGCTCGCTCGTTCAATTATGAAACAGAGCGTCCACTAGCGGCGGATTATTGCGCTGCGGCACAACCCGGCCCGATCCGCTGCTAATGGACGCCTAGCTTTAGGCGACCTTGTCATTTGCAAATAACAAGGTGACTTAATTGATTAGCCGGTCCTATCTTCACAGCTCTAGAATTATTATTAGAAGACCTTGCTCTGCACTACGTTAAATTATGGCCCATCTAAATACCAACAACAACATTCTCACGTCGTTGCATAGATTTAGATATGAATAATTTATCAACGTGTATAATATTCACCTAAATAATCCTGATTATATTAATTATGAGCGTTATTGCTCTTTAATGTCAAATTAATTCTTTATGGCCAGTGGTTTTTGTACTTCATAAAGCAAAATGTCCACTTATCTTGTTAAAGCAGAGGTAGTTATATCTTTTTATTTTTCGTCTAAACCTAATACTAACTAATACTAGCTAACGGTATATTCGATAATATTATATTATTATGATTATATTATATTCGTTATACCTATCTATATAACGAATATAATATAATCATCAGCATACCATCATTAGTTCATTACATAGAAGGATTAAAAACATTTTGATTACAAGATAGTTTTCTTAGTCCATTTAAAGAAAAGCAAAAGTCTTTAGGTGAATTTGAGAATTAGTATTGAGATGCCTAGACGGTCAACTGACAGCGCGTTTTACAAAGACACACCATCTCAATATAATTCAAAACCGCTCCAATCCACCCAAACCCACCTATCACCCATTCATAAACAAAATGAGGAGCAATCAATACTGCTCATGATAAGCAGTACAGGCCGATTTACACTTTGCCAAGTATAGTAGCAAGTTAAGGACCAGATATAGGCACAACTAGCGCCGCCAATGAAACAAAATCATATTTTCTTTTTAGATGCGTTTTTTGCTAAAAACGCTTCATCAAGTTCTCAACGCGAGGAGGCTTAACTATTTTTAGACCTAAGGTTTAGATACTAGAGTGGCCACTATTGGCGGCGGCGGGATTTATTTGGGTTCTAGGATCTTAGGTCCTAAAAATAGTTAAATCTCGCATTAAGAACTTTATGAAGCGTTTTTAGCAAAAAACGCATCCAAAAAGAAGAGATGATTTTTTTTCATTGGCGGCGCTAATTATGTCTATATGACTAATAGGTATGTTGCTACTAACGTTGCTGGCTTGAGGCCTTTAAGCAACGCTAAGAACTTAGCTCGTTGCACGTTAACTTACTAGTGTACACACGACAGCACGTCAGACTGTACTCTTTTATTGTAAAATAGCCCGTAACGTAAGCGAGTAGAGTGCTAGCGTGTAAGGGTCAACGTGCTGTCGTGTGTACTGTGTACTTGACTTGTATAAGTGTAAATCGGCCTTAACGCAGCACTTACCAAATGAGTTGAGTTGCGGGCTTGCGGCCGATTAATTGACTGAATGGATAAGATGATACGCTCGGCTAGGCCGGTCTATGCGCTCCCAATAACCACTTTCAATCCGTGCAAATTGTATGAATTAAATATCGGTTGTAAGCGCAATGTAAGCCAGTCACGGTTGGAGGGTGCAGGAATTCACTGGTTATGGAGACGTAAGATGAGCAATTTCACTGATTTGTATTTGTGGTTTTTGTTAGCCACTCCATCTAAACATGGGTTAGTAACATGCCCCAGGCAAGATAGCGTGTAAGCTAAAAGAACGGAAAACCGGGGGGTAAATACCTACTTGCCTGACTATATTTGTACGAGCGAGCGAAGCGAGAGAAGTTCTCCGAGTCTACTTGAACAATCCAGCGTTTGTATGTATGTATATTTGAATGTTCGTTCGAAGATAACTTGAGTAAAAGTCGGATCGTGATGAAATTTGGTAGGCAGATAAATGAGTCAAAGAGAATTTTAAAGTTCGAACATGAGCCAAATCGGTCTAGCGGTTGCTGAGATTGCTGGGGTCACGAGTTCGTAGTTCGGGGCGAACCACTAGTACTTATTCCAATCATTATTGACCCAGACATCCACAGATAAATTACTTTTAGATACGGACTAACCAGCTTCGATAACCACAAGCAAGGTCTACCTACCTCACATTAGCCTTGCAAATGTAGAGTTATTATTATGCATCATTGTTTCCAATTTCAATAGCGAAAGCACCTTTCTCGATAGACCGAGAAGTAGAATGACAAGTATTTCCATAGCCTTGAACCCTCCGTAAAATTATAAAAGAAACAAAGCACAGAATATTCGATCATTATCATCACCCACTGCTGAGTAAAGGCCTCTTCATGCTCACGCCACCTCTCACGATCCTATGCCAGACGCAACCACTGTTTTCCGGCTACTTGGGCTATGTTGTTCGGACCATCTGGCTGGTGGTCTGCCAACCGATCTCTTCCCTTCTCAGGGTCGCCATTCCGCAAAATATTCGATATGAGCTGTTAAACGAGAACAGATAAAAGTGCGCTGCACACTTGATCGTCAAAAGAAAATCGATAGATTGTACGCATTTCTTGCATGATTGTATTTCTTCGTTGGTTTTTCAGAATACATCTTATGCTTCGTGCTCTATTTAATTATGAACCCGATAAAACGATTCCCTGAAATAATTTTCTTTCCTGTGCCATGGAAGGAAAATATTTCACAATCAGTTGTCTTGAAACGTTTAGTTCACATAATTGAAATGTCAATATTCATATCTATTTACAAAAAAAGTCTACAAAAATATGCAAAGCCCAAATCTGGTTTTGTCTTCTCTTGTCAGTGTTAACAAAGAAATCCCTGGAACTTCCTTCTATATGGCCAGCCAGTAGCAAAAACAAAAAAGTTTCCAAAAAGAGGATCCCTAAACAAGCACGTGACCTTCGTTCGACAACACTGACACCGTGTTCCAGATTCAAATCTCCAATCAGCAGGAACACGTTTCTCGCGTGACCGCCAGCAGCGCGAATAATTGCAGCTATTGTCTCTATATGTGTGTGCGCGGCGATTTCTGTACAATATCGCAGCCACATAAATTGACGCGAAAAGTCCATTCTGGTTCAATATTTGATAAGTAAGTAAGTAAGTAAATAATTTATTTGTATTTCTTGACACACTCGACACGATGGAAAAAAACGAAAGTATTTTGTATTAATTTAATTAAAAAGTACAATAGTGATTCAGTATCGAACTATGAAGTTTGAATGTCTTAAAACTATGCTAAAACTAAAACGGCGCCGGACGCGAATTTGCAGCGTCAGGCAGGCCTCGTGTCGCTTGTTCATATTGAGGTGAAGCTGTGTCAGTGCTTTACCTAAAGTGGCCGTATGTAACACGCGTGAGTGGATTGTTTTAACCAATAAAAAAACAGTGCTTCTGTCTTATTGTTTAGTGCTGCAGCGGCGATTAGGAAGCGTCGAGGTTTACTTTTACTCGCCGCCGGCGCACGGCGGCGCACGCGATCACTTTCGACTGAAAGTCCGAATCGCACCGCTAAGTCCGCTCGAGTGTAGAGGTGTTACAGTTACCCACTTCTCTACCGCACCTAGGGATGGTTCAAGCAGATTTAATCATAAGCAGACAGGTAGTAAGTATATTTTTGTAAAGTTCCGCACGCGATCACTTCCGACTAAAAGTCCGAATCGCACCGCTAAGTCCGCTCGAGTGTAGAGGTATTACAGTTACCCACTTCTCTACCGCACCTTAGGCATGGTTCAAGCAGATTTAATCATAAGCAGACAGGTAGTAAGTATATTTTTGTAAAGTTCCGCACGCGTTCACTTCCGACTAAAAGTCCGAATCGCACCGCTAAGTCCGCTCGAGTTTAAAGGTGTTATACCGTTACCCACTTGTCTACCACACCCTTGACTTTATTTTAAGTAGGTGCTTGCTACAAGATACAAGACTTTTATTTGCTTTAAACGTGTAAGTTACATTTAATTTTCAGATGTAACATTAGTTGATATTTAAAAACTCAGCATAGAACCTATCTAAGGCATGCAAATATTATCTATAGAATGCTAAACAATATTATTATAAATAGTGTCAATATTTTTTTGAAATGTCAATAAATTTTATGTCTACATGAATATTAGAGTCAAAGGAATGTTTGGTACAATTTATTTTACAATTTACACGAGGCAAACGAACGATACCATTCCGATGTCATGGGATATGTCAGATTTTTTAAGGTTCAACAATTATTCGTCTTTATAGAAACACTTTTCTGTTAACCATTTGTGCAGGTATTCTTTAAAGAGTGATAATCGTAGACTTTTATATTGTCCAACCGCAGTATACGACATACGTAGTTAGCTCTACATATTGACGCCTTCACGGGGGTGAAGGGCGTCGCGCGGCATAGAAAAGTCGGGCCTCTAATCACATCATAGAAATCATAGAAGTCCCACAAATCCTCTGGGAGCAGTCATCTGATCACGATGAGAAGGACATCATCATCATCAGTAGAATTTTATAGAACTGAGCAACCATGACCGGCGCCTGAACTGCGGGGCACGCAAAAATGACCGGGTTAGTTTCAGGTTAAATGTACAATGTAACAAAATAGACAGAGAAAATGAAAAAAAAAAAACCTTCTTTGGACACTGACTCAATTGTTACTTCTTTATGATCCAATCGATATTCACAATGATGAAGAGATGCTGGTTTTTCTAGCGATTATTCACCAAATGCAATCAATGGAATGTCTTTCGCAAAGATTATAAGTAAAAGTGTAATCTCATCGATTATTCAATGTTAGCTAATGCTTACAGAATGATATGAAGAAAAGGTATTTCTAAGATACGTACCTAACTGCAGGAGTTAAAGGGAAACTTTGAATGAAGTCTTCCCTAAGTTAACTGTTTGCAGTAAATTTTCACCAAAAGCCTAAAAAAATACATAAGGTTGACAAAAATGTGATACATTGCTATTCTTTTTTTTTTATTATTATAAAATAATGTTATCTTCGTTGTTATTTTCCTATCCAAATAATCGAAGGATCCATTTCTTCCTGTCTGAGGTTGTCTGGAAGAGATTGCTTTTAGCGACAAGACCGCCGTCTGTACTTTTAGGTTAAGAAAATTCTTGCAAATTATTAAAGGTCTGGAAGAAATTGCTTTTAGCGAAAAGCTACTTACATGCGCCCTGCATGTGATTTGATTTGATTTTGGTTTATTTAGGAATCCAACAGCTTAAATAACATTGAGATCTAATTTTAGTATGTAGGTATAGTCTAAAGCCAATTATAGGTTTCCACTTATATAAAGAAGTTGAACAGATATGTATTTATTTTAGGTTTTTAGTTTTTTATTGATTACTTAACTTACTGAATTACTGAATTATTCCAAAGTTTATGTCGGGGTATCCTATTTGTTTTCGAGATTAAAAATTACAAATTACTTAAATATTATTTATAAACTACAAAGAAATTAAATAAATATATAGGTATTAAATACACAAATAAATAAATAAATAAGCCATATAAAAATAAACAGTAAATATACCTAGATACCAAATTAATAACATAAATAAAATAAAATATAATTATTCAAATTGTGAGGTGATATTTTGTTGTGTTTCGGTCCATTCACATTCATTGTTCCATTCGTATGGCTGACTCTGAAAGCAAATTGAGTCCCTGACCTCTACCAGAAAATTAAAACTACCAGACCGAAAATTAACTAGTGTGTATTTTTCCTAGTCAGCACGGTGAGATGAACGCTAAGTGTCTGGACTTTGGACAGTTAGGTGCAAAGCATCATCTTCTTCAGTAAGTTTTCTTCACAATAGGTTGTCTGGAAGGAATCGTTCTCAGAAATAAGGCTGCCAAATATACTGAGTTAGTGCTTAATGTTTTTAGGTACAATAAAGAGTATTCTTTCCATATTTTTATTTATGAATAGCGAATCGAAAACCGCAAAATGTACAACTGTCACTGTAAATCTTACCTTGAGCCAATAATATCAGTGGAAGTATGGAAAATATTAGCGTCATAATAAATTCACAGTATTTATACCTCGTAGGTTGAAGAATAGTAAAAAGTGGATACTGTTATGTAGTTGGTTTATATGGCTTATAAATAGATATAAAAATATCGGAAAATATCAATTAAATTCTGGAAAATATTATGTACAGTCAGCGTCACGATAAGTTACCCATGGTAGCTCTTATCGCGCGCGGCATAAGCGCGATCATACAAAATAAGGTATCCTAGCTTTTCGCTTACTGTACTTGCCTTTTTTATTACTGCACCTGTCGTATAAGTAGATAGTTAAACGAATCGCACTGTATTATATTAGTTTTTTACGTAGCCTGGATGTTAGTGTCCCACTGCTGGGCAAAGGCCTCCCCCACTTCAGTCCAGACTTTCCTGTCCTTAGACCACTCCGGCATGTACTTATTTGTCGACATCGTCAAATATGACAATTCGACAAAATTAAACACAAGTCAAAAGTCATTAAAAATTCTGAAAAACATAACTTTTTGCAATAAGATTGCCTTTACTAACCATTACTATTACGTATTCTTCTTTTTTTTATCTACTCGCACCTATACTACAACGGAACCGCTTAAATATTTTGTCTACCTAAATAAAAAAATTAAATGACTACAAAATCAAAACTTTAAAACAAAGAAACAAAAAACCACAAACAATAGTAGAAAGTGATGATTCATTCACTAAACGCAGCTACAGCCGTAGTACATGGGAAAAATAATGGCCTTGTCCATTCATCTCCATTCATGGCACACAGCACACAATTCGCCTGCTGCGCTACGTGGGAACCGGGTCATACCACTTGGTGTCACTGGCCACTCAAACAATTTATAGTTTTTATTAAAAATCGAAATGTTAAGAAACATTCGTTCCGGTTTGAAGAGTGATGGAGCTCGATTTTCAAATGATATTAGTAGTTAGTTAATTTTTCTTTTAACGATAGCATAGATATATATTTTTTTTTGTTTCTTCTTTTATGGACAGGATGAATTTTGGCCAAAGAATTGGATCGATAATTATAGAAAGGGTTAAGTTCTTAGGAGTGAACTTTTGAAACTGAAGTTTATAGAACGTTCCGTAGAACAAATCTTCGATGCGTCTAAATATGCACTAATTCCCTTTCTGTAATCACCGATTCAATTAAAACTTAGGTATTAACGCTAAAGTAGGTTCATCTCTACCGATTGGGTGTGTCTTTTGCTTCGCATTTCACCCTAGAATATCTACATGGGACGATAAAAAAATTGGTACATATTTTCTTTATTTTGGCTTATCATGTTGAATGTAGATACTCGTAATACAACTGTAGTTTACTTTGTGTACTAAGCGTATTTGTTTAGTTCGGGCTAGGTATAAACCTTCAACTTCTTTACGAATCAATTTATGTAATTGAAACTTAATTATCAATTTATATTAATAGACTCATTTGTACTGTGAATACTGTGATTGGTTTCAATCATCCAGATAAAAAAGCTGATGCGTGCTAATAAGCAGCAATCATAAATTCAGTTCTAATTCCGTGCTATTGAAAAAGTATTCTAATACCACACGAAAGTGGGAAATAGGTAGTTTCTTATCCTGTATCTACGTTTGTTTGTTGTTTGTTACGCATGTTACATGATCGAGTCGAAAAGCGTGAAGTGATGCTTCGGTGGTCACATTTGCATAAGTCTAATGTCACTTTTAGTTTGTCAACTGTTATTTACCAAAATTGGATACCTACCGCACAAAATATACGGGTCAGCTGATATCTCGATATTTCGCAAATAGTCACAGGTCACGAGGTAAGTGATCCCATTAACTATGACAGGGCTGGTGATTATTTCTGTAGATTTTAGGGCCTCGATAAAATATGCTGCCATAAAATGTGTCGCGTTATATCACGACTGTAAACAACTCAAGATCTGAAACAGGTGTTACGAAATACGCAATTACAACATTTATGTTTTACTATTATATTTTCCGCAGTATAACTAGGTGTCTATTACTTATCTACTCAAAGCTACATTCTCTGCCCCTCTACCCTTGACGCATTTTTCCAATACGGCCGCAATATGGCTTAATTTATAAAATTTAATATTTTACAAATTAAGACGAATTTTGTGTTTTTATTGAATAAAACAGCCTTGCCTTTGAATAAACATTACAAAGTATTTAAAATCAAAGCATTAATATGCGAATCCAAAGAGAAATTAATTTCAAAACTTTTTCAATTTGATCGCAATAGCGTCAATGGTAACCCCCCTGGTCATTCAATTCCAAACAGCACAATCCTCTACTTATAAATTGATGGTATTTAGATACTAATCTAGGATCTAGGTTATAATTATATTCTAGTTATACCGGTCAGCATTTGAGAGGATATCGATCGGGCCTTGAAGCTTAAGGGGACACTGGGCTCCCAGACCATTCGATTGAATAAGTAAATAAACATACAGACATTATGTACCGATATAAAGCAAGTACATTTTACAACATGCTTCGGAACGCTTGGATATCTAGTCTCCAATAGCTTAGCGGAATTTAGAATGGAAATTCTCCAAACCGATACACTGGAATCGGATGTCGTGGCTCAACGTGATCATAAATGTAGAAAAGTTGATAAAAGCGGCAATTGCAACGAAAACATTCAGTAACATAAACTTGGTGACTTACGTGTTAGATGATTTAGCGTCCTGGGGCCTTAGCCTGTAACACAATAGTGCCAAAATTGGCTCCCAGTTGACGGCTTCAATTACGATTTATTAAAGCTGTTCGTCCTTTTAATGTTTTTGTAGTACAGCAAATAATATTCTGATTGTAATTCTAGAGGATTAGTTCTCTGGTTGTAGGAGAAAAACGAGGAAACGGTTTTGTCCTTCTGCTGGGACGCCATCGACACGCCATTGCGTTACAGGCTAAGGCCCCAGTGGCACCTCCACCCACACTAGGTGGGTGAAGTTACCACTTGGAGGCTGCAGTGCTTTACGCAGGAAAAAAAAATGGTCAAGAGGATGATGAAATTAAAGGTCCATCAACCAATATTAAGCTACCGAGCTAAGTAACCTGTCGTCGTTGCGAATTTTAGCAATTTTTTTAAAATTTTCCTTAGCAAGGCTAGAAAGAATAAATATGAGCGAATATAATACTCTCCTCTGTTACCATTTTGAAAAGAACACCTTTCTTTGTCGAAGAGATCAAGAACATCCATAATATTAACGCATTCAAAAGGAACACCGAACCGCCCCTCAGGCTGTATTTATTGGGGGCGCTACATAATTCCAGTGATATTTCAAGATATCTCGCTTGAGGCTTCACCTGTATTGAAAGAATAAATGTCCAAAGGTGTACCTAACTCTAAAAAAACTAAGGCCTTTACATCTACGTAATGAGATGATTTATACAGCGTCCAGTGGCACCTTTACTCACACTAGATGGGTGAAGAGACCACATGGCGCTGCAGTGCCTGAGCCTGCTCCATCTAAAACAATGTACCTAGCCATAAATCATCATAATAATATACATGTTCCCAGGTTATAATTATGTATAAAATTAAGAATTTTCGTAAAGAAGAGTTCGTCCTGATAATCATTTGGAAAATTACACACATCGTAAAATAATAATTGGGTCCTAATCGTCGGCTTAAAACTTAGGGTACCTATCGTTTATTTCATCATAATATCCTGTCTACCCAAAGGTTGACTGGAAGAGATCGCTCTTAGCGATTAGACAGCAAATTGTAAAATACAGACAGAAGACCAATGTAACCATTTTTTCGTGTAAAATAAAGAATTATGTATCTACCTATCTGGCAGATACAATACCTTCAATAAACTAAATAATACAATACCAAACCGTCTCTCCTTTTCAGCCATAATCGCATGCGCGTTCGCAGCTGAGGAGAGCCAGAAAGAGACGGAAGACACCGTGGAACCCGAGCAGAACAAGGACAAGAGACAGACTCAGGGCGAGATTGTGCAGGGTCAATTCATCTACAGGGAAGCGAGGAAACAGGTCGGTGGTATAATCCGCGCGTGATGAGAATGGGATGGAACCTTGTCAAGGTTAATCGAAAATATACTTTATTTTACTTTGACAAGGTTGCTTCGACGTGAGTTTGCTTACCGCGCGCGTCTCAGTTCCAAAAGGTCGCATCCCATTCTCATCCCGCGCGCATTATAATTATAGCTCTTTGCATTTCCCACGAAGGCGTGGGACGTGGAAATTGGCTGGGATCCGGGAAATCCAGGATCCTGCATGAAGCATCGCGTTTGTCAGATCAATAGAGAAATAGTGTTTTGTCGTGCACTAACTAGCTTATAGTGTTTGATGCTAAACTCTAATTTTTAATTCGAGTCCACGGAACGACAATTGCTAGTATGGTACTGACAGATAAAGCCTTTATAACAACTGTCATTCCGTGGACTCGTTTTAAAAATTAGAATTTAGAAAAGTTTCTGGGTGAATCTAACGGCCGATTCTCTGTTGTTTATACCAGCTGACTATTTAGTCACCAGCCAAACTTTGGAGGTCTTTCTTTTTTTTAATTTTTATTAGAGAAACAAACAGTTGTACAAAGTGGATAAAGATCTTAGAATAGTACCTAACTACAATTCGGTACGCAAAGTTTTTTGTTCGAAAGTCCGTTATTGGCTTAATCTTATCTTTAGACAATATTGAGAAACAAATTTCAATATTTTTTTATTTTGGTTCAGTAGTTTGGATTTTACAACGTTTCAAAGATACGGTTTTATGACGTCACGCGACGGTCTGCATACTGTTGGCGGTCATAGGAACAAAACATTTTAGCTCATAAAAACAAAACTACTGGACCAAAATAAAAATTAAATTAAATTAGTTTCTCAATATTGTCTAAAGATAAGTTTAAGCCAATAACGGACTTTCGAACAAAAAACTTTGCGTACCGAATTAGGAATATTGTTGCACAACCATACAAAGTGGAATATTGTTCTTCTCAAACAAATTCTAATAAAATGTGCTGTTTCATACATTTGTTGCAGTAGGTACTGGTACGGTCGGCCACAGTCTAGGATATCCCATGGTAGCTGTTACCGCGCACCCTATAAGGGCGCCAATCGAACAAAAAGGGGTATCCTTAGGTGAGGCCAGCTGTACCACCTTATGTATGGAATACTGTTTTATTATCATTTTGTTTGGCCCCATAGTTGTTTGTGTTGATGAGTAGAAAGAGCTTTCAAACTTTGTTGTCAGCAGGTATTTTTAACCCCCGACCAAAAAAGAAGGGTGTTATAAATTTGACCGCTATGTGTGCCTGTCTATGGCACCGCAGCCCAGCTCTTAAACGTGTGAACCGATTTGGATGGGGTTTTTTTTATTTGAAAGCAGGTTTTCTAGCGAGTTTGTTTTATCAAAATCGGTTCAGCCGTTTATGAGATATATGCTTAATTGAAGCTAAAATATCGGGGGTATTTTAATTTAGTAGTTATATGAGTAGAAAGACAACGTTTGGCTAACTAAATAAAATTTACCCTGTCACCTATCTATAGGTATAATAATTACAAAGCTCGGTATTCGTCAGATACTGTATTGAGATCGCGTCATAAAGCCATAAATCACGGTATCGAAACAGCGCGACATCGACAGTCTAATTTAATGGTTTGCTGTCAAGAAGCGAGTCATTAAGTCGTTGCTTGCGTCAAACATTAGCCATGCACCGCGTGAGAGAGGAAACTGTGTAATAATGTAAAGCCGGGTACCTACTTAGGTATGTACCAGTGTACTCACAATTTGATGCAAAATCGTCGTTCGAGACGGCACGACAAATTCGAAAATAGAAAAAAAAATCGTAGTTGGCTAGGGCCCGGTTTCTGAATTGAGAATTTCACCAACCAAAATTCTGTCTCTGCAGATGTCACACAAGATAATGTGACAGAACGATACTTAAGCATTTGGTTAGTGAAATTCTCAATTCAGAAACCGGGCCTAGGAGTTTTACAGGGTACTTGTTTAGACTTCGCTGATCAGAAATATACGAGTACCTACTATTTTTATAATCCGGGCGCGGTTGAAAGTTCAATTTTTTTAGTGTAGAATGTGTATTTTTTTTAGCTGAGGAATATATTTTCGTACAAGGCTGGTAAATTCTAAGCTGATTGTTTAGACTCAGCTGATCACGAAAATACAACCTAAAAAGTGTTTATTTTGTATATTTATATTTAATATGTATATTTAATGAATACCTAATAATAGTGATTTCGTGATCAGCTGAGTCTAAACAACCAGCCTAGAAGTTCCCAGCCTTGTACGACGAATTAGGTCGATATAGACATTACTTTTTGTATTTTCTAAAGCACTAACCCGTGCTAGGAAACTTTATAAAATCAAATAATCTACAAGGTGTTACAAAAGTACCTAACTCTTTTTACAGGGTTTAACCTACTGGTTAACAGGATTTCAAATCTATAAAAAAATATATTAGCTCAAATTTAAAAATATAATGTTTGTGCGTGCATTTACATAGCTTTCAGTTGTTAAAACATTGTGAAAGTCAATGAAAACAATATTTAAAAATTACTTTTCTCCCGCCACATCGATCACATTTTATTAATTTAAAAATTAACGGAACGTCATAGAGCAAAAAAATATATTTAGGTTGTGATCCCTATCACCGGGTGCTATTACCCTGTAAAAAGAGTTAGGTACTTTTGTAACACCTTGTATAAAAATCTTGATTTAATTTTATTAATCTGATTCCGTGAAATCGCTCTTGTTCTGATGGTCGGTCTCAAATATTTTGTCAGCTGATCCGAGCAAGTGCTGGACTTCAAATGTTTGTGGCATGATAATGTAAACAAGCGAGTGAGCGAGACTACTTCGAATCGAAGTCTCCGTGAAAAGCTCCTATGGAAACCTTGGGAACATGGAATGGAACGAAACGTATCCCCATGCAATGGAGCCAACCAATAATTGGTTCCAAATCTGGAACCACACAACAGTCCCACCGCCATCCAAGACATACTGATCTTTAGATAAATACGTTGATGTATGCATCGTGAGATTCGTGGGTAACTAGATATAGGAACTGAGTAGCTACCACGAGCGCGAAAAAGCTGTGCCGGACGTCTGCTGGACGTGTGTAATGTATCCTAACACTGTAGTAGTAAGGTTGTTTATCCAACTTATCACTTTCAGTGACAGTGACAGTAAGCACTCGTGGTAGCTGCTCTGGTTTTTTTTTTTCGTTAAAGCTATCGCACCCTCTTTTGATGTTTTAATACATTTAAGAGCAGCAATAAAGCTTTTATCTCCTCCAACAAAATACGAAAATAGTTGCTCTCTGCTAAAAGCTCGGAAATCTCGAAATCTTTGTTGAGATTTGAGGTGCACACAATGCAGATACTGTATACTTATCAATCGATCTATCTCTATTAACTTTGCTTGTTAAACAACATTCCATTCACTAGATGTTACCAACAAGCACCAGTAAATCTATGCTAACCCCGCTACTGCTTAAAGCGACCAAAAATTTTAAGTCACTATTTCGCCAGAAAAAAAACGGAAGATGTCTTCTCGGTTCCGTTACGACACAACATACTTGTGACTAGCTTATCTCGAGCCCTTTCACAATCTTGGTCGGGCCATCTCTTTACCCGGTCCAGATTGTGGCCCTGAGAAATTAATTGCATACTAAACGTTATGTTGTATAACGAAAGGCCTAAGGACAGCTGTAACTAAGCCGTGAATTCGCGATAAAGCGATCGGATCCCGCGGCCGGCGCCCTTTCACTTCTGTGCCCCAGATTTCGTCACGAATGGCCACTTGGTACTAATCTTTACTGTCCATACCCTGTGGAATATCGTGTAATAATTGACATTAGATACATTCGAACTTTGTTACACAATATACCCTTTATTGTGTCCTAAAGTGTTGTTCACGCTTAAAAGCATTTCGTCGATAACTGAGAAAAAAACAGGAATTCGATTCCACGCTGTTGCATGTTTATTGAACTCCATTAGTTCTAAGAATCTGCAAATAATGGTAGTGTGAACCGTGAATTATGTGAATGCGACACAAGAAACGCTAGAACGTTGCAACATTCCGTTTTGATAGCTGGAACACACGTTAGGAAGAAATAAACAGCAAATGCACTGTTGTTTGTAGAGCTAATGTATTTCGAACTACTTAAGTGTACAACGCAAACTTGAAAAGCAGGGCCCTGAAAAACTATGTCAAATATACGTACTTATGAAATAAAACGAACTAAGACCAACATTTAATTTCACAAAGTAGGTACGTAATTACAGAAAGAACAAATGAGCATAGATTTTTCTACATCCAAGCGTGCAACCACAAAAAAACATTTTACAACCGCTAACCACGGCTTTGCGAGCGAAAGCACAAATTGTTATGTGTCCCTACACCTACGTTAGTATTTGTAGGTACATGGAGCTTGTTGTCTGGAAAAGTGTAAACCTCTATTGGAATAAAAGTCAAAGTCAAAAGGTTTAATTCAATAAGCCATATAAATTATTAATATTGAACGTCAAATCGTTCTTGGAGAAGAAGCCTGGTAAAGAAACTCCAAGGATCTCGTGCTTGGGCACTAAAATGTCCTGGCGTTAAATCGGGCTAGTAACCACACTATAGTTACGACAACATTAAAACTATCTTAACTAGAAACTATATTGGCAATATTTATAATGGCCCGACGCTGTTAAATTACTACAGAAGTGTCGGGACCTACTTAAAACGCAGACGAGTATCTCTTCAACACCCTTTCAGTCTGTAGGTAGGTGTTTGGGTACACAATTTTACCTCAAACTTTACCCAGCCAAACCCTTCTAAACGGACCCATATTATTTCTCAAGCAGGTCTAGGGCCTTAGCCTGTAACGCAATGGCGTGTCGATGGCGTCCTTGCAGAAGGACATGGATTTCCTCGTATTTCGCCTACAACCAGCGAACTAATCCTCTACAATTAGAATCAGAATATTCTTTGCTGTACTACAAAAACATTAAAAGGACCGACAGTATTAATAAATCGTAATTTAAGCTGTCAACTGGGAGCCCATTTTGGCACCATTGCGTTACAGGCTAAGGCCCCTGACGGTAACAAACGTGACCCAACAACTCAGTCACCGCTATCCAGACATCAATGAAACAAAACACACGCAACGCAACCTATGACAATAATAATGCTGCATGCATTTTACATTTCGACACAGACCCGAGAGCTGCTGTTAACATTCGTAACTGTTTTTGCTGCAACTGATAATAACACGTTGTCCGTAGTGACAGGATGCACTGTTGCTATTTGGCAACGTTGTGTCGAACGTTGCTGGGGTCTGTCGAAACGTTGTTCCGCCCTCTGAGGTGGCTGGGGGCTATTTCTCGGCAATCTCGAATGTGACTTGTTACTAAGACTTTCTTCGTAGAATCTCGAATGCGACATACCCGAGAATTCGCCCCCTGGTAGGGCAAGAGGTAGAGACCATTTCACGAAAGAGTTCCCTTCCCAAACTCGGACGGAACGTTTTTTATTTTAAACAGACTTCAAAAAGGTGGAGGTGTTTGGCTGTATTTATTTTCAAAAAACTGCCCATGTGCGAGTCGGACTCGCGCACGATGGGTCCCACCATTATCTATAAAAACGACAAAAAATCACGTTTGTTGTAAGAGAGCCCCCTTTAATATTTATTTAATTCTGTTTTTTCGTATTTGTTGTTATAGCGGCAACAGAAATATCATCTGTGAAAATGTCAACTGTCTAACTATCACGGTTCATGAGATACAGCCTGGTGACAGACGGACAGACTGACAGACGGCCGGTCAGCTGAGTCCCAGTAATAGGGTCCCGTTTGGCATACTTCGGGTACGAAACCCTAAAAAAGTGGAGGTTCTATGCTTGGCTGTATGTATTAATTTTTTTGTTCAACTAAATGAACTATTTCGTGAAACAAAGACTTGTAGGGTGGTATTCTAGAACGCTACTTATACTCAGTTTAAACAGAGTTCAGACTGTCGATAAAACAGTGCATGTTTTGATATGAAAGGAGGGATATTCAAATCAAAACATGCACTGTTTTACCGACAGTCGACACTACTAAATTCTACTTAAGGCTGGAAGATAGTAGTGTGGCGGGAAATTCAAAATTTTCACAGTTTTTTACATTTTGTAGCTAAACTGAGCTATTTATGTTCAGCGATTTTTCGTTCGCGAGAATAAAACCGTATTCTTTTCATTATTGTAAACAACAGAACAACAATAATTCACCCGATTATGTGTTCTGGTCTACGACAAGTTTTTTGGGCACTACCAGTGCTTCGTAGACCAGAACACATAATCGGCTGAATTATTGTTGTTCTGTTGTTTACAATAATGAAAAGAATACGGTTTTATTCTCGCGAACGAAAAATCGCTGAACAAAAATTTTTCAGTTTAGCTACAAAATGTAAAAGTCTGTGAAAATTTTGAATTTCCCGCCACCTTGCTATCGTCTACCTTTAAACTGAGTTTAAACAGAGTTCAAGGAGCCTTCTAGTTTGAACTGAGTTTAAACAGAGTTTAAGTAGCATTCTAGTTTGAACTGAGTTTAAGTAGCGTTCTAGAATACCACCCGTAGAGTACCTTAATTTTAATGTGTGATTTTTTTAACTGAAAATGATTCTGCAACCCTCAACCCTGTTGAAGGCATTTGTAATATTTTTAATTTGTGATTTTAATTTTGTTTTTAATTTTGTAAAATATACCAAATTGCATGATAAATAATTCAAAGATAATGTCATAAGGCTAACTTAAATTATTGTAGTGCCCTTACAGGGTGTCATGTACTTAACTTAATAATTTACTAATTCTATCTGTAACACCCAATGTACATGATTTTGCAATAAATATGAATATGAATATGAATATGAATACCTATGTGGAAGGGTCTGATTTAAATAACGTCCGTGATCGAGATGATACAGCATCCAGTGGCATCTTCATTCATACAAAGATGGGTGACCACTCAGATGCTGCAATGTTTAGAATAGTCTCACAACTAAAATGAAGATTGTCTCAAATTAATCGTTTGATCTAATACGAATGTTACGAGTTGCATCTCTACTATGTGGAGTGAATTAGTGGAATCTAATCGATTCAATCGAATCAAATGAAACGTTTTAATTTCCTTATTATTGCAGATGTCTGCGATGTCTGTTTACTTACATCATTGGGGTTTCTGTCTAGAAGCCTTTATTGACATCATAAAGACGGCAAAATTAACTGCGGCTCTGTAAGAGGCCTATAAAAATCGATCATATTATTGAGCGTCCTACCTAAGTCCGTCTATCAAATGGGCAATTTGAACACCCCATTGTAGAGCCTCGTAAATACTTTTAATTTGTAAAGACGCGAGTTTTATAGCATTTGTAGCGAAAAACTTCAAATTAAAGTACCTAAAGAGAATTTCAGCGAACGAAATAAAGACCAAAGAAATAATTCCTTTCGGCCAAAAGAAAAAAGAAACCAATAAAATATGGAAAACAAATTAATGTCGAAAGTCTAGTTCAATGTTAAAGTAGATTGTTACCCGAGGGAGTAAAGAATAATTATTAAGGTGAGAGCGTTTTTCATACGTACACACGACAGCACATCCAGAGTGTACATTTTTGTTGTAAATTCGCCCGTAACGTAACCGAGTAGAGTGCTAGTGTGTAAGGGTCGACGTGCGGTCGTGTGTACTACGTTTTTTTTTAATTTGAATCCCGCGCGGTTTGTATCTTATACTGCCAGTTACTTATCCATACAATTTTCGTGATTGATCTATTTGGTTATTGGAATTTTTACTAACAATATCTACATTCCAAATTCAAATCACCTTTTGTCCCAAAAAGCTAAAAAAACAAGTCTTTGAGATTTATCGCCACGGTAACAGTGAAGAAACATTGAGCCATCGTTGATTTTCCGTCCGGTTCTCGTTTGTGAGCGTAGTAAGTAATTGATATCAAGCTTCACAGCTAGATCCCTAGTCACGACAGCGAGAAAACAAGTCTAGAGATAACCAAAGTGAGTCGATTTTCCCATTAGTCTCGTATTTCGCGCTTCTATTAGAATATCTGATTGTTGTTTTTCGAAAAACGCGATTTAAAGTGAAAGGCAACAGATATCGTTTGCCTCTGTCAGTAAACCCACAAATGTCTGTGTAACGAGATTTGTGTCTCGAATAGATTTTACGAATTATGCTCTTTTGAACATAGCAGTGATTATAAATGGGGTTCAACTAAATACGAGGTACTTTTCTTTGTAACCACCCAAAATTAAATGAAATAGGTAAGGTGAATGCTCCCGATATTGCTCACCAACGCAAATTGCCAAAATACTACCGCATCTCATAAAAGTGTACTGCCATAAACACATACCAAATTCCTCCATCCATTCCGATATTCGCGCATTACCTACAACCAATAATTTTAATACAAAATTTTCCAGAAAAACCTTTGTTACTAAAACCAAAAAGTTATGTCGGATTCGAAGCGAAAATAATAATATGAAAATGTATTCTGGGCCGGTGAAATTCGTGCCCCTTGAGAAATGTACCCGTTCTCTGTTACGGCTCTGCACCTTTTGACTGATGTAAAGTGTACTTTGAATCTCGATAAGCCCTTTTATTTAAATATTACGTCGCTTTATCCGACATCCATCTTTACGCTTTGTCAATTGAATAAAATAAACGAAGCGGGAGGAAAACGTAACTTAACACATAATCAGCACAGACATTTATACTCTAGGTACTGCTGGGCAACTGATACGTAAGACTTTTACTCAAAAGTATGAAATAGAGTTTTTTATTTAAATGGAATTCAGCGAAATAATACGTTTACTTATAATTTGATTGCGTAGGTACACACGACAGCACGTCAGACTGTACACTTTTGTTGAAAAGTCGCCCGTAACGTAACCGAGTAGAGTGCTAGCGTGTAAAGGTCGACGTGCTGTCGTGTGTACCTTCAAAAGTTTCAGACATGACTTTACGGTAGATCACAAAGCTTTTAAAACTGATTTTGTTTCTCATATCTACGAGTACGTCATCATTGGTGGAATGGAAAAAGGGAATAAGTTGAGCTTTACCTTACGCTGCGTATTGCGTATTGCTATCCGACTTTTATTAAGCAACAATCGTGCTATCACGGCTATCGTGACTCTACGCTCGCATTTCAACCGCACGGCGCATACGCATTCCACCTGTTCAGTATTTACCCAGCTAAGGAGTTCCTGTCACAGATTCATCATTGTGTAACGAGCTAACCGCCCCGTCGTTTCGAAAATGGCCGATAATAGCGTTGCATTGTCTCGTTTTTCCTCGGCTTTCACCCGCGTACGCGCATCTAATGTAACACGTAATTATAGCGCAGGCACTTGTTGCGACATGGGCTCTCATGGATGGCTAATTTGTCAATGCGTGTCGTGAATGTTATTGCAACCACCGGGATGGGTAAATATGGCCAACGTGGAAAAAGATAGCTCTGTTCTCTCTCTGTTGCTAAGTAGGTGGGGCAGTAGTAACAGTCTGCTAAAGTTATTGCTGAAAGTTTCAACACTTTCACACAATTTTTGGAACATCAAATAAATTCTCTCGCCTTTGCTTTTCAGGAACATGTCACTCCAGTTGAAGAATCTCAGGAAGAAGATAAACTATCTACGGCATCCAAGTGAGTACCTACCGATAGTTTATGAAGATATCGTTTTATTGAATTAAGGGCCATTTTAATAGTTGAAATAATGTTAATGCCAAGTGACATATAAATTATAGCAGTCGTAGACTCCGATATGTCGACGCCTTCGTCTACGCCTGACTATGAGATCTCTCTGGCAATAATTGGTCTAGGTACAAAATCCGAGTCCACCCTGCCATATAAAGGTAGCAATCCGATTACAATTTATATCAAGTCGCGCAATGCGGTCACTAGTACAGATCAGGCGCTCCATATAAATTCATACCAAACAGTCCCGTGACCAGAATGGTACCTGGCAGGTCTCCACTCCAAAGAAAGCAGAAACACTCAATTATACCTCTATCTCCTTCCATCTTGCAGCCGCGCCGGCACCGAGCAGTACCGGCCCGGGCAGGTGTTCTCGCTCAACGTGCAAGAGCTGTTAGACCTGCAGCCCGAGCGCAAGGGTCCGCTGGCCAGCAGCCAGTCGCTGCAGCAGCTGTACTCGGCGCCGCAGCCGCAGCACCGGGAGAACCTGCAATTTTACTACCTGGAGCCGCAGACTAGACAGGTGAGCAACAGACGCAGACGCAGACGCAGACGCAGACGCAGACGCAGACGCAGACGCAGACGCAGACGCAGACGCAGGCGCAAACACAGGCGCAGACGCAGACGCAGATAGCGAACGGCAAGGAGTTACCAGCTCGTCTAGCCGGACCGATCGATCCCTCGGTACAAGTGATCTTTGTCACTTTGTAATGTTGATCTTCATAGTTTTGGGAGAAAGATCGGGTGAAGATAGGTGCCATACAAATTGTAATTTGATGCTGCCTAGGTGGCTAAATCGGCGTCCTGCACAAAAGAAGATCTTACATGTAAAGTACCTACATAGGTACATAATTTTGGGTACCATAAATTATCGATAGATATGCCCTGAATAGGTAGCAAATCCTCCGGGCCAAACTGCTGACTCACTCAACCTTTTTATTTCCTTTCAGCTACATTGATAATGCTATCGGTTCATCGGCTTGCCCTTTCCATTTCCCAAATCTACCCATTATTGTACGGTGGCTGTCGGCAGCTACTTAATCCTTTCCATTCCACCAACGTTGAGGTAAACATCGTGAGAAAACCCGCAGATTAGTTGGCTCTGCACGTATTAACCTATCTTTCCTATGGGCTAGGCCGACTAAGTTGTCAGAATGGTATAGTACAACCTATAACATCTATCATACAATGTCCCGGGCATTGCAGCGTCCAAGTTGTCATTGTCACCGATTTAACGTGAGTCACTGGACGGTTTATAAATCATCTCGTTGATTCAAAGGATTGAGAGCAGGATACCCCGTCCACTAGCGCCGTCAATAAAACAATCGTGATCCTAGAATCCTAGATTCCAGCTAGGGGAGCACATTTTCACGATAAAAGGTTTATCCTGCTATCGGGTAGCGGTATCTCGCTTTACGCATTGAGATTAAGCAAGATTCCGCTAGCTGATAGTGGGATAAAACTTTTATCGTGATGCTGTGCTCCCCTAGCAGATCCTAGAACCTACGAATCAATCCCGCACAAGAAAAAAACGGTCACTTTTGACTCTAACCAAAATGGTTGAAAAAATATTTCACACGAATGGGTAGAAGACCATGAACTATACAAATTTTACCTTAGGTTATGAACCACGTAACGGGGCCCAACTAGGCGAAGGCAACCCACTTTTCAGACCAAGTCTCGCTGTCTTGATCAGACCAGTACACTGTCCTACTGTCTGAAACTGTCCGTTCTCATTTCCAGGTGACTCTCCAGCCTTCCCGCACCGTGATCGCGCGTCCCTCCTCGCTAGCCAACGGCGGCGAAGCCTCAGTCGGCGCCGCGCTGTCAGTCAGCGACAGTGGCGCCAGCCCCTCGGACTCGGCCTTCGACGAGGAGCTGCTGGCCTTGCTGGGGCAGGCCCCCGTCAGGGCAGAGACCTACTCGCAGGCCCCGGCCCAAGTCTCTACCCAGCAGAGTGCGCCGCAGTATCAGCAAGTGAGTTTTTTAATTGTTGAGGCTGTCTGAACTGTGTAGGTAGGCTTATGACGATCCACTCCATCAACTCGATGGGAAAATGAACGTCCAAGATTCATCTAGCCCATTTTTCAGATAGATGCTGTCAGCAGGTGAGTTTTGAGGCGTTTACATGTATAGGAATACTTATTACAATGCGACCATGCGGGACTCGTATGAACGGCATTCATCAACTAGTCAATGGGAAAATCAACGCCCAGGATCCATCTTGTCTGTTTTTTCGCGTTTTCGCCAGATGGATGCTGTCCATTTAGAAGCATTATTTAGGTGTCCTGCTTTATCATTATTAAAGATAGATATCTTGGCTTGCTGACTTACTTGCATCTTTGGTGCCAAAATGTTAAGAAACACGTTTATTAAGATTTTTTTAAAGTTAAAATACAAACACCATAATGTCCGTGTAAAGTTAGTGGTAAATGATAATATTAGAGTTCTCATGAGAAATAATTTTCTATATCTGAACTGTTAATTTATCTGTTTTCCAGATTGAGAGATACATCACAAAGCCAACCAAGAAGCCGACGAAACTCCACTCGAAAGTGTCACTTACGCCGCCTCAAGCTGCATCGACTCCCCAGCAGTACCTGATTGAAACCACCAACGTCGGGCAACAGCAGCCGAAACCTCAGCAACAGATCAACATTCAGCCTCAATACAGGATCTTCCAACAGCCAGCTCAAAGACCCGTCCAAGCGGTACGCTACGTCAGTCTCCAACAGGCGCAGGCTTTACAACAACAGGCCATCCAACCTCAGCCAATCCAACAATCGCAACCAATCCAGCACGTGTACTATCCGGAGACCCAAAACCAAGGACTCAAAGTCGTCGCAGCGCCAAAACTGCAGCAGCCAAGAGCTCAACAACTAGCTTACAGATTTGTTCCTCAGTACCAGCAGGAGATCAGCCCTAAGCAATACAGGTTTATTGAACCCCGCCCCCAGCAACCCAGGGTGGAGCAGAGAGTGCCCGCGTCAAGCATCGACAGGCCAGTGACGTACATCAAGCGCTTCCCAGCCGAGGTTGAAAAGCAAAGAGCCGTGAAGTTCGTCGAAGCCGAAGGTTTGTCTAGCGTGCAGAGACAGCCCCAAGCTGACCAGCAATACTACCTGAGATACTACAGGCCGACGGAACAAAGGATCCGATACGAAGTACCTCAGTACGCCATTGCCATGGAACAACTGATTGAGCCAACCAAGCCGCCGCACTCAGCCATCTACGTCAACAAGAACGTTGCTCCGAAGAAAGCGGTGTCTCAACCTCAACCTCAGCCTCAGTTGGTGAAAATCGACGTACCAATCGATAACCATCAGCAATACAAAGCTGAGCAGCAAAGAGTGGAGAACATCAACATTGAACAGCATGGCCAGAGCATAGAGGAGAGAAGGGCACAACTGCCTCCTCCGAGAAACAACAAGGCGTACACTCCGGAAGAGTTTGAAGCGTTGGTAGCTGCAGGGTACTCCGTGACGCCAGTACCGGTTGGTTCCTTCCAACCTGCTCAATCCAGGTCTTCAATAGAGGCTCCAGCGTCCCCGTCTAGACGCCCGCTCCAAAGCAGACGTCATCAGTACCTCCCCTTGAGATCTGACGAAGCGCCCTGAACAACGAAACCTGTAAATAATTTAGCTGTAAATTTTGGACTTAAGTAAATGTGATAAAAGATTGTGTTGTTTCATTAGTCTGGCCTACTTTGGGAATCGCTTCATTCATAGAAAGGCTCCTCGGCTGGAATAAGTAATGGAACCTTCATTATTATCCATCCTATTTATCGAAGTGCCTAACAGGCTATGCCGCGAACAAGGTATTTTGTTTCCCAATTCGGTACGCAAAGTTTTTTGTTCGAAAGTCCGTTATTGGCTTAATCTTATATTTAGACAATATTGAGAAACTAATTTCAATATTTTTTATTTTGGTTCAGTAGTTTGGATTTTACAACGTTTCAAAGATACGGTTTTATGACCTTCACGCGACGGTCTGCATACTGTTGGCGCTGTTTGGCGGTCATAGGAACAAAACATTTTAGCGCATAAAAACAAAACTACTGAAGCAAAATAAAAAATATTGAAATTAGTTTCTCAATATTGTCTAAAGATAAGATTAAGCCAATAACGGACTTTCGAACAAAAAACTTTGCCTTCCGAATTCGCGGAATAAATCTTTTCTTTTCTGTTCGTAAATCCAAATGGGTTTCGCGGGAGAAAAGCACAATCCTTGAGACTTTATGTGGAATGTGTCGGCAATTTTTTTTTTGTATTTTCACTAGTCGCTGCAGAGAAGTACCTACCTAAGGTTAACCATTTCATGTTCTCAAAACACTGTGAAATAGTTCAAGTACGAAACAGAAGTAGCGGGTAAATATGTTATGATTTTAATAATACGAGTATTATTTCTTTTCACATAAAGCATAACAATGAATGAGTAGGTACTTAGCAAGTCCCCGCCTAACTAGATTTCATACTTGAATTAATTTGTACAGGTTGGTGGAAAAAGTTCTTTTTGGGAAAATAATAATTATTGAAGTAAGGCCGTCTGGTCTGGGCGGTTGCTAAGTATTCCGTAAGCATGTACTGAAGGTCGAAATAAATAGGTATTTAGACGATTATGTTCCCAGTGTTTGTTTTTACTTTTTTCAGAATCAAAAGTAGAGTCGATTTGAAGTCGTTTTAGGTCTTGGGCTATCAAATAGGTACTTACTGTAGTAAAGAATAAGTTTTTTGATGTTTTCCCATATACCTGCATTTTCGGGCAGCAAAAAACTTATATCTCCTCTAATAAATAACGTACCTGAATCATGAAAATCTTACTCTGCCAGAGCGTAGAAACATTGTAGTGTAATGTTACGTTAGAACCTTTGAGGATCGTGATACTGTACGTAGAGTTCATGGTAGAGTTTGTGACAAATGTAAAAACTTATCTTTGTCACAAATACAGAGATACCTACCTACTTATACTTTTGTAGTCAGGTTTTCTTCCGACTTTATTTAGCCAAGTTTGATAATTATGAGGGAAGTATACGGGACATATTTTTACGATGTAGCAAAATCAAAGCAAATAAGATCTACGGCAATGCTTATAGACATGGGCACAGACTAAATGAACAAAAAACGGTACATTTTCCGATGAATAATTGCGTTGAAAAAACAGCTCCGCCTCGGATAAAGTCGCAGCTTTAGCCTCAGATAAAGTCTGATATAAAACCGAAATTGTCAATTTTCGGTGTTTTGAACACGCAATCAAAAATTAAAATCAAGTAAATAATAAAAATAAAACATTGTGCCTTATGCCTTATGTCCTTGCTTCAGCACTATAAAAGTAATTGCTTCAGATTATTTCAAGTTAAGACCACTGAAATCGGTGCCCTCTTTTTGGTCTCATTACAAAATCGTGGGCGGACGACAAGAAAACAGTGGATTTTGATTTTTTTTAAATCAATTATTTTGTGTGTTTGAAATTCCCTCGAATTTCCCCTTTAATTCCCTTCTAGTTTACCGTACTTCTGGCTTATTTTATTTTCGCTCCCGCTACTAAGATGTGATTTCCTACTTTTCCTTTTTATATCCAATTCGATGTACCTACCTCATTCGAATGTGTTGTTTCTTTGTTTATGTTTATTCGTCGAAAAGAATCGTGGAAGCGAAAAACTACGTGTCAAGCCAGACTGTAGGAATCAATCTGGAATCAATGCTTTGCTTTGAAGAATAAGGGTTGTTTTACTACTTGGATATTTGGTGTGGAAAAATAAAGAGATAGTTTTGTGTTTCTTTGTGCTCGTTTAGTTATGTTTTTTTTCCTGACTCAGCGAAGTTTACGTTGTCAGCCTACCAACTGCCAGCTTTGTATGATAAAATAAGTCGAATGGTCACCAGCTCTCCAGCTATAAGTCTATAACCCATGGTGAATCGATGATATAAGTCTGTAAAATAGAGAAGGCGACGCAGTAAATAAAAATAAAAATAAAATAAAAATAAAATATATTTATTTCAGGTTTTATTTTAAAAATAAATAATAAATTACATTAAAAACATATACAATCAGGTTAAAAACACAAACACACGCACGCAAATACGTACTGTGCAGTGAACTCTACATGAGGTTTAGAATGAGCGCCATGTCTACATGGATGCAATATCTTTATCCCGCCCTTTTCATCTACATAGAGCGGTACTAAAGACGCATTGAGCCATAAAACTCGATATGTCGGCTCAAGCTATGCTAAGCTAGCTGGAATGATGTATCGCATGATTACTGAGTTGCGTAGTGATAAACTAGGCTGGGACTGTGCAGTGTGCTTATTTAGTAAAAAAAATCGCACAGTTGCTAGATCTCAAAACCGGTTTATTTGCTAGAAAATAGAGTTGCGTTGCGTTTTTTTTTTTCACAGAATGAGATGCCAAATGATACCTGTGTGTTGATCTCGTTTTCTGTGGTTGATCTTGTTTTCTTCATTGTTGCCTGACTACTGCATTCAAGTTTTATTTTGTGCAGACATTCAAATAAGACACAATTTATACCTAGTTAAAGATTGGGTCGAAATAAGAAAGTGATCATACTTACTTGCAACCTTGTTCTATTACGATCTTCTTATGTTTACTGTAGCCGAGTAGGAAATTAGGGACTTTCGGGAAAAACCTTGTGCAAAGCAGAGCATTACTGAATAATTCAGTAAAATACAACTGAGAAATGCGACTTCATTTGCAATAAGTTTTGCTTATTATAGGAATTTATTTTCTAGACGGTGTGTTCCTTGAATTTCGAAGCAAAATTCTTTAAAATTCACAGCAGCACTATTTCTTACCGGTGAACTGACGAATAGTAATACCTTTTACCAGTAATTAAAAGCCAGAACATAATATTTTGTAAACTCAAAAGACATTATTCTATCAGACCTTCCCATGTCTGATTATTCTATCTTCTCGTATCGAAAGCATGTAATTATGCATCTAATTAAACGATAAACGATAAACTTACTCACCTAAAATAAAAATAAAACGCCAATGGCACCAAATGAGCGAAATAGTCTCTCTTTGAAATTGTCCCTCCATCAAACTACACAGCGCACCAATAAACTAGTCGAATACGGAAACTCTATTCAATATTTATGAAAACCCCTGGCCCACCCAGGGTAGGACGCAATGAATATCTAACACAAAAGTCTATCTCAGGGAAATGATCCTTATTTGTACTGCCAATATCTTTTAGAGACTCTGAAGATACTCTTATGGTGGGGCTACACTCTTGGCCAACAAGACACAAACACGCTGCGAAGAGTCTATTTTGCTACGAGGTGCTAGCAAAGCAGGACTTAAGATTCGCGCGCCCACATCTTTGACTTTGGTCTTCTGCCGAAAGTCCACGTTGCGCACACGATCAAGAAGTGAGATGCCTAGCATGGTCCGCTTCATAGCTCTTTGTGCAATTTGGATCTTCTCCATGGCTTTTTTTTGGACCGATAGGATTTGCGTGAAAAGAAAGAGGCTTATGCCCAGTAGTGGGCTTTATTTATGGACTGGATAGATAGATAGGCTGCTAGGCTGGATAGATTTCCCTTTTCATGTTTTATGCAGTAGCAGTTAGGACTTCGGTTATTACGTGCGAGTCGTGCGACAAAAAATTCAAACCTGGGGGTCTACCGGCTTATGACGAAGCCGATTACCATTGGCGAAAATCGAAGTTCGATTTTTGAAAAATGTGCTGCCACCCAGTTTATTTTACTGCCACCCAGTTTATTTTACCGCCACCCAGTTCATTTTTCATAAATCGAACTTCGATTTTCGCCAATGGTAATCGGCTTCGTCTTAGCCTGTAGACCCGCAGTCCCTTTTGCTTGACATCTTTATTTATTGCGTCGTCGATAGAAAGAAGCTTCTGATTATTTTAGTCTGCGGACGAGTCCAGTAACGGAAACCAAACACGGTCCTCTCTAAAACAAACCGAAGACCGTTCCTTTGCTATTCCGCCATTACTCAATTATTTGCAAATGTATTTGTTAGCCCGGGAAGGAGCTTGATGTATGGTAAGCAAACTAGGTATTCCATTATCGTTACGCCTACGCCTAGAATTTACGGCAGTTTTGGTAACCTTTGAACAGTTAGGTATTTTAGCGAAGGTGAATATTTTTTCTTAAACAATAAGGACTACTCGTACCTAAAGTTTCTTGGCTAGTTATACCGAACTAGGTTTTTCCAGCGCAAACGATACAAAGTTTTGACTGACTTACTCAAACTCTAAAAGATTCAGGGTGAATGAGTATCAAACATAGACACACACTCACAAACTTTCGAATTTACAATATAACTGACTTTTTCCCACCGCTTCATCCGCGCAGAAGTAAAAAAAATGCCTATCTTTTTACCCGACTACGCGAAGCAAAAAGGAGGGTTATGATTTTAGCAGCGTATGTATTTCCCCGTTATGGAAATGAGCGCGGAGGAAGTCGCAAGAAAAAGGTATTCATTTATAGCCTGTGTTATTCTAGCGTATCTACAGGGTGCAATCGAATTCGATAGCGGAACTTTAAGTAAGCTGTCTACTGATTACTACAAACATCTTGTAGGTGGCAAAAATTATGGAACGAAAAAAATATCAGCTGTTCCATACATAAGATAGACTCAGTACTACTCCTACATCTTTTTACCCGACTATGGGAAGCAAAAAGGAGGGTTATGATTTTAGCAGCGTATGTATGTATGTATGTGTGAATGTATGTATGTATGTATGTTTGTGTGTTCATCTGTTCCCTCGCAGAGCCTAAACTACTCAGCCGATTTCAACAAATGAGGTGTCGTTGGATTTGTCTTAATCACCCAGGTGACATTGAATAGTTTAATTTTGAAAAAAATCAAGATGGCGGCTGTGCTGCGCCCTAAAGTGGTGGACCAAAAAATAAATTGAAGTTAAAAACTAAAACCCGACTACTAAAAGGCTTAAAACAAGACCTGCTTAGATTAATTTAATCGTAGTCGGAGGACACCACATTCGCATTTGATAACCGATGGCCTCCGACTACGATAAAATTAATCTATGGGTCTATTTTAAGGATAAGCAGGTCTTGTTTTAAGCCTTTTAGTGGTCGGGTTTTAGTTTTTAACCTATATATTTTTCTGTTAATTGAATACAAATGCTTCGCATTTACCCGAACGGATTCAATTATCGAGACACGGGATTGTTAACCACAAGGCTTCTGGGGGCTAATCCTCGTGAATCTCGGATTCGACACATCTCGAAAGCAAAATGAGGATTTTGCGGCAAATGTCACATCTCCTATTCTTACGATGTCATCCTCAAGATAAGGCACGAGATTTCTGCGAGATGTTTGCCCTTTTCGCTCGACATGACTCAGTGGTCGGGAGCAGTCGAGATCGAAATGACATGAGATTTTTCTTTCGAGATGTGTCGAATGCGAGATCCCTGAGAATTAGCCCCCTGACATGCGCGGCGCTGCGAGGAAATAATGAAAATCCTCTCTACTGCATGTCTAATTTAATCTCGGTTAAATTGCCTCGGAAAAACATGGTGCAGGATGCCACGCCTTCTGGCTGCCTGTAGTTGGATAGACGTGTAGCGACTAGCGACCCCTGTCGTCCTACCTGCAAGAACCTGCTACATACACCGTATTATTTTAGTGGTTTTAAAGCGTAAGATATTTTGTTGCACTGGTGATTCTGGGTCAAATTCCAAAATTACATCCCAAAATGTGCGGAAAAAAATTTACTCCTCTTTTGTGCACTCATTCTGGAGTGAAATTTTGGAATTTGGCCCAAAATCACCCGTGTAACAAATTACGTTCGGCTTTAAAACCACTAAAATAACACGGTTAGGTAATAGCTCTCCCCACCAATACTGCATCGCGCCAGCAAAATATCTCACGCAATAGTACAAACAATTCCGTCTTTTGGACGAATAAATTAAGGTAGCCTGATAATTTTTCCCAAGTTCCTTTTGGAGATGATTAGTTGAAATGTTCAATAATTTCTAGTAATCATAAATCATCATTTCTACAACCCACAATAGCACTTCGCCTTCGCAATCAGTCAAATATAGTTGAAATTATGTTCATGCATAATCGAAAATAATCGTGAAAACTATTATCAAATAAAAACAAAAAAAAAATGGAAAACAGAATTTCTCCAAAATGGAAATATCGAAGAACGAGTACCTACTACTATGTACGTATAACATTTGTATCACGTAAAATTTTACGGTCCCTATAGTTTTACGTTTTTATTTTCCGTCCATCGCATGGAAAAAGAATTTTCCATTTAAGCCTCGCAAAGAGATAGCAGACACCATTGCGTGGGTGCGTCGTGTCGTTACGACTGTCTATTTAAAGGAGAAAGCTTCTCTTGGAATGCTTATTTACTGTAAATGTACAAAAATAAAGCACTGTGCATCTATAGGATAGATGATTTATACAGCGTCCAGTGGCAACAGCAGCGACTACTTGGACTCACCGTTTGAGATGGAGTCCTGGTATATGGTTTGTACTGGTTTGTAGTAGTAAAATCTATAAAAAAAAATAACTATTTGTTACTGCGTTGAGTTGTTAAAACATTGTGGACGTTAATGAAAACAATATTTAAAAAATACATTTCTCCCGCCACAGCATTCACATTTTATTAATTTACAAATCGACATGGAATGTCATAGAGCAAAACAATATTTTTGTGATCCCTATCACCGGGTGCTATTACCCCGTAAAAAGAGTTAGGATCAAGCTTGATAACAATATGATATTTCATGTTAGACATGTTAAATGCGGTAAATATTAAGGCCCGTAAGATCAATCACAGTTTAAACCAAAAAGGCTAGTTTAAACCCTATCTGTCGATTAACTTTCACACAAAATGCGAGGTTTAATCTATGGATTGAGTTTAAACCGTGATTGATCTCACGGGCCTAGAAAGCTTAAAAGATAGTCTCCAGTAAACTGTTTAAAATATGACTGCAGTTCCGGCAGGGTTGTTAATATTTAGACAGTTTATCTTCTGTAGAATATGTTTGTTAGATTTCTCCTATATCGTAGGTAGATTCTTGAGTAGTTCGTGTAGAGGAAGAGTGTATGTGGAAGAAACTGGGTACTAGGCACATAAAAAAACAATTGTGGGACCAAAAAGTGTTGACCTTTCAATGCACAGAGCGCGAAGAGCAAAAATAAAAAGGCAAGTTTAGACAGTGTAACAAACTGTTTCTTTGAATTATGTAGAAACAAAGGCTACTTTTCCATCCATTTCGGTATTTTCATTTATTATTTGTTACAAAAATAGTACGTGCAAGTACGTGCGGGCTACAAGTGTATTTTCTCTCTTTTGTAGGTATCGATGTAATAGCTCATCCAAACTATTTCTGTAACTGCCAACCGGAAACTAGGTTACAGAACAGCAAAGCGAACGTACTTTATAAAATTGAAAATGCCTTATACAAAGGTGAAACATTAATATCTTAGCCAGGGCGGGATTTAGGGGCGGACAACAAGGGGGCTGGTTTCAAGATTACCTATGTCTCACCCACAAGAGTGTATAAAAAAAGCTGTCTTGATCACCATATAATATAAAATAAAACTATCTACACTAAATTATAAAGAGGAGAGTTTATACTTATAAACTCGTATGTAGGGGGCAATCTCCAAAACTTGCCCCCAATTTAAAAAAAATCCTTTACTAATGGGAAGCTACGTTATTGCTGAGTGTAATTGTTATGGGCTATGTTTTATTGTGAAAACGGGGAAAAAACTAAGTCTGCGAGGACGAAGTCGCGGGCAAAAGCTAGTAAAATATAAAGTAAGTATTAAAATGTTATTTTTTAAATTGAAGACCGAAATGTAACTTGAAAATACAATCTTGGGAAATGCAATCGGAAAAAAAACTATTTATGATTTTCCTAAGAAACTCAAAATGATTGTGTTTTTTTTTCAGATTGTAACTTTTTGGGGTCCTTTGATGACGTGCCACTTTTGTATTTCTTGTGGTATTTCTGTTATGAAATAAGAACGACATTTAAAATTATCCATTATGTGGAGGCATCTTTTTTGCACCATGGCCGCCTAACCATTTACCCCAGCCCTCCCCTATCTTAACCGCAGGGAATTCTCTAGTATACGAATCTAGGAAGTCGTAACTTAAGAAGAGAAACACTTAGTTACAGTGCAACATTACTAGTTACAGAACGACGTCTTTGAAACTAATTTTTAACCACAGCAGTAAAGCCGGATTTCATTAGTCAGTGTATTTAGCAAAATAGTACCTAAGAACATTGTTGGTGTACCGATCAGACGTGACTAATGGATATGTTTTTACCCGACTACGCGAAGCAAAAAGGAGGGTTATGATTTTAGCAGCGTATGTATGTATGTGTGTATGTTTGTGTGTTCATCTGTTCCCTCGCAGAGGCTAAACTACTCGGCCAATTTCAACAAATAAGGTGTCGTTGGATTCGTCTTAATCACCCAGGTAACATAGGATAGATTAATTTTGAAAAAAAACAGGATGGCGGCCGTGCTGCGCCCTAAAGTGGTGGACCTAAAAATAACTTCTATTAACTTCTATTTTTTTAGGCTGTCTGTTTAGGACCAATCCTGACCAATGTTTAGGATTTATGGAGTCTTCGCAAAAACTATGGTAAACCTACATCTTGACCAATAAGATCCATTCGTTTAGAGATAGTGTCGCTAAGCCAAGGCGGCGGCGGGCGCCATATAAAACGTGACCGTATCTAAGCGATTGTTCTTTAACTTTACCTCTGGCGGACTAAACTGGTTCTCAAGCCAAGCCGAACCGTGTCTTCTCATGGCAGTCTGTGGCCCAACACACAATGCACACAGTGTAATGAATACATTCCCGCGCCGGCCATCACCCGCGGGTACAGGGGAATGCTTTCAGGGTCCGGCTACTTACCTACTACTTACACAATGATACAATGAGACGGCCGATTGAAATAGTGTGCGCCGCGCTTTAGTTAAGGTGACGGTCAAGGCACCCTAGCGCGGCCAATGAAAAAAAAATCGTCTTTTTGGATGCGTTTTATAGAAAAATCGAGCCGTCAAATCGAATCTCAAGGCATAACTATTTTTAGGACCTAAGGCATAGATTCCAGATCCTAGCTAGAACCTACGAATAACTCCCGCACAATTCAAAAGACGCCGTACATATTTAGAGCATAAATACTTTTTAAAGTTTTAATTTCATAAACCTAGAAAAACAGGTTCTTGACAAGTTACAGCGAACGGAAAAAAGTTATTACTTATTTAACCATTTTTCTTTCACGTAGAACGAGTTTCTACGAGTAGGTTAAATATTTTAGATCGCAAGAATGTACGGTGGGCCACAGTCACAGATACCCCATGGCAGCTCTTAACGCGCGCGGCATAAGGGCGCCAATCGAACAAAAAGGGGTATCTTTGGGTGAGGCCGGCTGTACCTACGCGAATCCTTTTTTTTTATAAAGAACACAGTTTTTATAGGGCAACTTCAATCGTGTACGGCGATACATAAAGTTTGAAGGGCAAAAGCCCTTCAATGTGTTTCAAATGTATTTTCATTTCAGGGATTATAATTTTATGTCTTAGGAAATCTTCTCTGCTAGGTGCCTTGGCATGAAATATAATTATTGGTTTCCAAGAAAACTAAGACATTTGCATGTATTCGTACGTAATGAGATTATTTATACATCGTCCAGTGGCACCTCCACACCACACTAGATGGATGAAGAGGCCACTCGGACGCTGCAGTGCCTGGGACATTGTTTTAGATGGAGTACCTAGGCTTGCCCAATACGTCAATACGTGCGGAGCCAACTAAGTCGCGGGTTTCCTCACGATGCTTTCCTTCACAGTTGGCAAGTGGTTTTTGTAGTAGCAATTATTTGATAAATCAAAGGAAACCCAAATATACTGGCCGATAGTGTTTAGGAATAACTACGTATCTACAATCTACATACATTGTACTTTAACTAACCTCACTTGTATGTGTGGTGGTTGCAAACGTCATCGTTACACGAGCTACAAAGTTAAACAAAGGTCATATTTAGGAGCACGACTAATACTGCGGTGCGGCCTGTGGTAGAACATTGTAACGAGATTAATTAAAACTTCATAAGTCCCGCCACTTTCCCGAAACTTTTCTCGTTACACGAAATTTTCACTTCATTCGACGTAAATCTTTTAATTGGAATGTATTTAAGTCAAAACGGACGCTTTCTTCTCTAATGACCGTTTGATAAATGGATGGTTCCATGAAAATATACCGAGACCGAAAAAAGTTAAGCAATCCCAGATCCTAAAACCTATAAAAGAAACTACACTACAGGGTGCACTCTAAGTCGATGACGGAACTATAAGTAGGCTGTCTACTGATCACTACCAACAACTTGTACTTGGTGGCGAAAAAAATGGAGCGACAAAAATATCTGCTGTTTCATACATTTGGCGCAGTACTGAGTCGACCTTTTGTATGGAACAACTGATATTTTTTTCACTCCATTTTTTTCGCCACCTAGTACAAGTTGTTTGTATTGATCAGTAGACAGCCGACTTAAAGTTCCGCTATCGACTTAGAGTGCACCCTGTAGTACAAAATGGGTATATTTGGTGTTTTATTCCTAGGTTCTAGACTAGGATTGAGAACTTGAAATTCCGTTTTTGCAAAAAAAATAACCTTGAGTAGTACATTCATCAACACAATCAGCCCACTTTACGTATAAGCTTTTTCCCCTTAACTCCATCTTTCTCGGTCTCTCGACATCCACGGACCCTCTGTCGCCTTATTGGAGATGTCGTCGAGTTAGTTTGCTGGGTGTCCGTCGTCCCAATCTCGACGCCACTCTGTTATGATGCTCAAAGCGACTTCATTCGCGGTGTGCTAAAAGATTCCGACTTGAAATATGTCGCAAATATTAATTCTCGACTGCCGGATTCGCCGCGACTGATAAGTTTTTGTAGACTTCACTCTCTTGCGGATGAACCTTTTTCTATTGTGTCAAAGGCTATTATGGCGTATCAATAGCCAGTCTACAAGTGACAAGCACTAGAGATTTCAATCGCGTTTCGCGGGAAGACCTGACACTAACACTAAACGTAGATAAAAGTCGCGTTTGCATCCTAGCCGGGAAGACTACCATCTTCCCCCCTAGCCAGGTGCCCTGCCCATCTCCATCTCACAAAACACCTATACCCAAGCTCCATCTAAGCTTCGTAAAATTTGTTCCTTCTGAGAAGAAGACATTCAACGACGTTTGTGTTCCCAGCGCACGTCCGCAACAATGCGCCAACTCTGATAAAACTTACAGCACCGCTGAATCAAATTGTTTGAACCACTTGCCGACCATTGCTGCACTTTTCAACTTAAAGTTGTGACGTAACTTCTGCGAATGGAGATCAAAAGAGAAAGAAGTACATTTTACATTTTACAGATTAAACAAAAAAATAAAGGGAAAAAAAAAGAGAGAAGAGTGGGATACCTACATGAACTTCTAAGTATGGCCTACCGCGTTCTAATGATACATCTATGTCTGTACCGCTCTCTTTGTAAATCCAAAGAGTGGAATAGAGTTATTGTCTCTATGTAGATATGGCGAACATGCTATGCAACTTTCCTTTGTTAGTATCTACCTACTTGAATTTGGCAAGTGCTAGGAGGACTTCCATTACCACTGTGCTTATTCTGCAAAAAAACCGCACCATTGCTAGTCGTCAAAACCGGTTTTAATGCGGAAAAATATAAATAAAAATCATATTTTTAGACAAATAATACGTATTATTTGTGGAAGAAAAAGACTTTATTTCGATAAGAGCAATTTTTCCACAAACAAACCAGTTTTTAGGACTAGCAACTGTGGGGATTTTTTTACAGTAAGCACACTGCACTCCCTGTATGTAGAGAATGAGGGCAAAATCCATAGCTCCTGTTGGTATCGATACTATTTCGTTCTCAAAAACTTGTCGCATCTGCCCATCTTCAACTTAGCTTATAAAATAAGCCGAACTAATTAGGTGACGCTTAGTAACCCCAAATAACATCATAACTTCGTAATCCTACACCCAATAAACAGTCTATCGGCCCTATCGAAAGTTCGACACTTAAAATTCACGACCAACAGAATATTTCAGAATTTTCTCAACTTCTAGTTTAGTTAGCAATAAAAGTAAGGTACGACCTCGCCGTCCACGTAAACATCGAAGACGAAGTTAAATAAGCTACAGTGCTTGTCTATCATATATTTTTACCTACGATATTTCGAAAGCAAACGCCACTAGTACTTTTTAAATTTTTCTTTGATTCTTAATAAATTACTAATTATTTGTAGAAAGTTTTATTTGTCCAGTTTAGGAGATGTTTTGCGATATTTGTTGAGATAAAACTTTTTTTTGTATTGATTGCATTGAAGTATTTTATTGTTGATGCAATCAACATTCCTATAGGAGCTAAATCATCTAACACAAATCGGCATTTTTTTTCACGTCGATGAAGTTGACGCACTGTAACCGTACACCTACGTAGTTTGGGATGGTCACGTGATCAATTTACTATGTGCCCCTTCCTCTACGTGACCACTCCGGTGCGCCGTGAAAACGACCTCTATGCCCATTGCCCAAGTTTTATATTGAAAACTCTCAATAAATACCGAATAACGACCCCGACCTACAGTTGTACATTAAAATAAATGATATATTGCAAATATGTTTAAGGAGTTATTATTAAAATATCTGAATTTTTAACTAATGAATCGTGAAACGCTAACACACGGTGGAAACTTCACGAAGTAATTTTCTTTTAATCCTATCAAGTCACAGCTATAAAAAGAACAACCATATAGCTACAACGTGTTTCAGTAAGGTTAGGAGGATCTTCTGTATCTATCTATATATTATCTATCCAGCCTATAAATAAAGCCCACTGCTGGGCATAGGCCTCTTCCTTTTCATGCCAACCAAATTTTTAGTTCTTAGTATCATTGTACTGTGTTTTATCTTGTGTTATCTTACTTACTCGGTCTAATGCCAATCTCGTCCATTGTCCTCCCACTGTTTTGACAATGTCGGTCGGTCTACCCACCGACCGTCGGCCCATTGTAGGCTACCATTCCGTGACTGCCCTAGTGCACCATCGACACCGTTAGGTTTCGAATAGGCCTACGATAATATAGTCAACTCAAATAAATCCTTTCCAAATCCATTTTCAACATTTCAACTATGGAAAACCTTATTAGAAGAAATTTTAAGTACCTACCTACCCGCTCACTTGACCGTCCTAATACGATTACAGCGGTTCCCAACTCCCGGGGCGCAGTTCACGTTTGTGTACACACGGTCTGTGTAATTGTTACTGTAAATTGAACGGACGATAGGGGCTGTTTGAAGAGCGGTTAGAGCCTTAACTACTCATGTTGAAGGATGGCTGTGATTTCAGCTCTTATTTAGGAAAATAATTTGACATTGTACTTACGTACCAAAACTTACGTTACATATCATACTTCCAACACGTTCATGCTACCTTTGAAAAGTGTCGTACTTTTGTGAGAACAGCCTATGCAATTTTTAAATAGATTTTTTCCTGAAACACGTCAACTTTTAAATGTGATATCTTTTGTTCTACGACTTTTCCACAAGGTCGATATTCTTTTTATTCATTAAAAGTGTGCATTTCTATCATTCCAGCGCAGACTGTGCGCTTTCGTGCCCCTCCACTCTCTACCACCTTTCCAACCTCTCCTGCTCCTATTTGTTACACTGCGCCAAATAAAATTGTCCAAAAATTTTTCGCACTTTTACCAAATCACAATAATTATACAAAAAAGCTGATTAAAAATTTCCCTGTATTGAAAATTACAAACAGAATAATTTAACCACTGCATATACCCCTTCGGCTTTGCAGCGAGGGACATTACAGCGGGCCTAACTTCGTGATGGTAGCAGTATTATATTGATTGATGCAATATCTAAGTATCATCATCACTAATTTAGGTGGATGACGGCGTGGAGGGCTGATGTCACGATGCTACTGACAGATCTTCGATAATCAGGTGATGTGATTGATCGCAGATGGAGAGCTTGTTATTAAAATAAGAAAACATAAATCTTTGAAGATTTGACCCAACTAAATATCGTTTTGAGATATAACTGAATATCGTATTGTCGATATTTTTATAGTCATAATTACAGTTGTTACCAGAAAGAAAAGTTACTTTTCAAGAGGGTGAAAATTAAGCGGATCATTTGTTTTTTTTATATATTTCAAACCTTGACCTCTACCTATTTTTGTTTACCAATAATACCATTCTTGTTACAATATTACTTCGTAGGCATCGTTTTAAGGTTTGACATTCCCTGACCTACCTAATAAATAAGGGCATATTAAATCTTGGGAAAGATGCCGTTCCCTTAGTACCTTCGAAATATCTTCAAGTATGGACCCTCATTATCGAAAATCAAAGTATTAGAGTCACTACTGACAACCCAATTAATTGGAGAAGCAAAAACCTTGACCTCTACCTATTTTTGTTTACCAATAATACCATTCTTGTTACAATATTACTTCGTAGGCATCGTTTTAAGGTTTGACATTCCCTGACCTACCTAATAAATAAGGGCATATTAAATCTTGGGAAAGATGCCGTTCCTTTAGTACCTTCGAAATATCTTCAAGTATGGACCCTCATTATCGAAAATCAAAGTATTAGAGTCACTACTGACAACCCAATTAATTGGAGAAGCAAAAGGTTCTGTTAGCTAAGGGATAATAAGAATAAATATATAATTTAAACACAGATTTTAACGGATTTAACACTCGTTTTATTAACTTTTTACATTTTCCCAACGTTTCGAGACCTTTGCAGGGCTCGTGGTCGCGGTAGACTGAGGTGACAGCTGTCTTGTATGTCATTTGTTGATTGAAACTACCCTCGGTTATGAACATAATTAGACATTGAAACTGCAAAGGTCTCGAAACGTTGGGAAAATGTAAAAAGTTAATAAAACGAGTGTTAAATCCGTTAAAATCTGTGTTTAAATTATGTATAGTGCTCGTGCAAACCTAAGAAAATATTAAGAATAAATATAGATAGATAGATAGATAGAGAACTCTTTATAAATAAATATTAGAAAATAATGAGCAAAATCGTAAATTTTCGTTCGCGAAATTCTGTTCGGACGATAGTTATAGAAACAGAACGACATATTCAACTATTGATAGGGATTAATCGCGATAATTTGAGACTATGGCATATACTTAGTGTGGTTATAGCTGTCAATAAGACGTGCTTTTTCATTTAAAATTTTCATTTACTGACTTCTCGAGCTCGGAGCTCCTCTGTTCTTAAATAAATATGCAATGAACCAATAGCTGTCTTGTAGCTGTGCTTCTGTTCAAGTTAGTTTCAAAGTACGACAGTAAAAAAGAAGAAGAAACCTTAGTACCCGAAAGTAAAAGTACCTTCTAGAGACCCATAAATCGAAACTTGCTCCTGTTTTGGACTTCCCGAAACTAAAGGCAAAAGATCATCACTTAAAACTTGTCCAACATGTTAACTTTCATCCGAAAGTTTCAGCACACAGGCCTCGTTTCTAAGTAGTACATACTTGGCAAAGAACTAGGTACATTTGCTTTTAGGTTGCGTAATAAATAAAGGGATCCCTAGATGATATAGATCCCCATTCTAATAGATAGGTACAAACGGCCAACGGCTAGTATGATGCCTGAATTGAAATACGCGTCGCCCGAATAGAGATTATAGTATAGGGGCTCTGTGATCAATTACTAGCTACCCCGGATACATGATTCGGAAACTGACACCAAAACATGCACGTATGTGACATCATTTAGGTTCCCATAATTAGACCATTCGAAGTTGTACTTTTACAGTTTTACAGTTTGAAGTATTGAAAACGGCATCGGTATTTCAGTATTGCCACGTTAGATTCATCGGACTTCAAACAAACCTAAAATACAAATTCTCTGGCTGCGTAAGTCATTAAAAAATAAAAAATATTGAAGACAGTTTTTTTGCTAATATTCACTCCTTCCTTCTTCTTCTTTTAATTATTCTAAAGCACTTAAGTATCTAACCCGTGCTAGGTTTTTGGCTTGGTAGCTCAATTCGGTACGCAAAGTTTTTTGTTCGAAAGTCCGTTATTGGCTTAATCTTATCTTTAGACAATATTGAGAAACTAATTTCAATATTTTTTATTTTGGTTCAGTAGCAGAGCGCCTACACGGTGTGCAAGAGGTTGTCGGACAACACATCGTCTGTAGTCGATATGGTCGGCATAAACCCAACAGTGGGCAGAAGTGGGCTGATTATTAAGAAGATAATGGCGGAATTATTTTCCGTTCACTGGCTCTACCATAATGGCGTAATTTTTTTGTCATAATTGTATCACTCGCATTAATTACCGTAGACGTATTTCAAAAACCTTCAAGTTAGCGTAATTGTAAAGGTAAACATGGTTCGCCTTACAGCGAAATTTTTCATTTTGATAAAACCCGTGTCGACAAGAAATCCAATTATGTCTTGGAAAAAAATAAATTGGAGGTCGCAAAGATGGCCGACGGCTTACCGTGCGCGTTTAGAGATCCATGATGAATTTTTGTGAGCTCCGCATGGGGCCCGAAACTAATAGTTACCTTGAAGTTCATAAAAGTACGATTGAATGGAGATAGCTTTCACACCAGAACAATATAAGCTTTTTCCAAAAACTTGGTCCACATTGACATCAATAACGGGAAAATATAGGTCATTTCCCGTTCCCAAAAGCTAGAAAAACAAATTGCTTTGCAATCACAATATAATGGAATATTTATTCTCTGTTAAAACTGACAATCAAACAAAACTGTGTTAATTAATTGAATAAAATGATTTTGCCTATAGGCATTTCATTTCAATTGTTTAATTTCAGAAACTGAAATTGCAAGAGATACATTGCGGCTTTGTAGAATTTTTGAATCGCCGTGAATTAGTCTCGCTAAAAATAAGAAACGGCTAGACCGATTTACATATTTACTGTTTTGTTTAGTTCACCATAGTTCAGGGTAGGTTTAAAAGCAAAGAAATATGGGAAAAGTTAAAGGATTAGTTGAAAAACGGAAGACATAAAAATTGGTAATTTTGTATTGGAATCGCCATTTTTGACGCGGAGAGTCAAACTATTTCAGGTGATACGGAGTTCACCGGGTCAGCTAGTTAAATAATAAAAAGGGTCAGCAGATTTAAACCTCTACCTACCTTTCGTAATAAAGTTAGAAGTACTTCTAATTTAATTTTTCAGGACTACTCCCATAAAATTACGTAGGTAGCCATCCAGGTAATTATTATACCTGATAATTTTAGAGAACATATTAATACTTTGTGACCTAATCTTAGCTTGATACTTTATGAGTACCTTGCTAGCTAGACGAAAGATCCAGAAATCAAAACTAATTATAAAAAGTGCCGACAAAGGTACCGATATCGTCCTCCGTCCTCTTCAAAATATTGTCGGTGTCGACGTAAATATTTCATGTATCAGTATCAGGGTTTCAGCTGAAAAATCTCCCCGTGACAAGTGACTGATAGGGGGACCAGTGAGGGTGGCTTTGGTCACACAGTGTGTGTTCAATTGACGTGACCTAGTTTGCAGTTGCACTGTTGCACAAACTAATAAAGGGCCGAAGAATAATGTAAAGATTTTTGTAAGGTTAATAAATTCGCTCGGGACAGTACTTGAATTCGCAACCTTTATACTTAATATTCCCAAGCACGGGTTAGTGCTTCAGAAAAAACAAATATAATCATGTACTTAACACGTTCACGGTCACTCCGCCAGTGTGTACCCGGCTAATAACAAAGTGAAACTGCGAGTATCAAATATGTCAATGTGTCAGTAAATATGTCAGAGTATGAAATGTGTCAATCAAACTGAGCAATCCACTGCCAAAACTTGCAGAGTTAGAATTGCTTTATAAAAGTTAAAGCGTTGGGGCCACTTCTGGGAAGAAGAATCGTCGTTTTCTCCGCGATTTCTTTCGAGAGTAGCGTGTTCGGCATTCCCCAAAATTGGGTCCCTGGCACAGTGAGCCATTGGACTTAAGACCTTAAGTCTTGACTCGATCTTTTTTTATTAACAGTACAACTACGCCTTCTGTTAAATTAACTTAGCCCAGCAACTGGGATGAGATGACGTGGGCGAAGCAGATAGCGTTTACTGCATCTGAAACTAACTTTATTACTGACTCTATCGGGCGAGGCATCGTTTACGCTTCGGTTTTCAATGGCTTGAAACTTGCGACTGTACGCTTACACTTTACTAGATGCGCCTTATAGAAGTAACTAAATAACTATTTATTGTACAATAGAAAACATTTTACTAGTACAATTTTCAAAATAAAAGTACAAATGACGGTCTTATCGCTAAAAGCGATTTCATCCAGACAACCCTTGGCTGTACAGTACTGAGAGCGAAAACACAGTAGCCCATATGTAGCATAGGCACCGATGAGTTATCAGAACTTATTGTTTCATCTAGATCTTTAAAGAACTTGTCAGCTTGAAAATTACAAACCGCATTGAACGAAAAAACAGCGTCATACCGACAGGATTTTTCAATATTTTTCAGTTGAACTTGTCCAAAATGAACCAGATGGTGCTGCTAATCGGCAAATGTCTTCCGCATCAGCGTATAGGCGAGGTCCAATAGTGGAAATTAGAAAAATCACACACGGTACTATTACACTTTGAAAAGCCCTCATAAAAAAACTTTAACAACAAATAGATTAATAACTATCTACCACAATTTACAACCACACTAGAATCTATCTATTGCTAGACAATGCCAGTGTATAGTTTTATTCGCATAGTAACAATTTCTTCAATTAGGCGCTCGAACCTTTGTGTGTAGAGATTAACTAAAGCTCTCGTAGTCTAGAGCTTTCAAAGACCAAACTAAGTCAAAGAAAACATCAAAATAACATGAAACCAGCCGCCAAATCAACGTAGCAAAGTTTTCACGGCTTTCTGTTACGGGATTTATATCTGTAATCAACAAAAAGGGATTAAGTAAAGCTCAATTTGACACTCCTGGGATTCGCGCCCGCCCGCCGTCTGGTAATGAGCAGTGAAAGCAGCAGAAGATTTCCTTTGCTTCCGCTGAAATACAATATTCGAAATATTACCTACTTACCGTGACTCTCTGACAGCCGAACAACATAGCAATCTTATCATACATACTAACATAGGTACTCTATGAAACAGCCAAAACCATAGATACCTAGTTCTCGCCATATTTTATCCCTATCAAATACAAAATAAAAATAAAAAACCAAAAGGATTTTTGGGAATTTTGTCGATAATTTGGAATTGAAAATGTAAATTAAAGTAATAGTAACACTCCGGAAAAGGTAAGAGAGTACATTTGTTTTCATACATTCTTCTGGTCTCATCTCCGCTTTAGTGCCCCGCCCTCCATACAAATCACTTTTTAATTTATAGAACTAGAAAAGTCTTGATTCAGTACAACATTAAGCATACAACAAATAATAAGTCAATTAATAGTTATTTGTTATGCAAGAATGCAAAATTATTGTTTGCGGCGAGTGCTTGTATTGAAAACCGAGCTAGCGAAGGTTTCTAAAATTGAGCCACGAGCGTAGCGAGTGGTTCAAAAAAAGAAACCTGAGCGTAGCGAGGTATTCAAAAAGCACGAGACGCAAATAATATTGCATTCGTGCGAAACACAAAACTTTTCATCTCACAGAAGCGAGGAAATGATTTTGTTAGCCAAGCGTGACAAACAATAGACATAGGTAGTTAGGTCCCTACCATAGAGGTTAGTGAAATGAGTTTCCTTCTTTTTTGCTTCTTCACAAAGGAGTATGTGGCGTTGCCTAGCAACGGGTTGTTGATTACAAATCGTGTCTTCTTGAAGTGTCATAAAATCAACAACCCGTTGCTAGGCAATGCTACAAGTTGAAGGAGTTCCTTATATCCTTATATATTTTTATTAGGGCGTCGAGTTCAAATTTCGAAGCGCACAAAAATACAAAGCGGTTTAAAAAAGGATCTTCTACAATCGCATGTTTAAAGTAACAGCGTACTTTCCGAGCATTGGAGATGAAAAATACGATTTATCAGTTGCACCAAAAAGGTAGCCGCTCAGCATAATGCCGCGGCACGCCACGGCGCTGGTTTTCAGCGGAGGCACAAAAACTAAGTTCGAGTATTAAATAAAATAAAAGAAACAGCGACAAACAAACATACATAACATGTTAAGTTGTAGGGAGAAATTTCTTCATTACTGTAACATTTGGTTTACTTATAGGTGGCGTGGCAAAGTATCTATAATATTTTCTTAGGTTTTCATGAGCATTATACTCATAATATTTTAGTCATTACAATCTACCCACCCATGTAATCCGTTCTGTGCACTTAACGGAACCCTTTCGTGACCTTTGTAGGTACGGTCCAGACTTAGAAAACGGTATTCAGCCTCTTTTCATTTTTCACTGCCAGTAACACCAAGACCAAATTCTATAGAGCAGTCTGCACGTGAAGGGGCCATATGACGTGACGAGGTCCCATGTCGTAAGTCTTTCCATAAAATGATTATTAAAACTCGGGCAGGAGCGCTAACCGGCCTATTCCTTGTTCGTCCAGTCGTGAAATATACACCGTGGAATTTTAGTGGTTTTAAAGCCGAAGGTATTTAGTTGCACTCGTGATTCTGAGCCAAATTCCAAAATTTTACTCCAAAACGAGCGAAAAAAAAAACCACTTCCCAATACAAACGGCTATCGCCAATCGACACCATTTGTATGGAGAAGTGAATTTTTTTTTCGCGCGTTTAGGAATGAAATTTTGTATTTTGGCTCAGAATCACCAGTGCAACAAAATACCTTCGGCTTTAAAACCACTAAAATTCCACGGTGTAGTTATTTGATAGAAAGGTTATGAGGATACCTGTGTTGAACTGTGGAACGGTAAGCTTTGAGAAAATGTCCAGAATTTACATTAATTACTATAAAAGTCAGTGTGATCTTATAGTAATTCTGGTGATAGTACGTTGAGTTCGTTTGAACTTAATAAAAGATGGTCGTGATCAGCCTCTGAATAAATAACTATGTGATTTCAGAAGCTTTTCTTATCGATAATGGCCCCTTTTTAAACTGACAGTTAAAAGCTGAATACAAAGCCCTTGGTAGATGGCGCTCATAGAGTTGGCCATACAAGAACGATGATGTGGCTGTCAAATTTGGCTTACACAGATTAATAATATCTTCAGCAAAAGCGAAATTTGACAACCGTGAAAACAGCTCATTGCGCTTTTGAGCCTACTGGGAACAGACCGCGCAAACCACGTTACTTGCCTCCGCACTTCGTTCCACGTTGTGGTTCCACGTTACATTTTTCATTTCTTCTCGACGGCACGATGGCAGGTTCTCTTTATTCTTTCCCAGAGTATAAATTTGCTGAATGTCAGCTACATGGAATTTTCTTTAACCACTAAAAATCATTATAGACCGCGCGGGTTGAGAATGGGATGAGACCTTTTGGAACTGAGACGTGCGCGGTAAGCAAACTCGCGTCGAAGCAACCTTGTCAAAGTAAGATAAAGTATATTTTCGATTGACTTCGACAAGGATCCACCCCATTCTCATCGCACGCGGATTATACAACGCGTTGAGATCGGATTTAGTTCAACTTGAATGTAACTCGAACCAAACTTAACAGCCACCTAACCAGTGTATCCTACTTCCTACTTCCTACTTATATTATAAAGGCGAAAGTTTGTGAGTGAGTGAGTGAGTGAGTGTGTTTGTTACCTTATAACGCTGAATCCGCTGGATGGATTTGGATGAAATTTGGAATGTAGATAGCTGAGACAACAGAATAACATATAGGCTACATATTATCATGCTTTGGCGCTTAGGAGCAAAGCAAATACACAAAGATTATCGTATAGTGGCTATTTGTATAAAAGTGAACGACAAAACCATTTACCATAGACCCTCTGTCATTACGTAGCGTTGAGCTATTTACTTTCCTAAATCCATCGAAAACTGAATAACGGTTAATTTTAATCTACCAAAAAGTCCGAAATGTGCCGCAACTATGCATTACAATCAAACGATAGACAACAATGTAGAAGTTGTTTTTAATTATTGCTGTCATCCGTCACTGTCACAAAAATGGTATCAAGAAAGCAATACAGCAGAAATCAACATTGTGTAATTATAAAAAACAGGCAGAAATATATTGTTTCAGTGATAGCTACTTACAATCTGAAAGAGCCAATAAATAAACCTTACTTTAAAAACTTTGCATCCAGCAGTGTTTATCAAAGATCTTTACAAAGTTGCGGTCCGACGTCCGTCCTGAGATCTCTTGGCCAGACAAGATGGAATGTCCGTTCAGTGCATTGCTGATTGCTGCTTATTCAGGGAAGAATAAGGATGGACCAGACCTCGAAGAAAACTAAAGATACGATGTTCTGACCAAAAAAAGCCGCTGTGTGTAATGTGCAAGTATGAAAAACATTGTAGAGTCTTGAGCGACCAAAGGCGCATAAAATCAGCCAGTGATGGTATAACATGAGAAACATGACCGCTTTATTTCCACTAAGTACCTATTGAGTACCTAGAAGGACTAGACAGGGGCACTTTTACATAATATCATAGTCGCCTATTCATTGTTGACAACTCTGATAGGCTTTCCACATACTTCAGAAGTTCAGACTGACGAGAAGATTGGAGCATGTGAAAATCCCCGAACCGCCTGCGTGGTGGTGTTGCCCGCATGAAAGATATGTGAGGAGTAGAGCCAGAAGAGGTGTTTCGTGCCAATCTTAAGCTGTACCGACAAGGTCGCATCGTCATAACTGTCCTGATGCTCCACAGTGCAGCTGATAAGATCTCTTGGAGGCGACCCCAGCGCGCTCAGGTTAGCGCGTTTCTGGGACGGCAAAGTGTGACGCTTTCAACACGAAAGATTTAAAACCGTTGTTTCAGACTATGGTATCGTAGACGCTAAGAAGACGCGTTTAGTGTTTCAGAAGGGCAGCTCATAGAAAAAAAAAAACTATTCAATGTGATAGACATAATATGGATAAGTTTTTCTGATATTATGATCGTTGTCTTTGATATAGCATGATGCAAAATCCTATTCCTATTCCTACTTTTCCTACTTATAGTATAAAGGCGAAAGTTTGTGAGTGAGTGAGTGAGTGAGTGTGTTTGTTACCTTATAACGCTGAATCCGCTGGATGGATTTGGATGAAATTTGGAATGTAGATAGCTGAGACAACAGAATAACATATAGGCTACATATTATCATGCTTTGGCGCTTAGGAGCAAAGCAAATACACAAAGATTATCGTATAGTGGCTATTTGTATAAAAGTGAACGACAAAACCATTTACCATAGACCCTCTGTCATTACGTAGCGTTGAGCTATTTACTTTCCTAAATCCATCGAAAACTGAATTACGGTTAATTTTAATCTACCAAAAAGTCCGAAATGTGCCGCAACTATGCATTACAATCAAACGATAGACAACAATGTAGAAGTTGTTTTTAATTATTGCTGTCATCCGTCACTGTCACAAAAATGGTATCAAGAAAGCAATACAGCAGAAATCAACATTGTGTAATTATAAAAAACAGGCAGAAATATATTGTTTCAGTGATAGCTACTTACAATCTGAAAGAGCCAATAAATAAACCTTACTTTAAAAACTTTGCATCCAGCAGTGTTTATCAAAGATCTTTACAAAGTTGCGGTCCGACGTCCGTCCTGAGATCTCTTGGCCAGACAAGATGGAATGTCCGTTCAGTGCATTGCTGATTGCTGCTTATTCAGGGAAGAATAAGGATGGACCAGACCTCGAAGAAAACTAAAGATACGATGTTCTGACCAAAAAAAGCCGCTGTGTGTAATGTGCAAGTATGAAAAACATTGTAGAGTCTTGAGCGACCAAAGGCGCATAAAATCAGCCAGTGATGGTATAACATGAGAAACATGACCGCTTTATTTCCACTAAGTACCTATTGAGTACCTAGAAGGACTAGACAGGGGCACTTTTACATAATATCATAGTCGCCTATTCATTGTTGACAACTCTGATAGGCTTTCCACATACTTCAGAAGTTCAGACTGACGAGAAGATTGGAGCATGTGAAAATCCCCGAACCGCCTGCGTGGTGGTGTTGCCCGCATGAAAGATATGTGAGGAGTAGAGCCAGAAGAGGTGTTTCGTGCCAATCTTAAGCTGTACCGACAAGGTCGCATCGTCATAACTGTCCTGATGCTCCACAGTGCAGCTGATAAGATCTCTTGGAGGCGACCCCAGCGCGCTCAGGTTAGCGCGTTTCTGGGACGGCAAAGTGTGACGCTTTCAACACGAAAGATTTAAAACCGTTGTTTCAGACTATGGTATCGTAGACGCTAAGAAGACGCGTTTAGTGTTTCAGAAGGGCAGCTCATAGAAAAAAAAAACTATTCAATGTGATAGACATAATATGGATAAGTTTTTCTGATATTATGATCGTTGTCTTTGATATAGCATGATGCAAAATAAAATATATAAAAAAACTACACGCATTTTCATATAGTTTTCTCTGTTAAGTAACTTCGTGCCTGTAATACGAGTAGGTAACGCTTACTAGCTCTGTTGGAGATCTTTTACAGTTTTATAGAATGCCAGTCAGATGTTGAGACCTGTGACGTACCTACTGCATCGAATGCTGAATGCTGATATATTCATTCACACAACTGTGCAAGCAAACGAGATGTACTTGGGTTTCAAACTACGCATTAGGAGTCTCTAACATCGGGAGAGGCGGTGTCCATATAGGCCACAAAGGCACGAAGACTTGAGGCGAGACCAACTACAGACAACTACAACGGAGACAACCCAGACTGAAAGTTTGCAGAAAGCAGTAGCAGATTAGCGGACTCAAAATAAGAGTCGAAATATTCGTGTGTGTCTTGAAATGTAGGTAACCCACGTTCAATCAGTTGGATGCCATCGGCATCTAACTGATTGACAGTAGGTATCTGCATCTTTACTCCGTTGAGTTTGGAAGAAGCAGATAACAACGCATGGTCCACGGGAGCGAAGTCTGATAGCGCTGGGGGTCGGTTATAAGTACATTTAATACTACCTAGGTGGTAAAAAATGCTAGGTACAATTGCTAAATCACCACAAACTTTTATCCTTTTTCTTTTATCCACGTGAATGAAGTCGTGGGCACTAGCTATACATTGCTAAGTAGCTTTTCCCCTGACTGACTTCGATGGCGGGGGAAAAATAGACCTGCAACTGTTAATATTAGTCAGCGCGGACGAAGTCGCGGGCAAAAGCTAGTAAAATATATAAAAAAACTACACGCATTTTCATATAGTTTTCTCTGTTAAGTAACTTCGTGCCTGTAATACGAGTAGGTAACGCTAACTAGCTCTGTTGGAGATCTTTTACAGTTTTATAGAATGCCAGTCAGATGTTGAGACCTGTGACGTACCTACTGCATCGAATGCTGAATGCTGATATATTCATTCACACAACTGTGCAAGCAAACGAGATGTACTTGGGTTTCAAACTACGCATTAGGAGTCTCTAACATCGGGAGAGGCGGTGTCCATATAGGCCACAAAGGCACGAAGACTTGAGGCGAGACCAACTACAGACAACTACAACGGAGACAACCCAGACTGAAAGTTTGCAGAAAGCAGTAGCAGATTAGCGGACTCAAAATAAGAGTCAAAATATTCATGTGTGTCTTGAAATGTAGGTAACCCACGTTCAATCAGTTGGATGCCATCGGCATCTAACTGATTGACAGTAGGTATCTGCATCTTTACTCCGTTGAGTTTGGAAGAAGCAGATAACAACGCATGGTCCACGGGAGCGAAGTCTGATAGCGCTGGGGGTCGGTTATAAGTACATTTAATACTACCTAGGTGGTAAAAAATGCTAGGTACAATTGCTAAATCACCACAAACTTTTATCCTTTTTCTTTTATCCACGTGAATGAAGTCGTGGGCACTAGCTATACATTGCTAAGTAGCTTTTCCCCTGACTGACTTCGATGGCGGGGGAAAAATAGAGCTGCAACTGTTAATCTTAGTCAGCGCGGACGAAGTCGCGGGCAAAAGCTAGTTGAAAGATAAGTAATCCTTAGTGACGCTTCCACCATAAAACTTAATTTTTCAGCGGCGTTATATCTTTTTCTGAATAGTTAGTCCAACCCTTCCTGATGAAAGAAAAAGAGTCCATTTCCAGATAAAACAGGATCATAAAGCATTTATAAAAGAGTTATTTTTGTTTGCGGCAGATGAAAATTTTGCTAGAGGAAGTTTTATGAACCATAAAAACCGCTTTGTAGGCTCTACTTTGGTCGTAAAGAATGAAGGGATAAAACGTTGCACCTTTCAAAAGAAAATTGCACTTTACCAACGTTTTTCTTTCGGTTGTAAACATTTTAATGGAGCTTTTATAGATAGATTCGGGTGGTATTCTAGAACGCTACTTAAACTCAGTTTAAACAGAGTTCAGACTGTCGATAAAGCAGTGCATGTTTTGATATGAAGGGAGAGATATTCAACTCAAAACATGCACTGTTTTATCGACAGTCGACACTACTAAACTCTACTTAAACTGAGTTGAAACAGAGTTCAAGGAGCTTTCTAGTTTGAACTGAGTTTAAAAAGAGTTTAAGTAGCGTTCTAGTTTGAACTGAGTTTAAGTAGCGTTCTAGAATACCACCCGAATTTATAGCTACCGGCTGTCATTACATGCTGACATTATCTACGTATACTGTTATGTACCTTTGCAGAATGATACAGATAGTGTGTTAAACTTGAGACCTTCTATTAATATCAATATATTATACTAGTTTTCTAAATATAGGACCAACATTTAAATGTCAAAAAAAATATTTAGTAGTTACTTACCTGCCCGTTCCAATAACCTTCAAACATTTTATAGGAAAACAAATTACTTAAGTTCTAGACTTTGCCCGCGCCTGTAGCAGCAATATAAATGATGAAAGATTATCATTAGATTGTGATTATGATTCAAAGATCGTGATTCGTCCTAAAACAAACTTACAGTGAAACTCATCAATGAAAATTATTGAAATGGGATAGCAAAACGTATTCTCCGTTTCTATGGGCGTAATCCACCGAAATTCCCTCCATTCACCATTCACCAAACAGTAAACACAAATACCAGAGCAAGCGGCGGACGTGTGAAGCGAGTGTTTTTTCACGCCGCGTCGGGTCGTGTCGTGTTGCGTCATAGTTTTTTTAAACCGTCCACACCAGCAGACCCCAAACACGTTTGTTTACCTTGGTCCGGAATTCTTTGGGAAACGTGAGGCTTTCAGTATTTTTTTTACAAAGGTCCCGGCGGTTTTGGGTTTGTACCCTCGAAAATACATATTGAGCTCAGTTCGGGCGTTTGTCCACCGCGTCAACGTCAACGAGCCCTACGTCAGAGCCTGCATTATGTATGCATTATGTAATATCAAAATTGCGACACGGCAGTCCAAGAAGGTAAAGTGATTAGGTAGTTCCGCTGGCTCCGATAGGTAAAGCAGGCTCTGACGTAGGGCTTCAACGCCCAGAGTTCCGCGTTCCGCATTCAGAGTTCTTAGATTTGCTTCACGAGAACTCGCGTTCTGACAGTTTCAGTGTGAACGGTTCCAAGCAACCCCATATATTAGAAAGAACGCTGATCGCAGAACTCTGAACGCGGAACGCAGAACTCCGGGCGGTGTGTGCGGCGGGACCTTTTACATTTCTAGCTAGCTTTTGCCCGCAGCTTTACTCGCTCAAATATCATGTGAAAAAATAAACCGCCACTTTAATAATATTATTCGTTAGCATGGCATGCAATCATCATTAGGCCAAAGACCAACCTTTGAATATATAAAATCTTAGTTTAGTAAAACTGGTTAGAAATAGGTTGAGCTCTTTTTGGACTAATTGAATTTGTCCGTGTCTGTAATTCTAACTTTTTTTTTCTTCTTTATGAAAATTCCCGTTATTGTAATGCCACTATTTAGTTCACAGTTATAGCACCATTTTAATTTACAGAATTTGCAGCGAATTTTGACACAAGAAAAAACGCCCTTCTGAGAATAGAGTCCCTAGACTAGAAAATCCACAAACCGATCGAGATGGAGGAAAAATTAAGTCTAACAGTGGAAAAATTCTTAAGACGAAGGTCACGGTCAGCTCGGCTCTGTATACAATAAAGAGCTTGCTATCTATCTACTCCATATACCACAAGCCTTGTACAGTCACGCTGCCCCCCAGGGGCCTTAGCCTGTAACGCAATGGCGTGTCGATGGCGTCCAAGCAGAAGGACAAAACCGGGGTTTTCTCGTTTTTCTCCTACAACCAGAGAACTAATCCTCTAGAAATAAGAATCAGAATATTTTTTGCTGTACTACAAAAACACTAAAAAGACCGACAGCATTAATAAATCGTAATTGAAGCCGTCAACGCCCCCACCACCCCCCGCACCGCAGCTCTCGGCGCGCGCGCAACGGCTACTCAAACGCAGTTTGAGACTAGCCACGGCGTCGCGAGGGCCGTCTCGTTCTCCATGAAGAAGGTCTCCGAATGAGAACCGAAACTAGTCGGCTACACCGACAAATTAATAGTGAGTAAAAAAAATTGTCAACTGGGAGCTCATTTTGGCATTATTGCGTTACAGGCTAAGGCCCCAGTTCGTCCTACCCCACTAGCGCGTCGCCCGCCGCCGCCGCAAAGTCTTTTTTATCATAAAGAGCATTCCCATACCGACCGCGAAAGAATCTTTATTAGTCGTTAATGGCCACTCCCCGTTTATTGCTACCCCATATTGCCACCGCGCTCATTCCGCCAGAGTGCTTTTGTCGTAAAAATTAATCATAGCGCCTTACGGAAACCGCAGGTCCTTGAGTGATGCTGATTGGGAGCCGTATTGCTGTGATACGTTCATTTACAAAGTTACCCGGAAACGGCTATTTGCCGACCCCTTCGCTAAAAATGACAAATGGTTTTTAGCTGAAATTTTTGTTCTTATTGAAAACAACAATATTTTTGACAGTTTATAACGGGTGAATTTGGCTGAGTCAATATTTAGAAAATCCTTCGCTAATTGAACAGGGAAATAACTGAATTCAAAATGTACTGTAATAGCAAAATCTGTCTAAAAACGGCCAGTGACAAAATATAAAGGTCAAACGCGCGAAAACAAATTTTCTAAGTAATGGTATCTTCAGATTCGTCAGACTACATTGATTGGAGGTATAAAGCCTCCGGAGAGTAGGTACCTACATATTTGGTCTGGGTAACCTATTAAATCATAATTGTAGAGAAAACGAGCAAAGCCTCTCCCGTTGTAGGACTATAAAGCCTAAACAAGATTGATCTCATACGACCGTGAACATAACAGGGCAATTTGCTGTTTTCATTAACTTTCAGAGAGATTTCGTTATACAACTTACTCTTTTATTATTTTTACGGTGTTACCACAGCGATTGTTGTAAAATGTTCATAATAGAAACCACCCTTTAGAATGCCAAACTATTTTCATAACGCTGCCAGCTATTGGCCCGGTTTCCGAGTTGAGAATTTTACTAAGCACATACTTACGTATCGCTCTGTCACGCTCTTTTGTGAGAAATCTGCAGAGACAGGACGATACTTACCCATTTGCTTAGCAAAATTCTCAACTCAGAAACTGGGCCATAATCTCGTTGGGTCGCACTGTAACTGAATGAAAAGTGTTTTTTTTTTTACTATTTGTTTTCTGCCCACGCACACAAATAATTGCTCTATTTTGTTTCCTTTTTACGGCTATGTAGCAAATAGCCGTAAAAAGGCCACCATATTATCTTGAACTGCATGTCAGTACTTTGGAGAAAATTCGTTTACTATAATCTATGTCTTTCAAAAACATACTTTACTTTACATCTACATCAGGCGCTTTCGTGTTCATCTTGCTATAGCGAATAAAAAGTTTCATTTGAATTAGTGATAAGAAAAAAGGTTTGTTTAGCACAAAAGCAAGCTAACGTTTGAAAATTCTGAAACATCAATGCACTCATGTGTCATGTTAAGCCGAATTAAATAAAACTATAGAAAAATATGCACTTTTTTTTATTCTTACTCTAAAACATCGTAATAACCCGTAATATGTCATTGTGACACTAAATTTTTCAAATAATTTATTGTTATTTTACATTTTAAAGAATTTTGAGTAGTATATCTTTTCACAGCTTTGTAAGTAGGTAAATAAATTGTACTTTCGCAATTATTTTAAAATTAATACATAACTAATTCCATAAATACTTTTAGAGATCATTTAAAAATGTGAAAACAAATATTATGACTAGACATTCAACGTACTTTACAAATAATTTATAGGAAAGTAAATAATTCATAAATATCACTTACATTTAAATGTACCTAACATCTTTAATCACATTGTCTAGGGAAAATACTACTTCCAATTTATAAAAAGACACACTAATACTAAAAAAATAGAACTATCACTCATTCCACTCAAACAACCAAATAACATTCAAAGTTGATGATCAATCTATATCTATATAGGTATACTTATAATAAAACTCTAGCGAAGTCAATAAAATTCTGTACATTGAATATTTTTAGAAAAAAACTAGCAGGGGCTACTAAGTAAACTATACTGAATACAAAAATGCAAAAAAAACGGTCTATGTCTGTCTGTCTGTCGTCTGTGTGTTACCTCATCACGCGAATACCGCTGAATAGTTTTCAGTCAAATTTAGGGCCGTGATACATTGCGGTTCAGAATACATTGCGGGTTGCAATTTTAACTTCGTTTTTTGTAAGAAATATCATATTTTTTATATATATAGGTTCTTGAGAAGATATGTTAATAACGTGATACTGAACACATTTCTGTAAAAAAAAAACGAAAAAAAAAGTCCGACTTGGAACCTCATTATTTCGGATACCGTTGATTTCCTAGGCATAGTTCCTTGGGCAAAAATGTTCGTTATGATGAGGACTATATGTGGTCTCCCACTTTGTTGGCGGTCTTTTAACACCGCTCGGTATTCAATACAAGCACTCGCCGCAAACAATAATTTTGCATTCTTGCATAACAAATAACTATTGTTTACCGTTGAGCGGGTTAGACAGAGTTATTATTAGCCGCATGCTTTGCTTGCTGGCTTAGCATGAGAATAAGTAAGACCTTATCTATGGGCTTATAACTTTATCTATCCCACTCTACGTCGAGGGAGATACAAATAAACCTCTTTACTTCCTAAGCAATTCGTATGCTAAGCTTCCTGGTATCTTATCACGGGCGATACCTTAATGTAAAATACATATTTATTATTAAATTTATAAATGTATTGTTTAGATTAGGGTTTTTATTCTATCGCTTTCTTTTGAGCCCTGCTACCGCAAGTTAAGAAATAATAACTATTAAATTAAAATACCCCCGACATTTTAGCTTCAAATAAGCAAATTTAATAAATAGCTGAACCAATTTTGACAAAACATACCTAAGAACATTCGCTAGAAAACCTGCTTTCAAATTTAAAAAAAAAACCTAAAGCTTCCTAATCGTTCACCCATTTAAGAGCTACGGTGCCACAGACAGACACACCCTCATAAACACATACCTATACAGACACACTCACAAAGCTGTCAAACTTATAACACCCCTCTTTTTTGGTCGGGGGTTAAAAAAAACTTTCCTTTTGAGTTTTCCTCCACAGTCGAATTTAAATTAAATGTCAAATGTGTAAAAACGCATACGAAGTCATGGGCACAACTAGTATTGAAATAAACACAAATTAGCAAACCATGTTTTTTTCTTCGTTAGAAGGGGTCCTTCATGCTAGACACAGGGCGATTGATTCGATTGGCGCGCGACATAAGGGCGCCAATCTAACAAAAAGGGTTATGTTATAATGCGATAATTGCTAGTTTAACCATTAAAAAATTAAAACACGGTAGGTACTTATCGGTTTGTTTACTTCGTAGACAGGTAATGGTGGCGCGGCCGGCTGGCGGGGAGCGGGGTAAAAGCAAGTGAGACATTCAACCAATCAGCGTAGCTACACCTCGCGTACCTCGGATCATTTTACCGCGATACGCCGCCGTAAATTGACCAACTACCGGAAATGTATACGTTAAATAATACATTTCAACTGCCGTTTATGATTTTCCGATAGTTTATAAACTACCTAGAAAATTGATCAACTTACGGTTCTTGTTATTTTCCGGTGAAATATCCAAGTTTGCAGCTTCGAAAGACCTGCGCTTACTTTGCAGCATTAAAAAATCCGGGATGTGCGTCTTTATTTCAGTTTGTGGATTTTTTTTCTCCGATTGTTTTGTTACTTGGTACTCTACACCAAATCGAAGTGGGTAAAAAGGCTTGATGGCATTGGTATTTTTAGTAGGAACAGGTTTTTTTTTCCATTTGATTGGTCTAGAAGTTGGTATAAATATTTTAGAACTGAATTCATTGGAGTGGCATATTTAGTTTTTTTTTTCTATGTGTACAAAATATGTTTGAAGAGTATATATTTTTGCGGTTTTTCGAGTGCTGCAATATTTGCACCGGTCTCTTGAAGCTGCAAACTAGAGTATACGCTACTGATAATGGTCCTAAGAAGATAATATATTAAATTTAGTTTGCGATTTTCGCGATTTCTAGTGTTAGATACGATGTCCTATTTAAAGAATGAATGGATTAAAATTTTATTTTCTCAAGTGGTAGGTACAAAATTACCTTCACTTGTTACTCTCATACTTAGTTCTAAAATTCAGTATGAGTAGCATGAAATATTTGCTCTGTTAATATAATCAGTGCGAGATAACTCGCTGTGTGTCGAGTTCTCAGAGCTGAAATTAATTCATGCTAGACGTGCTGGACGTAAAAATAGACAGTTGTGAATATTATACACTTGCAATAAAATACACTGAAGTATAAAAGGGCAGTAAAAACACTACAGGGTCCACTATGAGTATGAAGTATAAGCTATACTTACTTGTCTATGTTTATGTGGTTCTGTATTATTTACTTGCCAGGGTTCCATTTCAGTTATTTACAATACCTAGTTAAATCGACATGAACATACGTAGGTATTAGGTATTTACACAAAATAGATCTAAGTATTCTACCTAATTTCAATAAAAAAATGCACATTTTGAATATGTCGCAGGGATATTGTCAAACCAGTGATATTATAATTTCACTAGTGAAATTATAATTACCCGGATTATTGTCAATCGCCTCCATTTCTTACAATTTCACGGACTTATTTTAGTGTTATTGTAATTTCACGGGAACGCTGTAGTGTTTTTATAATAACCCTAGGTATATTATGAGTCAAGTTTGTAGTGGGGGGACTTCGTGCGTTTTGATTGGTCAACTCTTCTTTATCCGCCATTTCCTTAGGATTTCAACGTAGAGCTAGGAAAATATTGCAGTGACCAGACTGATAAAACAAAAAATCGGCCGAATGCGAGTCGGACTCGCGCACCGAGGGTTCCGTTCCGCCATACAATTAAAAATATATGGTTGTGTGTACAATCATGCATAAGTCCGACTCGCACTTGGTTGTTTTTTATTATTTGTTGTTATACTATAAAGCCTTAGATCTACACTAAGTTTGACGCTTGTAGTATTACCGTTTTTGTGATAGAGCATAAAGTATAAAATCACGTTTGTTCTAAGGGACACCCCTTATTTTTTTATTAATATCTAATTTGTAGTGTCCCCCATGATAAATATTATGTAAAAAAATTAACTACCTATTACGGTACCAAAGATAAGGGTAGGAAATACAGACAGAGAGTTTAAGTACGAAACCCTAAAAACCAATCAAACTTATTGTGAGTTACATTAGAAGCAATAGGTCTCACTACTAGCGCCGCCAATAAAAAAAAATCAAATGTTTTTTTGGATGCGTTTTTAGCAAACGCAAACGCGACGCTAGTTGTGCGTCGTATTTTATCTTAAGATAAAACTGCGATATTAGATATCCTTGCAATAAAGCTTGTGATTTCCAAAAACCTGTCTATTATTTTGTAACTCTATGATTTCAAAATTGACAATTTGAAAACGGACCAATCATTGACCGTCTGACAATCTAACGGCAGTGAAATTGTCAACTTATTGCTGCCTTGCAATATCACTGCGTGAGTCTAGTGAAATTATAATGTCACTGAAATGAGCCCGTGATATTGTGAGAAATGGTGGCGGTTGACAATAATCCGGGTAATTGTAATTTCACTAGTGAAATTATAATATCACTGGTTTGACAATATCCCTGCAACAAATATAGTAATTAGCAGAAACTAGTCGGCTACACCGTCTTAAATAAAACGAAGTGTTACCGATCAATAAAAATTGTGACCTGTGATTGTGACTTTTCTCGGAAGGTAGGTTATAATCAACAGTCACAATTTTAGAAGAAAAATAAAACTTGATATTACCAAACCAAATAATTAAATATCATAAAACTCACTAGCACTACCGATTACTGAGTAATCTATTGAGTACTTACTGAGATTACGAAGTTCTGAGCCCTAATGGGCACGATTTAAAGTTTATTCATTCTCACTACATCTTTCTGATTGGTCGCTAAAAGTGAAATGTTTAACGTTATAAATTTATTTATTATTTACAAGTTTAGATTTAAATCTGTTTAGTTAGTGCCTTTGACAACAATCTAGTAATAATATAGTAGTTGTACGGTCGGCCACAATCTCAGATACCCCATGGCAGCTCTTATCACGCGCGGCATAAGGGCGCCAATTGAACAAAAAGGGGTATCTGAGATTGTGGCCGACTGTACAATTTGTTAATCCTTATTGTACGAATTCCATGCAAAAAGTGGCGGTTGCAAAATGTTTTATTTGCAACCGCCACTTTTTGCGGGTGCTGTGTGATAAATAATGTTCTTATATTTACTAAATTGTAATAATTACCAACAACACCTACCAACATTTTTTACACAGAATCCGTGCACAAACTTTAAACTTCGGTGCTTGGCACGCGTTAAACAATAAAATCTCAACTCTACTTAAATAAATAGGTACCTACTTTGACTAGATTATTTACTGAGAAATCCTCTCTAGACTCTAGACAATATTATTACTTCTATTATGAAAAACATTTTTGGACCGGGGCGTGGGATGCAGTAAGCGTAAAAATTCAGTCTCCGGCGTCACCGGAATATAAGGGCCGCGACACTTTCTTCGTAGCACTCTCGCACGTCTTCTCATTGTTGACGCAGCTGTTGAACCTCTTCACTACATCGCGGACCTTACCCCTGTTGATGACCAGCTCCTTGTCGTACGTCGGTTTGATGACACCTTTACCGCTGCCATTGCAGAGCGGCACGTGTCGGTGGATTCCAGACGTGTGGGAAGCAAAGTGGGCACTCTGTGACTTCCTAAACTCTCTGACAGCGATGTCTATGTTGTTTATTAGGTCTTTGGCGACGAAGGAGGCGATTTCGTGCTTGATTCGATCGCGCTCGTTAAGGATGTCTTCTAACTGCCTGGTGTTGGGCTCTGTGGTTTTCTCCGGGCTGTGGCTGTGGGTTAGGCTGTGGGCGGCTGGACTGTCCGGGCCTTGGAACGTTATGCTAGGGTTGATGACGACGTTGGCGTCTTCGCTGTGGTTTGTGCTCTCGTAGTATTGCTGCTCGAAGGCGGACTGCTTTTCGCCTAGCAACCAGTAGGTGGTCATTTTGCCCTTGCCCTGTGAGGAATGAAAGTAGTTTTTACCTTGTGTGGCTTTTTAAGATGGTTCGTTACGCAACAAACTTTTAACTAATATAAGAAAAAAACCCTATTAACTGTACATAATTCAAGCGCGAAAGCACTGCCAGAATAACGACAAAGTTTTTCCTTTAATAAATTATCGTAGCCCTTATACTTGTGCTTATACTGTCCAGGCATATTATTCCAATGGCCTATAGTATTGTACAGAGACATTTATCTAAACCTCCCATCCTATTTTATATCTGTGCGTACACCGTATTTCTTGACCTTTCCATTTTCATCACACGCAAAACATAACACTTACCTTCATAGTGATCTCGCCCCGGCACTCGAGCTCGAAGCAGTCGTAGAGGTCCAGAACCTCCTTGGTCTTCGGGCTGACGTGTATCTTGAGGGCCTCGCCGTGTGACTCCATCCGCGACGCCGTGTTCACTGTGTCTCCGAACAGGCAGTACCGGGGCATCTTCAGTCCGACCACGCCAGCCACGCAGGGACCTGGGAAAAGACCTTGTGGTAGAATGAAGGTGCTACTTCTGCGGCTTCTTTCCTATCGGAGGTCGGCTATCATTAATGCTACTTTGGCCCACGACTTAGAAGAGTTCTGTGTGGCTTGTGTTGGACCATTCGGCGATATTTTGGAGCCGTGATGTTTTTGGGCGGCCAGTTCTTCGGTGGCCCTGAAGGTACTACAGACGTATGCAAACATTAGTTGGACTCAAAAGGATAGGTACAGATGAGGAAGCCCTGCGATGTGCCAGGCAGGATGTACGGTCGGCCACAGTCACAGATACCCCATGGCAGCTCTTACCGCGCGCGGCATAAGGGCGCCAGTTGAACAAAAAGGGGTATCCTAGCTTGTGGCCGACTGTACCTGGGCAATATTTGTACCCGGTATGATGACGGCCTTTTGGAACTGCTAATAGTGATGAGCAAGGTGATGCCATTACTACAGCGTCAGTTTTGCTTGGCCAAGGAATTCACCCTGTAGTGTGAATGGAGATACTGCCGAACTTATGCAAAGGTGTTACATACGTACCTATAGTTTAAAGATATGGGAAAGTTACGAATAATCAAAGAAGAAAAATGCAGCAACAATAAAACAGAATAAGGATCTGTAAATAAAGCGTTCACGAAAACCTATAGGTATTCGATATGTACCTACTCGTAGACCGTACATGCTGATTTATTTACATTCCACGCACGAGAACGGCTTTCGCGAAGTATCTTTTCAATCAAAATCGAATTAATTACACTTGGCTGGCAGCGCGGTAGGTATTGGTAGAGCTTCGACTCACGACGGGCGGGGAAAGACATGAAAATTGCTGCTTACTACTGCGTAAAATATGAGGAAATTGTTTTATCGATCAACAAAATCTGCATTAACCACTTTTTGTTTTTTCTAAAGCACTAACCCGTACTAAGGAACATTTTAAACATTTTAAGTAAGTTGAAAAATTCGGTTGGGACAGGATTTGAACCGGCAACCTCTTGCACACCGTGCAGACGCTCTACTAATGGCCCGTTTTCAACGGACAGTTCAAATTTGTGTCAAAGGGCTGAATTCAAAGCCCTTGGTAGTTGGCGCTCATAGGTTTGGCCATACAAGAACCGGGATGTGGCTGTCAAACGCTTGTTTACATAGATTAATAATATCTACAGAAAAAGCGAAATTTGACAGCCATGAAAGCGGCTCATTGAGCTACCGAGCCAAGTAACTGTCGATGCAAATTTCTTCAACTGGTCCCGTCTTATGAACGGGAGCGCCATCTGGTGTGAACAGTTTGCACTAATCTACCAATCCAATGCGGGTTGCGGGTTCAAGTCCTGTCTCGAGCGAATTTTTTAAACTTATTATAATGTTTAAAATCTGCAATGTTTTGACTCTGTTCGACTGCACTTTCTTCTATGGATGCAATAATTATCGCCTTAGAGAAATCGCCTTCGAGACCATATTTTTCGGTACTTTTGGGCTAGTTAAAGCGTTAAAAATCCAATTTCTTTGCACTGCGGCCGTAGATCCATAGCTATTTAGAATATTGTATTTGGCCAGTAATTCAAACGTTTTGCTCTAAACCTGCAAGCGTACAGACAGAGTCAAAAATCTCACAATCATGCACTCGTCGTGGACGCGAAATTGTAGCCTAAATAGTACTAATACCACAGCTAAATACGTTGGAGAGAGAGAGAGAGTTTGGCCTTTATCACATGTGGATTGGTGATGTTCGCTCAGCGAGCAATAGTATCATTCGGATGCTCAGGTTTCCTCACGATTTTCTGCAGTAATGTATATTTAATGTATTTTTAATTCAAAAAGGAATAAATAAATTGCTTTCATTTAAAATTGTGCCCGGGATTAAGCTCCTTTTATCGAGGGTTTGCACGCGCCAAGCTTCTCATTAAGTTTGCTTGCGCACAATGGCACTGGCACGTTAATAATTATTATTGTGTGCGACATAAAAACATAGTCGCTTCATAGTCGCGAGATGAAGTTATGCTACAAAGAGAACAACAGGATAACTTCATACCCGCACAGTCACACAACTGGACAAGGTAAGTATTTGGCGAACTAAAAACGATCTAGACATAGGCGCGTTTTACTGTTTTTTTTTTTGTTTGCATTTCATCTTTAGTACCTGGGCGACCGAGATTCGCTCGAATGCTAAGAGATGGCGCCCCTAATATTTTTTTTCATAACTGCTTGTCTCGCTAGTGTGGGCAGTGGGCAGTCAGATCCATCGGAGAAAGCAGTACCACGTGTCAATTATAAGCAGATTACCTCCCATAACACAGTACCCAACTGTTAGCTAGGAGATTATTATGGCGCAATAACCTAGCTGAAGTTCACCCACTGTGCTCTACATTCTTGTCCCGCGTGACTTTAATAGAGTTGGTACTTGCCCCATTCTGCGATGCGATGGCACCACAATGAAGTTAGCTACTCTCCAACGAGCGTTAGTGATATCAAACTGGCGTCAAAAAGGTTTTGATTCTGTTGAGCTATTCTCAAAGCCAGGGAGATGATAATTGTTAGTAAATGCTTTTGAAATGCAAAACAAAATTTTATTATATTTTACCACCACGACTCCAAGACGGAATGCGGGTAGCCGGCTGCTCCATACAAAAAATACAAAAAGGGAGACCTGTTTCCTCCCTGGATAATTATTTTAGAAAAAATATGTGTATGCCATTCAATTTATATGTACCTCAGCCATGTCTCTATGTTTTCCTTTTTTTTATTATTTTAATAAAATTTATTTAAATAATTAAAATAACAAAAAAAGGAAAACATAGGGACATGGCAGAGGAAAATATATATTGAATGGCATTAACATTTTTTCTAAAAAAATTATCCAGGGAGGAAACAGGTCTCCCCTTTTGTATGGAGTTGAGGTTACCCGCGTTCCCTCTTAACGATTCCTTAAGCCTCATGTGCATTATCAGTGTAAATAGGCATAAGGTGCAGAGGACCGTTAGTTAGTCCCCAAAATTACTCCGGGCCCACGGGTTGATGTGTAACTTAAGCACCTGCATAGATGCTGGATTATTTTAACAGCAGCACCTTTTAATCACACTATAGGATGCAATCGAACTCCATAGCGGATCTGTAAGTAGGCTGTCTACTGATCACTACAAACAACTTGTACTAGGTGATAGGTGGCAAAAAATTGCAGCTGTCCCATTCATAAGGTAGACTCATCACTGCAGCAAGAAAAGCTGCTTTTTTTTTCGCTCTTTTTTTGTAGATTGTAGATGGTAGATGGGGAAGTGCCAACTGAAGGGCCTGGGACCAGTGTAGATAGTACTCTATCTACACTGGTCCAAGGCATTGCATCACCTTTAACATCCTCCAGATAGCTTTCGTTTCCTTTCATACATGCTTAAAAAGGTTACCTGCCTTAATAAAGGACCGTTATATGTAATAAAGAAAGTAATATGTAGACTTGGCGTTGAAAAGGCTTTGTAGCGAGAATCTATAGAGAGCAGGAGCCTTAACCTGTAACGCAATGGCGTATCGATGGCGTCCCAGTAGAAGGACACAACTGGGATTTCCTCCTTTTTCTCCTGCAACCAGCGAACTAATCCTCTAGAATTAGAATCAGAATATTCTTTGCTGTACTACAAAAACATTAAAAGGACAGATACTGGACCGATAGCATTAATAAATCTTAATTGAAGCCGTCAACCCGGAGCCCATTTTGGCACCATTGCGTTACAGGCTAAGGCCCTTGCTCTGCTACTGAATGGTATGCTCGGCGGGATGCCTTCAACACCACAGAATTGGGGTTTAGCTGGAATTTGGATAGTAACATTCTCGAGAGGGATTATGCTTTTGGAACGCTGTATTTTAGAATTTTACAAAGTAGTTTTAGTATTAACTAGGTACTTAAATGTATTAACCGTTTTCGGGATTAACATTTAATTTTCTAACTAAAATAAATAGTGTTTACTAAATGTGATAATAGTGTAAAAAATGTAATAATGTTCTAATAGTTTTTTTTAGATAGATAGGTAGATAACCATAAAATTATAAAGAACAAATCCCAAATTGAAAGGACAAATAAATGGTGATCGTAGTCTATTTCTTCTATGCCGGTTATTCCGGATGGATCAACAGTATGAACCTTATTAAAACTTTATCTAAGCAAATAATCTCATCCTAGAACAAAACGTATTGTTTTCCAAGTAGCACGCTTTGTTCGCGACCGCCTTCTGAAATGCAAGTCCGCTGCACGCGCGATAACAGCTATTTCATTCAAGTTCTACTTAATCTAGAATCATTAAGAGGAAACGCGGGTAACCGCTGCTCCATACAAAAAGGGAGACCTGTTTCCTCCCTGGATAGTTATTTTAGAAAACATAAAGTATGTTTATGCCATTCAATTTATATGTACCTCTGCCATGTCCCTATGTTTTCCTTTTTTTCTTATTTTAATTATTTAAATAAATTTTATTAAAATAATTAAAATAATGAAAAAAGGAAAACATACGGACATGGCAGAGGTAAATATAAATAATAATTGAATGGCATAAACATATTTTTTCTAAAATAATTATCCAGGGAGGAAACAGGTCTCCCTTTTTGTATTTTGTATGGAGCAGCGGCGTTCGAATCGAGATTTGCATGCAAGATAGAATTTTGCACGAAGGTTGCGCCGCAGCGTGCCGGTTGCGACGCTATTGTTGGAAATTTTTGCGCGTTTTCACAATTTTTGTCACTTATTTAGAAAAAAACCCTTCATACAGAGTTAAAATTTTAACGTCGATCAATTCGATGATATGACCAAAAAATTTATTTTTGAGAGGTGACTTCAAAAATTTTAAGCATCGAGAATACTTTCACCAATTATACAGGGTGTTAAAAGACCGCCAACAGAGCGGGAAACCACGTAGTGTCTACATCATAAGGATCATTTTTGCCCAAGGAACTATGCCTGGGAAATCAACGGTTTCCGAGATAATTTTTGCAGAAATGTGTTCAGTATCAAGTCCTTAACATTTCTTCTCAAGGAAACATATCAAAATTTTGAATATTTCTTACAAAAAACGACGCTGAAATTGCAACCCGCAATGTATTCTAAACATCGATAACTCGAGAGTAAGTAACCTAAGTTTATTTCAACGCTTGCGCAATATGAATTATCTGCTTTACACTTCCACATTACGCGATAAAATATTTTGCAAAATTATAATCTAAAAAACCAAAATTATTTCCCAGCAATAATTTATCGTAAAATTACTTTGTTTTGGTGTCTAATATGCGTACCTTTCGGCTCTGTTGGCGGTCTTTTAACACCCTGTATTTTCCCTCAAAAAAAACTTGTTAATACTCGTACTTCTAGTTTGAATTGCCAAATTTTTATATTTGTAGCATTTCGTAAGAGCTGAGAAGTTCACTCAGAAATCGTCGATAAAATTCGTTCCTCCGCTTAAGCGCATGTAACTTAGCTACGCTTACGGTAGAGCTAAGCTTATAGGCTTATTCACTATGTAGTAGTTATGCTACTGATGCAGCTGCTCCAATGTAAGCCGTTAAACCAGGGAAATCCTTAAATCAATAGGATGTCATTAATATAAGACAAGTATCTATTGAATCTGCTATACCTACCTAACTGTATAAGTACGTAAGAACTAAATAAGTGTGATTTAAATTACAACAATAACTGCCGATTTCTGAATTAGGAAATTCGCTTAGCAAATGTGTAAGGTAAGTATCCTTCTGTCTCTGCATATTTCTCACAAAAGAACGTGACAGAACGATAGTTAAGTATTTGCTTCATAAAATTCTCAATTCAGAAACCGGGCCTAAATACTTTTTGTTTTAGGACCTAGAACGTTTTGTTTGCAGACAACACGGACTTTAGCAGACAAACGCTGTTTTGGCGGATTGATGATTATTGATTACCTGAACTGAACGTAACTGATTACCAGTACTGGTACCACGAGTGCTTACTGTCAATGTCACTGAAAGTGACAAGTTGCATAAACAACCTTACTACTATAGTATTAGGATACATGACAGACGTCCGGCGGACGTCCGGCACAGCTTTTTCGCACTCGTGGTAGCTATACTGTTGTTTGATTGCTTTATTTTAAAACAAGATACTTGAGAGAAGTGGAAAGTGAAAGCGGAGGCATTTGCCTACCACAAGTCACTATCATAGAGACTTCATAAAAAACTAGCTGTGACCCATGAGATAGTCTGCGTGAACTACAGAAAAAGAGAACATCAGTCGATTTACCATGATACGCTTTAACAGCCCTGTGGTATGGCCCGAAACTTAGTTTCCGTAGAATTAAGTACATTAGGGTATAGCATAATAAAATAATAAAAATAAAAAAAATATATTAAAAAAAAAAAAAATAATAGATATAAATATACATAAAAATAATAATTTTATATAATTAAATAAAATTAAGAATTATCCAATTAATTAATGAAATTTAGCTAATAATTATATTATTGGATGAAAGAATAAATATAACGTAATGTATGTAAATGTAATGTTTACTCAATAAGTAATTTTAATTAAGTAAGTCTACTTTACAAAAATTGAAATCTAAATATGTTTGGGAAATTAAAGGCTATATTATTAGGGTATTAATACTGACCAGTGTGCATCCCGATCCTCAACAGCAGCCTCTCGCCGGGCCTGTGCGGCACGGTCTTGACCCGCACTCCGTTGAGGAGAGCCAGCGACATGCGCGCGATCTCGGCCGCGTGCCGGTTGCCGTTCCGCATCGGCAGCCCCGACACAACCATGTAGGCGTCACCTATCGTCTCCACCTGGCAACAAGAAACAGAGAACGTACGTTCAGCTACACGTTAGATGGACAACATTAGGAAACAATACAGAAATTAAAAAATATATGAAAAAAACATAAAATTGTGTATCCTGGCGTATCACTTATGTAGAGAAATCTAAGTACGAATACCTAACGATAGTAGTCTAAGGGCCTGAAACTGAATTCACCAAAAACCAGATGAGAGGACTGCCTTTTCATGCTTCTTAAAAACATACTATATCGAAGTCTAGCGAGTTTCCGAATGTATGATGAAAACATCCCTACCCACTTTTATCCATCTCCGCTTCGGTGAATAGAAATTAATTCGTTTAAGTCGCCTGTATTTTGAATTAAATAATGGGTATAACCATAAAGTTCAGCCTCTTTCCCAGAAGTTTGACAGTTAACTCGTCCTATCTTTTTCTCCATATTAATGAATCATGCTCGAGGAACTTCAAGTCGAGTTTTCGTCTTAACTCTTATTGTCAGCGATGCAAATTTTCATCTTTAAAACTGTTGAAAACTTGTCGAGAAGTTTGGCCGCCCCTTTTGCCGAGATTTGCGTTAAATTTTGATTTCGTTGAAGACGCGGATTCTCCAGAGATTTGTTCAAGCTGCACTGTATACTGACACTTGAGAAGATTTGATTTTTGTTAGCTCTTCCAAGTACTGTCATACAGTGCCGCTTAGGTGATATTAATAGTAGAGGAAACTAGCAATTTCGCTCTAATTTTGTTGATTCAAAAACAACACACACATAAAGTTCGGGTCAACGAGATCCACGTGCAGAAACTTTGATATTTAACTTCGCTACTTTGAGCACAGTTAACAGGTAAATATATACTACTGTTAAAGTTATGTGGCTGGAAATCTAGGGTTTGATAACATTATTCAATGATGATAATGGTACATGAAAATAATTTAAGCGCGTTGAAGACGTTCAATCAAATTAAATGGGGGGGGGGGGGGGCGGTTTTAGTATTTTTTTAATGACCGTTTATATTTTTTTGCTACGGCGAATTAATTTGCTTGAATCATCGTAAATCTAACAGAATCTGTACAAAAATAATATATATAGCACCTTTTCTGCAGAGCCTTGAGATTGCCAAATAAAACCGTACCTTATATTCGTCAGGTCGTTACAAAATGTACTGCGGCAAAACCAACCTTATAAACGTCAAAGTTCTCAATGATGGAGTCGAAGCTCGTGTAAAGGTCATTGAGCAGATCCACGACCTCCAGCGGCGTCGACTCGGCCGAGAGTTGCGTGAATCCGATGATGTCGCTGAAGTAGATCGTCACTTGGTCGTACGTCTCCGCCATCACTGGCTGGCCCATTATTAGTTGGGAGGCTACGGACCTAGACAGAAAAGTTGACATAGAAGACCTGTGCCTCTATTATCTAAGAAATCAACTCAACTTTTGGGTGTGAAAATACTCGAAAATAGCCCTTATTAAAATGAACAAACTTTTATTTGACATTTAAAAACGGTTATTTTTACGGTGGATATTTCAAAGAATAGAGAGGCAGACCATACTAAGTGAAATATAAATTAATTATTAATGGAACAAATAATTTTATTGGGTAAAAGGTATTAAATAATATGAATATGCGAACTAAAACTTAATTTAAACTAAGCTATGAACTAGACTTGTAGATTTCACGCGAGTATTTACTCTTAGAGTCTATTTCACAGCTTCGGCATCGTTGATTAAACGCCTGAGATCCCCGATTTATAAACGCATATCCCGATGCGGTCAAATTAGCACTTAATCTCTAACATCTCATTGCTGCACATATTGCAGATTTTATCTTCACTAACCCATAATAATTATGCATCATGGCAATTTAATTTTTTCCGGCATGACCTATAACTATTATGAACTGTTCATTTCGAATTGTAATTCTATTATAGGAGTCCTTAAAATCATTAACAAAATCATTACTTTTAAGTCTTACTTAGGCAGGAGTTGGTACAGCAGTTCTTCACACTTCCGCTTCTCTTCTAGGTAGTCCGATGTTCTTTCCTCGACCAGGGCTTCTAAATTGTTCGCGTATTGCTCCACTTGTGTCAGCAGCATGTCAAGTCGGGTCGATGTTTCGCAGTCCCTAGAAATAATACGATCACTTAAAGGCTGAAAAGATGCTTACTGTTTTTATTTATATCAATTTAATCAAAATCACATTAAATTCTTTAAAACATATTATTTCTGATGATCACAAATTAATCCTGGTGGAGTTTTGATCGACTGATCATCTCTTAAATCGTGTATTACACTATCTTGTTCCTATATAATGGAAAACCTCACAAAATTTCTCCCGACTCTCAAAGTCAGCAAAATACTTGGCTGGACGTAGTTTGAAGATTTAAATTTAAGTGCGACGAAGAAATATAATAAAACTCAGGCGGTAGAATCCTGAATAAACTTCAAGTTAGTCGCACAAACTTGGGAAGTATTATTCATAAGGTAAAGAATTATCTGTAATTATGGTCAAACATTGTTTCGTTAGCATTTAAAGGTTCGTATAAGTTGCTACTACCTATTCATCTTACAAGAAAAAAAAAAGCAGGCCCCATTTTTATTTTGTAAATAATTTTGTGGAAAACTGTTTTTGGTCATACATACTACCAGCGACCTCACGCTTGTGACTCTTATGAGGCACCAGTTCTACTTACTAGACTCCACTCTTCTGAGAAGTCCGTGTTCAGGCACCACTGCTCTACCGAGTGGTCCCTGTTTGGGCGCCATTGTTATCCTCAGTGATCCTTGTCCGGGCACCAATGCTCTTATAAGTAACCCCTGTTCAAACGCTACTGCTAGCCTAAGTGGCCTCTATTTAGCTGCCACTGCTAGTCCAAGTGGCCCCTGTCCGGGCGCCACTACTAGTATAATTGGTCCCTGTTCGGGCGCCACTGCTCTTCCAAGTGCCCCTGTTGGGGCGCCATTGCAAAACAGAGTGGTCACTGTTCTTGCGCCATTGCTAAACCGAGTGTTCCCTGTTGGGGTGCCATTACTACAGGGTGCACTCTAAGTCGATAGCGGAACTTTAGGTATGCTATCTACTGATCAATACAAACAACTTGTACTAGGTGGCGAAAAAAATGGAGCGAAAAAAATATCAGCTGTTCCATACAAAAGGTCGACTCAGTACTGCGCCAAATGTATGAAACAGGTAATATTTTTTTCGCTCCATTTTTTTCGCCACCTAGTACAAGTTGTTTGTATTGATCAGTAGACAGCCTACTTAAAGTTCCGCTATCGACTTAGAGTGCACCCTGTAGATTAAGTGGCCCTATTTAGGTGACATCGCATCGCTAAACAGAGTGGTCCCTGTTCGGGCGCCACCCCTAGAACAAATGCCCGTTTTTTGGCACTTGGACTAGCAGTCCGAACATATGTTGTCTGCCTAGATGCCCCTGTTTGAGCGCCAATGGTAGTCTAAGTGGTCCCCGTTTGGGCACCATTTCTCTTACAAGTGCCCCTGTTCGGGCGCCACTGCTTGTCGAAGTGTTTCTGTGCGGGCGCGACTGCTATTTCAAATGCCCCTGTTCGGACGCCATTGCTCTTCCAAGGGCTCACTTACTACTCACTTGTTAATCCTGTGTATATTTTCCTTGAGTGCTGAGAAGTCCGGCCGGTCGTCATCGGGCAGTCCCCAGGGGGGTTCCCCGGTGAGAGACTGGCGCGGGGATGCCGACAGCGGGGACGTCCCTCGGTTGCGCATCTCGGCACTACCTGTGGGAAGAGTGAGGCTCTTAGTTCTAGCAACATGGAAATAATAACAGCTTTTTCATTCATAAAGCAATGAGAGAGTATTGCACCTTTATTGATTTGGTACAATTAAATTGTGAACTGGGATATTTTCAATTTCGATGAAATAAAAAATCTACCAACTTAACATTAGGGAAGAAATTAACTGCATTAGTCAAGTATTAAGTGTTTATGGCGTATACTGTAAAGTTTAGTGCTCTGAGAGATATCACAAAGTTGGAAGATTATAAAAAGAAAATCTCAAGTTAGTATTTATGATACCTATACGTATAGAATTTGTCTCCAGACTGGAGCTCAGTGAAGCCGAAAGGGGCCATTATGTAAAAGATAAGCGATTTATAATCTACAGCGACATCGCTCACCCTTCGTTGAGCAATTCTAGTAAATAACCGAAGTATTTTCACATCAAGATGGTACGAAACGGATACGCCAACGATACTGCGATACCCATGGCAAATCTTAAAACTATATAAGTACTCGCATGCCACCGCCGTTATTGAAAGCTGGGACCTTTCGCTTATTTCTTCCCTACTTGGCTGCAACCTATTTGTAAAGTACAAAACAATTACCACTAGTGGTTCGCCCCGAACTGTGAACTCGCGACCACATATAAACTTAACAACCCCATATCTCGGCAACCCCTCGACCGATTTGGCTTATGTTCGAACTTAAACATTTTTTTAGTTTCATTTACCCGCCTACTAAATTCCAAAACGATCCGACCAAATTTACTCAAGTTATCGTTGCACGAACATACATACATACAAACATACATACATAATTACATACATACAAACGCCGGATTGTTCCAGTAGACTCAGAGAACTTCGCTCGCTTCGCTCGCTCGTTCAACAAGCTGACCGGGAAGGAAACCATCATGGGGAAACCCGCAGAAAAGTCTTTTCAAAGTCATTTTAAAAAAAGACATATTTCGATACGAAATACGTTTTATTGCAATCAACGGTATCGGTTCAATAACCACTAAACTAAGGCCTTTGCATCTACGTAATGAGATGATTTATACAGCGTCCAGTAGCACCTTCACTCACACTAGATGGGTGAAGACACCACTCAGCGCTGCAGTGCCTGGTTCCTCAAAAAGGATTCTCCAAAAACACGCGTCGAATGCGTTGAAAATCATCTATTTGTTTGTACAAAAAGCGTCACTCTTTTAATATTGTTTTTGTCCTTGAACTTCACTTCCCGTGCAACTGTGGAAGTAAATTCCTTTCCAATTCTCAGAAATGTAAAAACGGCAATGTCGAAGGACTTCTCGAAGAAAAAGAAACGTAATCGTTCGTCAATTATAAGTTCGATATTTCCCAGCATCGGGCCCCAGATTTCGAGGTCGTGTCGTCCAAAAACAAATAATAGTCCCTAATCACGTCCTAAGTTCGCAGCGAGAAATTTTAATACCAGACATATTTTTCCGTCCTAATAAATCCATAGTAATGGTCGTTATTTTGAGCACCTGGCTGAGACTAGCTGGGCATAAAATAATATGCGCTATAAATTGGCATTGCACGTGAGCGAGTGTAAGGTAACGAATACCTCTGCAAGGAGCTACAAATAAACGTACAGTTGGAAATTTGGAATTTCCATTTTCAGCGCCTCGTGTTTTGTTCGAAAGCATAACCCGTGAAGGACTGAATAAAATAGTATTTAAAAAATCTGACTATATGAATTCAGCTAGACACGCAAAATGATTATTCCTTTAAATGCCTTAGGGATAAGGTATTCGAAGCAATATCAATTACACCGTACATGAAGTGCGCGGAATCCATCAATCACTTTATTTATTCCGTTTTGAACCAAGTTATGAGTGAATATATCACAAATAATATTATAATGTTCTATTATTATTGACAGTGTGTGGGGTACGGTCCCAAGTTCCCAACAAACTTTCACTATCTCGCGTATATTATTAAGCATAGTCCAAGTTAAATTATTCGTGCCACAAATAGGTATGCGCCGAACGTCGTTAACATCGTTGCTTACTTAACGATCGTTAACTTTATTTACTGGTACATGTAGTTGCAGTAGGTAATGCTTTATGCACTATTCATCATTTGCATTCTTCTTCGATAATAATAACAAGGCAGACCGGATCTTTTGTTTACATAAAATGTCCACTGTCTTTCCATCCGACATTTGTATCGTGGGCCTATGTTCTAAAGGCTGTAAGCTGTAGCGCATTGCTCAAAACCACCCTATAAAGCTGGGTAAGATATGAGCCGCACCACGAGAGAAGAAGGAGAAGCATTGCGTTAGTAACTTGCCGCGAACATATTCTCTTACGCCTAAGGCGCACTAGGCGGCCAGGCCGCAACGGCCAGGGGGGCCTAATTCTCGGCAATCTTGAATGTGACTTGTTACTAAGGTTTTCTTCGTAGAACCTCGAATGTGACATACCCGAGAATTTGCTCCCAGGTCGCAGCGGCCAGTGAGATACATAAGTATGAAATCGCCATGGGCCACGCGCACTAGGCTGCAGCGGCCAGGTGCGCGCGGCCCACGGTGACTTCATACAAAATATGTGTGTATCTCACTGGCCGCTGCGACCTGGCCGCCTAGTGCGCTATTGGGCTTAGAGTTGGAGTGAGCTGCACGGACTGGGTGTGTGTTAAAGCTCCCAGGGCCAGGGAAAGTTGTCGTCTAGCCGAAAGCGGTGCCTAAGTGGCTCATCCACTAGTGGCTCCGATTGGTGACCACGTGAGCCACTAGTGGTCGCCACCGGTGGCCCAGTTTGCGTTTATACTCACCTAATAGTCAACATAAATATATACGTTTGAACTGGTCCTCAAGTACAGCTGGTAGTCACAGGACAGCGAGCATGCTGACGCCGCGGCTCTAGAAACAAGACAGATGTCCTACTGTTTTCTTTTGAGGGCTTAGTACTGCTGAGCTTAGAAATAATTAGCCTGCAATTAACACTAGCATTGGGTACGTACGTTTGAACTTGTCCTCAAGTACAGCCGCGCAGTAGTCACATGCGAGGGTGCAGTGAGGTCGCCGCGGCTCCAGCAGTGGGCTGATGGCGCGCCGTGGGCTTGGCGAGTCCGCGCCGCCTGGCGGGACTAGCGACATCGCTCTGGGGACAAAACAGGGAACTTTTAGAGACTAATCGATCTTTTTGGCTCAGCGACCCGACAGATCTTGGCCTCCGCAACCAAAAAACGCCAGCTTTCCTGCCCAGCGCGAACACCTTTCAGTCCCTGTGGTCCGCGTCTTCCCATAGATACTTTGGACGTCCGACTGGCCTACGCCCTGCGGACGTCCTTCATTATGCTCTCTTCGTAGCCTGATCTTCTCCCATTCTGTCGATGTCGCCGAGCCAGCTGAGCTCTGACCTTCCTTCCTTTTATTTCTGACACTGTAATGTAGCAAAAAATAAAATCCTTATGATGAAGCCTTTTGGTCGGTATGATAAAGCTACAGGGTAATTATTTTTCTCATGTAACGGGTTCGATTCCCGGTTCAACCATGTAGTTATTTAAATATCTATGAATGCAGCTTAAATTGTTTTTTTAATTCAAATAATGTCTTCTTTTAGTAAAATGTTCCATCTACAATATTCAAGGTACTTTCCCTCCATGTGGCATAGCCGTTGGACGCCCTTTAAAGCTTAAAAAAACAAAAGTACAATAGTTATTTGTTATGCAAGAATGCAAAATTATTGTTTGCGGCGAGTGCTTGTATTGAAAACCGAGCTAGCGAAGGTTTCTAAAATTGAGCCACGAGCGTAGCGAGTGGTTCAAAAAAAGAAACCTGAGCGTAGCGAGGTATTCAGAAGCACGAAACGCAAATAATATTGCATTCGTGCGAAACACAAAACTTTTCATCTCACAGAAGCGAGGAAATGATTTTGTTAGCCAAGCGGGAAAAACTCTATAGACAACTACTTACAGGCAAAACAGGTGAGTCAAATAAGTTGCTTTTAAAAGCATATTTCACTGTAGTTACGGCTGCCGCACTAAAGTTTTGAGCTTCGTTGGTATTAAAACCATTCGTTTTATTAATAATTTCCTGAAGTTTATTTATCCAGACACAAAAATAATGTAAATAAAAGAATGTTTTTTTTTCCGGGTGGATTCTGAACTTTAACCATATAAATTAAAAATTTCTAGGAGATAAAAAATTTAATTAGTAATATCGTTTGAAAAAATGTATTTAACAAACCAAAACATAATTATCTATTTGATAAAACAGAAGCGAAGCATTTTTTTTTATTTACTGGTATTATAAAATAAATATGTGTACAAAATATTGAAAAGACTATAAGAAGAAACCGCGTTTCTGAATGTTCTATTCCGTGACTTTACCTTTTTAAAAGATGCTTATGCACCATTTACATTAACAGTTTTGTATAGAGAATGGGCACGAACAATCACTTTCGCTGAAATACGCGTCTAAACGAACTATGAATGAAGTTTTATTTTCCGTCAGGATCTGGCATCTACTTAAACGGCCAGTGTTTTTTTTCTTTTTCAACACCATAGGGCGCGGGAAAGGCTGTCCCGGCGTCGCGTTCAAATTTCGAAGCGCAACAAAATGCAGATAGTTTAAATCCGGCCTTTACCCGATCGTAAGTTACTAGTAACAGCAAACTTTCCGAGCGTGGGAGATGAAAAATAAATTGTATTCGTCAATGAAATAACTCAAAAACTCTATCCTTTCAGACTCTTGTTTCAAGCCATTAATTACTGTGCAACGTGTTCCGAAAACTAAAAATTGAAAGCAACAGATTTTCCAGGATATTATGTTGAAAAAGAGTGGATGCTCCAACGCGCTTTGTGCAAAACTTTGATTGTGGAGCTAAGCAACGTCAGAAGCAGCTTCCCGGGTTGTTCCTATTCTACCACCGATTTCACCTCTTCATAAAAAAAAACTAATAATTACAATTGTTTTCAATTTACACCATCACAAGGGTTGTTTTCCCATTTTCCAAATAAATTTCCCACCAACACACTTGAACTATCCAACGCAAAACAATCATATTCAATTAAATTCTTATTTGTTTCCTTAAGATTATATTAGATAACTCTCTATGTTCTTCTAATTTATTGAACGAGCGAGCGAAGCGAGCAAAGTTTTTCAAGTCTACTGGAACAATCGTTGATGGAACAACAGTTGGTATGTATGTTCGTTTGTATGTATGAATGTTCGTTGGACGATAACTAGATAAGAGTAAATTTTGTCGGATCGTTATGAAATTTGGTAGGCAATGGGCAAAGGAAAATAAAAGAATTTTTAAATTCAAACATGAGCCAAATCGATCGAGGGGTTGTCGATATATGGGGTTGTACAGTGTATATGCCTGCGCGAATGGCGTTAGCAAAGTTACACGTCATCTGTAGCTGGGTTCGCGAATTCACAGTTCGGGGCGATCCACTAAGTGAAAGTAGCAAGGGGGAGGGGGAGGGAAATGGAAAATATAATTTAGTATTACAAACTTAGTGGTAGAATAAGGAATAAACCTTCTCTCGATGGCATTGCATTGTAATCGGATACCGACAACTAAGTCAAAACGAGAACTAGGGCGTGTTTGTGAATAGACGGAGTGGGACAGACAGGGCAAGATGAGAGGACAGAGTGACAAAACAGAAATGTATACAATAGTTCTTTGTCATACAAGGAAGCAAAACTATTGTTTGCTTCAAGTGCTGGTATTGAATGCCGGGTAAAACAGCTTTTCTGCGGGAGTAAAGTAGCAGGAGTTTTGCAAACAAGAATCTCGGTGAGTTTGCAGTTTTTTAAAATTCCACTCGCAAGTGTCGAAGGTAATGTCGAACTTTGTTGTTAACCGTCCGATTTCGCTCAAATTTAGATAAACATAGACATCGAAAATAAAATTGAAAAGTGTTTGTTAGAAAATTTTATAATCAAATTTTAAAATTGTTTTATAGGGAAAACAGATTTTCGGAAAAAAGCTCGGGACCTATGGAAATAAATAACAGTTTAAAAAAACTAAAAAACACGCTTTTATAGATAACCAAACTAAAAAGTAGAAAAAAATTTTTAATTACAAAGAGTTTAAAATTATAATAAAATTTAAGTTATTAACAGAATAATACAATTCAGAGTAAAAAGCGTGGGGTGCTTGATATATTAAATGTTACAATCATTCTATTGGAAACTATCTATGAGATGCACCCCACGCTTTTTTTACTCTGAATTATATTATTCTGTTAATAACTAAAATGTTATTATAATTTAAAACTCTTTGTAATTAAAAATTATTTTCTACTTTTTAGTTTGGTTAGCTATAAAAAAGCGTGTTTTTTAGTTTTTTTAAACTGTTATTTATTTTTAATTTTTTAGGTCGAATTTTAATTTTTTTGTAAATTTTTGACATTTCTAGTACTCAAACCTCAGTTGGCTCCTTAGAGTCTTTTGATCCCTACATGAAAGAGAATCGATTGGCATAAAAAAAAATTGTGTTTTTTTGCATTTTTTTACTGACCGTACATTTTTTCCAAAATCTGTGAATGCAGTTCATAATATTTCAAAAAGTTATGGAAGGTCTCCTAAGAACGTTTTCCCGTAAATTTCCCGTTAACTATAACGGTTAAGGTACCTGCCCTTACTGCCCCGTCTCAAAAATCCACCCTGTATAATGGCACTGTAGGGGTATAATGGGAAACTGTCATCAATTTATTGCATTGTCATTGGTCCTTGATACGTATGCAAAGTTTCAAATTAATCAGACTTCTGGAAATTGGTAAAAATTATGCTCAAAGATTCCGTTACATACATACATACATACATACATACATACATACATACATACATACATACATACATACATACATACATACATACAGGCCAAGCTAATAAAAGCGTGTTAATAAAAAAAAGAGATTGCGCTACATAAGAATGAAGACATGAGATACCGCAGTACACCAGAAAATTACGATATTGCGAATTTTCACTATGGCGGCCGAGGTGTAATTGTCAAAAGTTGACCAATTTTTTATGCAATTCTCTTCTATAGAAATGACGCTTAATACGCTAATTAGTACAAAAATTTATGGGAGTTGTACCTTTCTTATTTGGCCCTTTAAAGGCCAGTGTTTGTGAGGCCGAAGGCCAAGCACTCCCATCAGACACCTCAATCCGCGAGGCCGATGGCCGAGCTGTAGAAATATCAGCTCCGTGTCACGAGGCCGAAGGTAGCTCAGAACGGCTCAACAACGCCTTATTATTGCGCAGAGTTGACAGACTCGCGAGGTCTACAGCTCACAGAGCCACTAGTTTATTTAGTTAAAAAAAAACATTTTTTACAACGGTTTTAACTTTTTTGATTGATTATTAGCATCAAATGCTGGGGAGGGGCGCCAATGTCAAGATTTTGCCCCCCTTCGGATAAATCTCGTAGATTAGGCACTGAGGTTTAGTGCGGCAAGTGTACAAATTCTTCCGAGCTAAAAGTTGTACTGACGCTTATCGCAAAGAATGTGCGTCAAATTGTAATAGGCTTCCCTTTGATGTGGCGTGTTTCTGTGCCTTCTTATTCCGTGCTAGAGGACCACTTGGCGACACAAGTGGCATCGTCTCTAATGTCCCCAGGGAGCGTGCGGCTGCATTTTCGCGCAGTTTTTCTCGTATTTTGTGGCCCGGATAAACACGCGCGGAATACGGATGACTGGGGCCCGCAAGCCCTCATTATTTCAAGTAGTTTAGCCTTTAAGTTGAGATAGAAGACAGTATAATAGAATTATAACCCTCGTATCCCCGTAGAAGTAGGCAGAGGCAATAATTAGTATTTTGTCGAGTTGCCCACAGACATTGCCGCAGATAAATATTTCGTTTGAGACTGTTATCGATGTCCAACAACAAATATTTTATGTACCTATATTATGTTAAAGTTAGATTTACAGCGCTTATCTCTATAAATACAAGCAACCAACCTCTAAATCTCTAAAAAAAAAGTATTAAATTAGCTGTTCCATACTAAAATTTGATACCTACTGCAGTGAAATATCCCATAGTCCATAGTAAAAGGTGTTGGTATTGATGAGATAAATGACCCTCCTCTGTATGAAAGGACCTTTCTGAAACACGCTGTATACTAGTAGTTCGCCCCGAACTATGAACTCGCGAAGTATAACTTTTTGCTAACACCATTCGTGCAGAAAGAACACACAAATACATACATTTGTATGTTTGTACGTAACAAACATACAAGCGCCGGATTGTTCCGTCAAGACAAGTGAGGCATGGAAAGATAGATAGATGTACGCCATACTCTGTGTGAAATAAAAAAAAACAAATGGGAAACAGTCGAGTATGGTCCACGTCAGATAAAAGGCCCTTTCGAAACGTGCCTACCCTTTCAAACTGTCAATGGACTTTATCAAATTAACTGAAAATAGCCAATGTTCGATAAAATTCCCCTGCAAAGTGGCAGAAAGGGGGTGCTATTTACATTTTCCTCCTGCGCCTCTATTCTTTAAAAAATCCACTCAACCGTCGAGCGCCAGAACACTCGAAAATAGCCCTTATTGAAATGATATTTTTTTGTTTACATTTAAAAACGGTAATATTTACGGTGAATATTTGAAGGAGCGCTGAGCAAACAGTTTCTGATAGTTGCTCTGATGTCAACTGTACTAAGCAAAGAATACTCGTAAGTAAGTTATGAACAAGATATCTGGAAACTCTTAACTACTTCTGGTCTGGATGTCTTCTTGTGACACTCACAGTAAGTTTGCCAACGAGACAAAAGACCTAAGAGTCTTAATAAGGCAAAGTTTTTGAGGAATCTCTAGAAAAATTCTTGAAAAAGTCGGGTTTTTTCAACTCATGCCATTTTGTGATTACGGCTTCGATTTACGGTTACTTATTTTGCCGGGAAATTAAGCTCTAAACACAGTTTTCATAAGCTCAAAATTTCTAACTTATATTCTAAAATGACTCGCGTAGAGATTGAAGTACCTAACTCTTTTTACAGGGTGTAACCTACTGGTCAACAGGATGTCAAATCTGTAAAAAGAAGTTGAAAAAAAAACATTTTTATTTTATAACCTCAAAATTTAAAAATTTTCAAAACTTTTTTGTTTTAGTTATTAGCTCAAATTTAAAAATATTTTTGTACGTGTACGTGCATTTACATAGCTTTGAGTTGTTAAAACATTGTGAAAGTCAATGAGAACAATATTTAAAAAATACTTTTCCCCTGCCACATCGTTCGAATTTTATTAATTTAAAAATTAACGGAACGTCATAGAGCAAAAAAAAAATTAGGTTGTGGTCCCTATCACCGGGTGCCATTACCCTGTAAAAAGAGTTAGGTACATTTGTAACACCTTGTATTAAAAGTTCAGACTCTCAATGATTTAATATTCATTAAGAAATCAGTCCAATTTCGACCAGAAACCTGTAAATATCTGTATGCTGAGCTATTACATTTAGGCCTCAAAAGTTGACGTATTACTAAAGCAGGGGCTTAGCCTGTAACGCAATGGCGTGTCGATGGCTTCCTAGCAGAAGGACAAAACTGGGGCTTCCTCGTTTTTCTCCTACAACTAGAGAAGTAATCCTCTAGAATTAGAATCAGAATATTCTTTGCTGCACTACAAAAACATTAAGAGGACCGACAGCATTAATAAATCGTAATTGAAGCTGTCAACTGGGAGCTCATTTTGGCACCATTGCGTTACAGGCTAAGGCCCCAGGTAAGTTCTACGTCCTATTCAAACCTCTCCTCGTGTACTGGTAACAGAAGAGCAGCTTCATTCCCGTTTTCTTTATGTGCAGTTAACAATATAAATGAATCACATGCCTATGATGTCATCTACAAGTACTTAAGCATGTGATTCGTTTCATCAAACAGCGCCAAAGTAAGAGATGCAGGTAGCCAGTACAATTTTACTGTGCAAGGACAAGTCCTACTAGCTTCTTTTTCTTAGGGTGCCTCTCCGACTCAAGCTAGTACCTATAATGTAAACACAATTAATATGCCCCTTCGATTTTGTCGGAGTTACCTCAGACTCAGTTAGCGGCTTCTGGGTCCCACTGTACAGCGATAAGAACTTAGTAAGTGTTTATTTCGCTTTTCTTCGCGACATTCCAACTCTTAATAAGTAGAAAAGTTGTGTCTTTCAAACAATAATCTGTGGCGAGTTGAACAACCTCTCTTGTTTATGTTTCAGTATTTGTTTGTTTTTTCCTTTCCTCTTCATTATAAAAGCTCCCACATTATTCTCGTGGACTATGAATATTGTTTAGTAGTAAAACTTTTATGGCAATTGAAATGCTAATGCTTTTTTATAAAAGTTTCTTCACCGGTAATTTCGTTGCTATAAAACTGGTAAGATTATTATTTGGAGACAAAATGCTCCCGCTTTAACTAAGACGGTTATTTTAGTGGTTTAATTGATAACTCTATGTGTTTTATTTAACCGAACCGCTCGACATTACAGAATTTATTTGGAAAATAAGTTGCTTACTCGTAAGAAAATACATTTCTTCTTTTGTACTCGTTAATAGATTATGACGGTTCATGGTTTTCCTTTCATTTAATTTACCATGTTTTTTAGAGAGATTTGATCCTTATGACCGACTCTATCGATTGATGCCATAAAAGTACACGGTGATGTTTTTTTCGAATTTTAGCCAGTTCAATTCCTGCACGTGGGTAGCGTATTTAAAAAAAAAATGAATGAAATTTAGTTTCTTTTAAAAAATAAAGAAATCTTTCCTTTGAGTGTTAGCTATCTCCATTGTTTAGAGCACTTTCCCTCTATAGTTAGAGAGCTGGTGACCAATCGAGATATTTTTTCGTACAAGGCTAGGAGTTGGTAGGCTGATAGAGTAGACTTCGCTGAGTCTGGGAAAAATATTTTTTTGGCAGGGTCGCGGTTGAAAGTTAGATTTTTTCGACTTTGAAAGTTTAAATGTATGGGTTCAGTATATTTTTTTTGTCGCACAAGGCTAGAAACTTCTAGTTTAGTTGTTGAGACTCCGTTGAACAAGAAAATATTTGTTTTTTTGGCCGAGCGTGGTTGAAAGTTTGAGTTTTATAACCCAAAAAATCACACTTTCTAGGTTATAAAAAACAATATTTCTACCGCATTTGGCTAGTAACAAATAGTGATTTCGTGATCAGCGGAGACTAAAAAGGCAGCCTAAAAACTCTCAGCCATGTAGAAAAAAAAGAAATGACTCAACCCATACATTTAAACTTTCAAAGTCGAAAAAATCTAACTTTCAACCGCGACCGGACCAAAAAAATATTTTTCCCAGACTCAGCGAAGTCTACTCTATCAGCCTACTAACTCCCAGCCTTGTACGAAAAAATATCTCGATTGGTCACCAGCTCTCCAACTACTAGGTGTATATAATTTAAAAAGATGTTTTGTGACGTTTTGTTTTGCATTGGGATGAAGTCGCGGGCAAGGTTAAAAATAACCATATAACCCTCGTCGCTCCAACACTGACCATCGCTGTCGCTTAATCAGGTCCGACCAAGCCACGCCAGAGCAGACCCAATCCGCCAGCTACAAATGACACTGGCCGACGAAAAACGGGGTGAAAACCCCCAATCCTGGCAGAGGTCCAGCGTATAACACAGCAGAAGTTCAACTCGGCGATTAAAGCGGTAGGAAAATCTGAGAAATACGCAATTTCGTATGGGTTGAAAAAATATGGGTACATTTTGGCCCCTACTTGGTGGACGTATGTTCGCATTCTGTAGTATTTGTTTTGTGCAAAGTAGCGACTAAGGACACGGGTTTGCCCTTATCATGCCGGCTGTCAGGCCCTCCGTAGTATGTGTCAAATGAGGCTTTTTATAGCCTGACAAGGATCTTAATGAACGCGGAATACGATGTTTTCAATGAAATATCAACTTGAATGCGTCGCAATAAGAAATACGTCACTGTCAGCCACGTTCATAACGGTTCTTGAGGTACTTTATAAACAAAAAACAGGTACAGTCACCTACACGCCAGGATAGGTACCCCTTTTTGTTATATCGATGCCCTCATGCCGCACGCAGTAAGAGCTACTATGGGGTATCCTAGACTGTCGCCGACCGTACATACATAATATATTTTATGTCACAAATCCCACTGTCTTTCAGGCTTAGAAGGTTTGACATTTTGATGTATGTATCTATCCGTGGCATCACACATAGTGGCCACACCAATTCAATAACACCTTATTTACAAAGTTATGTATCGAGAAATCTCTAAACTTGTATCCTCGACCGCAGGCGTATATGCCAGCGCAACTAAGTGAACTATCGGGCAAGTAAAGTACGGCCGGGCACAATCACAGATACCGCATGGCCGCTCTACTTACCGCTCGCGGCATATTTCATTTCATTTCATTTAAATTGCGATAAATTACAGCACTTATTACAGACTAACTTTTCTTCCGTGACTTCGTCTACGGTGACTAAGATAAAAGGTTGCAGCTCTATTTTTCCCCCGTCAATTTCAGCCCAATCGGTCAAGCCGTTTAGTAGTTGACATACCGACAGCAGTGCCACCTAACGAGTCCAATTGTATTTTTTAATTATTCCGAAAACTATCGAAATACCCATATACAATTTCAACCCAATCGGTTCTGCCGTTTAGAAGTTATGTGAAAAAGAAAAGTACAGAAGGATATAATTCTTACTACCTACCCGTTGTCCTATTACCCGTTTTCCCGTAGGAATGAAGCATTTTTCCGCTGTAAAAAGTAGCCTATGTTTATCAGGGATAATGTCAGCTTCTAATGGAAAAGAAATTTTTAAATCGGTCCAGTAGTTTCGGAGCCTATTCTATACAAACAATCAAATCTTTCCTCTTAATAATATTAGTGTAGATGTTATGTATTATAATCGAGTACTAGTGTAATTTTACCGATTAGCATAAGGGCAGCAACCGAACAAAAAGGGGTGTCCTAACGTGTGGCCGACTGTACCAACGCTTTCTATACCACTCTATAACAACAGAGTTACAAAGAGAGTCCGATACGGTCATTCGTGCTAGGCCTGTACTAGCTTGTCCATTCAAGAATGCAATCAAATGATGTAATCCTGATTGAAAGGAATTTAAAAAAAAAGTTTTTCTTTGGCTTAACCTGTTTTAGGAGAAGAAAAAAAGCAAATAGCTCGAATTTCTTTTTCCTATTTATTTTATGCCAGCGCAATGCACGCCGTATTTTGCTGCATTTTAATTATTTCAGGAAGTTTATAACGTAGTTTCGTATGCAAATGCGACGGATTTTCCCCATATTGCACGCTACCCGCAACGCGAAATTAGCACTAAACTTTATTTAAACATACTTAATTACAATGAAACTTTACTATGCTGCGCTACGTACCCCTAACACACGCTGGTTTTTACAATAAAGTAAGTTTATATTAATATACGTTACAAAAACAAACGAGTAGCTTAAGTTGTAAAGAACTCTTCACATTTGTTGCTTTTTTTTGTTCGAGACCCTTCTTTCAGCTGTTAAATCGGCTATTGACGCGCGTTGTCAATTTGTCATTTTTCGCCCGCGCGCAATCACTTAAGACGAAACGCGGGTAGCCGTTGCTCCATACAAAAAGGGAGACCTGCGCCTCTATTATGTAAAAATTCCACTCAACCTCCGAGCGTCAAAACAATCGAAAATAGCCCTTATTGAAATGAACAATCTATTTTTTTACATTTTTTTACATTTTTACGGTGGATAATTTAGATAATGCAGGGGCTTTTTCCTCTCCGAAAATTATTTTAGAAAATATGTTTATGCCATTCAATTTATATGTACCTCTGCCATGTCCCTATGTTTTCTTTTTTTTCTTATTTTAATTATTTCTTATTTTAATTGAATGGCATAAACCAATTTTTTCTAAAATTATTATCCAGGGAGGAAACAGGTCTCCCTTTTTGTATGGAGCAGCGGCTACCCGCGTTTCCTCTTAAGTCGTTTAGATATCTAATACCTAAATGATTTTATTTTTAATTCTTTTCTATTTCGAATTATACAACGTGTTACAAAACATCCTAACTCTTTTTACAGGGTGTAACCTACTCATCAACAAGATGTCAATTCTGTTAAAAAAAGTTAGGATAACTTTTTTGTGCGCACTTTTGACCACCAACAGCAGTTAACAGCCGTTAGTGTACGAAAAATCGATATAATCTTTGTAACAGGGTTAGAACTCTTTGTCAAGTAGACACAAATCATCATATTCCTTTCTAAGAAAAACTCATGTTAGTCAAAAATAATTATCTATTGTTGGCTTCGATCAAGGATAAAACTAGATACAACATAGAACTCTGAAATGTGTCTGGAAAAATAGATGCCCAAATTGCCTTTGGGAGCTTATTTGCTCGTAGTCCATGCAATTAAAGTAAAACTGTACACTAATGCGATAAGGTTGACATTCGAATATGAGACGTATGGTCGAAATTATGTTTCGTATTGTTCTATTGCTGATATCTTTTGTTTCTGTGGGGACAAGTTTTTATTGTGATTTTATACGTAATGCGTACTCTATGGGATTTAGTTCGGTGATTGTTGGCTTCAAAAAGGAGACAAATATAGGGTTGACTTTGAACGATGGAAATCACTCCGTGAGGCAACACCCGAATTATGTTTCCGAGATTTCTTACTTTTTATGATGAGATTGCTTCTGAGGTTTCCTTCGTATGCGAGGAATATTACATTTGATGTTAGAAACATGGCACTTCGTTACATTCAGGTTACATTACTTTAGAAATATCTATTTCTGAATGAATGTCAAAATGGTTTATAAATCCATCGCGGAGTTGTTCTAAATATAAGTAGTAAGTACCTACTCACTTTTATACGTGGAAATTATTAAAAAAAATTGGAAAATCGGCTTTATGTGTTTCGTGTTAATGTGGAGCTGCAAATACAATGTCAAATCTTCACGAAACGGAACATTGGGTATGTTGTACCCAGTACCTTATTGTATTTATGTACCTTATTTACCTATATTTGATCTACGCCTGTTGAACCTACTAACGTAACAAACATTATTTATTTAGCGACAAAATCCAGCAAAGGCTACGTCATAAAGGACAGGACATTTCGCTGAAGAGTCTCGCGGAGGCCCTCAGGCTCGGGATCAAACAAAATGCCCGACGAATCCCTCGCGAAGTCACCGCTTGATCTCGACCGCCTACTTGACACCGCAGGAGTGAGGTGACAACAGCCGCGCCGGTTTTATGGAAAGAAATGGCGTAAAACATCGCGATTCGAGATATACCGGTATAACCCGTGTCCATAGACTTAATTCTATGCTCGTGTCATTTAAGAAAAATTGATCGCTTTGATTGTACCTATTGAGCGAGAGGATGAGTGTTATGAAGTAATTTTTTTCTTTAATGACACGGGACAACCTATTTTTTTCTTTAAGGCTCGGTATAAGGCTAACTAGCGCCACCAATGTTAAAAAAATCATATCTTCCTTTAGAAGAAGTTTCTGAAAAAATCCTAAGATGAGCCTATGCACCATGCTTTTCTAGATTTTTAAGTGTAGGTACCCAACTCAATTTCTAGTCTTAAGCTAAAAAATTTTCGTAAACCGCCAAAAACGGCCGCTTTTGGCGGAAAATTTTTTCGCTTAAAAGTAAACGAAGAGGGTATCTACACTTAAAAATCTAGAAAAGCATGGCGCATAGGCTCATCTTAGGATATTTTCAGAAACTTCCTCTAAAGGAAGATATGATTTTTTTTAAATTGGTGGCGCTAGTTAGCCTTATACCGAGCCTTAATGACACGGGTCATCGCTAGGTATCAAAACGCGGAATCCCTTGAGAAAAAGTCAGTTTCTTTTATTGTTTTAATTTTGACAAGGGAATGAAAAATATTCGTTTTTAGATTTGGTTTCACGGCCCCGGATTCTAGTCCTTTTGAGCCTAATAAAAGATACTGACATTTACCCGAGAGATGAAGGTGACCGGTGTAGCGGATTTAGTGACTAAGGGGATCTAAAAGAAAATAAACTGAGAAAATAAAGCTGTCAAAAGAATAAAAAAACTGATCCCTTTGAATGTCCAATTCGCTGTCAAACTCATCAAAATGCTCAGGTTTTTACTCTGAAAGTTATTTCCAATCAAAATATAAGTAACATATTGTAGTTTGTTTTATTTTTATTTAGTGTAGGAAATGCGCGAACTTCAGGTGCGAAATTCAGGTGGAAGACTGGAAGGAAGTGGCGAAGGACAAAGAAAGATGGTGTCAGTTACATTTTAACTGGTTAAAAAAAACTTAGGCCTGTGGATCTTCGTAATGATATGATTTATACAGCGTCCAGTGGTACCTTCACTCACACTAGATCGGTGAAGAGCTCACTCGCTCGGCGCTGCAGTGCCTGGGGCATTGTTTTATGCCGCCTCCACACTACTCGCGAAGTTCCTCGGCAAAGTACTCGGGAAAGTTGACTGAGGTCCGAAGTACGTGGCTACACACTCGTTTAACTTCGCGAGGAACTCATTCGCGCGGCACGACTCGCACGTCATGGACGCTCAAGTAGCAGCTATGAAAACTCTCATTTGGGTTCCAAATAATTGGCTCCGCTTGCAATGTTTCTAGAAACAACATAGTTTGCTCCTGCGACCACATTTTACCACTCATAGTGGTGTCGTATGAAAATAAATAAGAAATAATTACTAGGCGCACACGTACCTACTCGCGACGACCGACGTCGCGAAGCGAACTGAAGTAGATCGAGTAGTGTAGAGAGGCACTTCGAGCATCTTCGAGTCCTTTGACTCGGGCGCAAAAACCGACAACAAATGGAAGTCGCCCTAGGCGAGCCGAAGTTGGTCGAAATTAGGCGAAGTGCCTCTCCACACTATCGTATTCGCCTAACCTCGGTCAACTTCGCGAGTAGTGTGGAGGCGGCATTAGAACTGGGTAGGCAGGTAAATATTTGGTATCCCGTGAGATGTGGCGCAAGGCCCATGCCTTTTCTCCCTTGCGCATAGTGGTGGCTAGAGGTAAGCTGATGACGATTCAACATTCCCTGAAGAACGCAGTTTTAAGTATATTCCGCTCCACAGCGTGGCATTCACAATTTAAATACGCCCGTTTTTCCCAAGGATAAACAAAGATACCCGAAAAATTTTCAGAGTCAAGCCTAGGTGAAGGTACACACAGCCAATTGGTTTTTCCAGCGTTGATTGACAAAATTAAGCCGCGTCCATTTTAGACCATTCCCGGATGGGTCAAAGCAAATTGGAACGGTTTTGCAAAAACACGAATTTGTTATCGAAACCTTGTTATTTATGGACCTCTTGATCCTCAATTATCTGCTGGACGTTGTCGTTAACATTAATTTTAGCTCGGCATTTGATTTCACACATTTTGGTTCGATTTCCACATTTGTTCCGAGCGAAGGGAATAAGACACAATGCCCGTTTTCACCACCCACCCCTAATAAGCCTTTTAACTTTATAAGTCCCGGTTTCTGAGTTGAGAAATTCACTAAGCAAATGGGTAAGGATTGTTCTGTCGCGCTCTTTTGTGAGAAATCTGCTGAGACAGGACGATACTTACCCATTTGCTTAGTGAATTTCTCAACTCAAAAACCGGGCCTAAGTCCCGTAAATCGATAACGGTTTTCACCAAGCTAGGTGCTTGGTGAACTTGGTGAACTTAGAGCTTGGTGAAATCCGTTATCGATTTATTGCAGTGTTTAGTTTGAAACGAAGCGAATTGTGATTTTCATATCGTTAAAATTGATTACCTGCACCAAAAGAAACAAAACATGTATAAGTATTGCCAAATCGCATTTTAAATGGGTGTCTCATTAAGAGAGCACCTTTTAATTGTGGCTGTTTTAATTCGCGGCTTTTCTTTTTTTGTGTTGTTGTTCCGATTAACGGTTGTGGAAATATATTTAAAGGGGGGAACAGCGCGTTAATATTGTTAAAATTCACTATAAATGTGGTAAAAAAAAATTCTCACGCACAGAATAATGCAAAAGGCCTAACAAAGAAACAAATGATGATCAGAACACATCCAAAAGCTGCGATCGTCAGCCATACTCACAGACAGATCCAGAATATGTAAAGGGATAATGACCTTTACATATTTAAATGACCGCACATTTATTATAGCAAAACGAGACAGCGGCAAATTGCAAAATATCCCAGTGGAGTTAACCTTATAGCCGCTCACGAGCACATAATTATAGTCGCATGAGTCAACAGAAAGACCATTCGATAGATAACGCCAAAAAAACAATCCCGCAGATTGCCTGTTGCCTCAGACGCCGGTTTTCTCTATAACAGGTTTTTTTTTTAAACGTAGTTAGATTCCATTAGTATTATAAGTTTGAGGGTATTTTTTTTGTTATAGTGGAAAAATACAGAGATTTTTTTCGTTTCGTAGCGCGTAGTCTACCGTAGATGCGCGGGAGTGCTACGCGTCGTCGTAGCCGTGCGCCTGCGCCGTTTACACGGGAAAGACATCAACGCGCTACCATAGACCATTACACAGACAAGATAAATACTGCCCGCTTGATCGAAGGGTTTAAGTTTTTTGTTAAATAAATCAATGTACCATTAACTGAACATTCGTTTTTTTTACTGGTTTGTGACTTGACTCAGTTTTTGTTTAATGCTTTCTTATTCAATTCCAATTGGTATTACTTCGGCTCATAGACGCTTTTACGCCAATCAAGCGGTTAATCAGATTCTTATTATGAGTATACAATTCCTTGAATTTGTATTGTTTCCGTGCATTTTAGTCGTAGCTTTGTTTTATTTCATCTATTGGGTTAAAGCAGGCTACACGAAGCCCACCACTGGTGGTGGCATAAATCGTCTCTACAAGTCCATACCAAGCAGTTTCGTTCCAGTATGGTAACGTATCTTTAGATAGCCTATTGAGAGCTGCTGCACTAAAAAAATCGGCTCACAAACTTTTACCAATTTGTCACGCTAACAAAGCTGCTGGAATAAGTTACTTGTAAGCTTCCTAATTATAAGCTTCCTGCATGACACATTATTCGGTCACCACTAAATGTTTGGTAATCTTTCTGGATTTTCTTAGCTTGTGATAAAGTTCGTACCGTGTGGGCAATCGAGCTACCTCGGCCTTTGTAGCCGCGTGTACTGAACCGATTTGTGGAATGCAGGGGCGGGCGCTTGGCGCTTTCCCAACTTGCATTTAAGAATTCAGGTTTTTTTACATTTGATTTGCTATCTTAACAATAAATCACAATATTATAGACGTTGCATGAATATGGTTGCATACATATCAATTACTATACAGGGTGCACTCTACGTTGATAGCGGAACTTTAAGTAGGATGTCTACTGATCAATACAAACAACTTGTACTAGGTGGCGAAAAAAATGGAGCGAAAAATATATCAGCAGTTTCATACGTTTGGCGCAGTACTGAGTCGACCTTTTGTATGGAACAGCAGAATTTTTTTTCACTCCATTTTTTTCGCCACCTACTACAAGTTGTTTGTATTGATCAGTAGATAGCCTGCTTAAAGTTCCGCTATTGACTTAGTGCACCCTGTAGTAATGCACATTAGAAGTTTATTGAAAGAACAGGGTTTCAATTAGTGAACCCAGTGAGAAATCTATTCCAGTGATTGGATGGGTGGCCACGCACACTTTCATTCGCCTCTGGAATAATTTATACGGCCAATCCATCTCCATTCTAGTGCTGGTTTAAGTGTCTTTTTCAAATCAACTGTCAGATTTTTTTTTTATGCAAGATGGACTCAAAAGCGCATTTTTCCAAACATAGCTTAGTAGGTATTGCAGCTTAGCAGCGTATCTAGGTAGGTCTGAAACTAAACACAACCACGCCAACGCTCTCTGACCTATTCTGACCTTATCTAATAATCACCCTTAGCATCAAGGATTACATTTTCAAACCTCTCCTATCTCGTCGAGATAAGGTTGAAATTAGCGTATTAACTATTATTATAAATTGGTTGTTACAGACTACTAGTTTGTGAACTAAGGGAAAAACAACTCTATTTGAGCTGCATTAATTATCCACGAACTATCCGATTATGTTAAGTAGGTGAGTTTGTTTTTGTTTGATAACATTGTCATTTTGTGAAATGTCACATGCTAAGTTAAGTTAAGTTGTTAAGTTTAGAACACTAAAAAAAGAAGCCAGCGGGGAATCAAGCATCAACGATCAATATCGTTTTATGAATCTCCTCGGCATCTTTGAAAGATGGTGTTATGTGTCTATTCAAAACAGACGTGATAGAAAGTACACAGGTACCAACATCACAAAATGTATTATTTTTAAGCACGTAACGTGGAGTTTCTTCACCATGCTTCTTTTCCAAGAACGATCAGTGCAGCCGGACAATAAAAGTAGATACTCAGTAGTAGATAGTATTAAGTAGTAATTTGATTTACATACTTTTTTTTCATAACATCAATACTGGAGAAGCTTTAGATACTTACATTTATGAATTTGTAGTAACAATTGCTCTATTATTGGAAAACATTGCGAGGAACGCGGAAAACGGCCAATACTACCAATGCTACCAATGCTAATAACTCTCTCTATCTCTCTCTCACTCTATCTGAGAGAAGGCCTGCGCCCAACAATTTTTCTTTGGTCACAAAAAGTTGAAAGCACTCTAAAATCCAAATCACTGAGCCCAAACGTATTTGGTTTCTCAAAGCAGTTCTAGTTTCACCTCTAAAGGAGAAATAAACGTCGGAGTAACAATAAAAAAGCACCTAGTTATTTATTTACTTAAGTTTCAAACTTGAGTAAAAGACTACGAGCTAAAGAAGCTGAAGCTTCACCGGGTTACGCCTTTACGTAAAAGTTCGTGAGCTTTAAACCTGAGACTTTTCAACAAAAAATTGCACTTGAAGAATTATAAATGAGATTACGATTTGATGCAACGTTGTATTTAGAACTAACGTTTGCTTTGGTCATAACTCCTGTGAATCGCAGAATTAAATATTGAAGCAAAATATTTAAAAAAAACAACTTCTACATCTCCCGTAACCCATAACCCATTCTTGATAGACAGATAAAATGTTTTTTTTTTACATCTCCCGTAACCCATAACCCATTCTTGATAGACAGATAAAATGTTTTTTTTATAAGTAATGTCAAAGAAATGCGGAACCATAATTTGTTTGTTTTGACTTTGTTAAGTTTAGAACCCTAAAAAAAGAAGCCAGTGGGGAATCAAACATCAACGATCAATATCGTTTTATGTTTATCCTCGGCATCTTTGTTGGCTCCGCACGTCGTGTATTGACATTGTCTTTCATGTGGGATAGGTCAACTAAGCTGAGACGATGGTATAGGTGCTCGGCAAGCCTGGCAGCTAGATGCTAGCGGCGTTCAAGTTCACCCATCTAGAGTGAGTGCCACTGGATGCTGTATCATCTCATTATGTAGAAGCGCTCACAGCCTAGTTGTACTAGCCATTCTTAATCGATTGGCAAAGTTAAGCAACATCGGGCGCGGTCAGTCCATGGATGGATGACCGCTAGTGGCAATTATATCTGAGCGCTTCCGTGCTTCGGAAGGCACGTTAAACCGTTGGTTCCGGTTGTTGTTGATTAATAACAATCGTTAAGCCATGTCAGAGGCCCCTTGGGCGGCCTAAAAACTCTGACACCAGGGGCGGCCACTACCTCATACGATAACTTAACCATGTAGTTGCCAAGGCCTTGGTTTTTATAATTATCATTAATTTTAAACCGAAATGAGACTTATCACGTACCTAGAGAGTGTAATCTGCTACTTAGCAGAATCAGTCCAATATCCAATAATTGCCCACCTTCCAATTAATTAGAACCTGTTCTCAACTTGAGGTTTACTTAAGCGGATAATCTTGGATGGATATTATCATTATTAGCCCAAAAGAGATCAAGATTTTAATTAATATGGCAAAGAAAAAATGTATAACATAAAAGGCGCCACTCTACTTTGCCAAAATCCTTGCACATCAATCTTGGATTTGGGACGACCCACTTAGGCTAGGCTGGGATTAAATAAGGTCTAGGCTCAGCCGAAACGCCGGTCTAGATCAATAGGCTTGGAGGCTGTGTTTTTTTCTAAAGAAAACCAATCAAATGGCCTCGAGGGAGTCGTTTATCTCTGGCCAGTATTCAAATTTATTGAGTGGAAATATATTTGGAGCTTGGTCAAATGTAGAGCAGTATTGAGATGGACTAGGATACTCTTGTCAAACTTCTTTATTTCTGACTAGAATTAAGTACTAAACGATGTGTTAAAATAATACAAAATTTACAAGATAAAAAAAAATACGACTAAAAATCCACACTGTTATTGAGCTATTGCACTGATTTCGAGTGATTTGCGGCTGTCCGTTGAGGAGTTCCGTTCTCCATCTCCAATATGCTTCATAGATCTTCACCATTTTTTATGGGACTACTTGAGAAGTTCACTCTTTCAACCAAAAAAAGAATCATCAAAATTAAGACGCAATAGGTCTAACAACTAGCGCCCGCCAATGAAAAAAAATCATATCTTCTTTTTGGATGCGTTTTTAGCAAAAAACGCTCCTGCGATTTCTCAAGCGAGGCTTAACTATTTTTAGGACTTAAGGTTTGGATTCCAGATACTAGAACCTACTCGTACGAATGCAATCGATTCACGCTTTTGAGTGACCACTTTTGGCGTGAAATAAGCCTCGCGTTAAGAAATCGCAGGAGTGTTTTTTGCTAAAATGGCATCCAAAAAAAAGAATTTTTTTTTCATTGGGAGCGCTAGTTGTGAAACCTATTGCGTCTTAAATATAAGCTTTTTTTTTTTTCAAAAATACGGTTCGAATAGAGTACCTACCTCCTCCTGTTTTTAAATCGGTTAAAAAGGTTTATTAGAAATGGCACCTGCCATTCTATTATTCCCTGTATTCGCTGTCAATCTACCCATTAAACTGTGAAAATTAAATTGTTGCTTTCAATAAAAGCTATTTTCCAGCAAAAAATACAGTTTTTAAAATTAAACTTTCGTAAGCACTGCACATTTTTGTAACCATTAAATCGATATGAAATATTGAAAAAAAAAACTGTTGTAGCACTGATTTAGTTTTCAATGGTTTCGAGCAGAGTAAAGTGTATCGTTACGGGTTAACGCATCAGTTTCTGGCATCTCGCCTGTCATTCTATAGATTGGCTATAGTCCAAGAGCTGACTCGGAACATGGAAAATACTTTGCTTCGTCGATCATTCATCCATCCAAACGAACCATTGTTCCATCTACGGTCCCTAGTGTTTGTAGGTCAAACGTCATGCCGGTCAACGCAAGAGCGTTTATCCACAACATCCATAGCATGGCGTCAAAATTGTCGCTGGGCAAAATTACAAACAGAAATGGGTTGCTAAAAAGGTATACCCAGTGCATTATACGGGTGTCCCAAAAAATTGTGTCAAGCGGAAGTCCAGAGGTAGAGCACCCCTAGGGGTATTTGAATCACCCCCATATATGTTCAGCGATTTTTTGGCTTCTTTAGAATGAGGTAAAAAAATATTTTACCTCATTACCTACCTCGGAAACCGTTGATTTCCCAGTCTTAGTTCCTTGAGCAAAAATGATAGTTATTATGAAGACAATGCGTAATTTCCCGCTTTGATGGCGGTCTTTTAACACCTTGTATTGTATGTTATCTATCATTCAACGAATAAGAGGCACAGACGTTGTAGACAGCGCCGGAAAATGTGCCCGAGTCCCGAACGTCTCTGACAGCCAACTAGTGGTTATCTCTTGGGTGTGAAAGGCGAAGCAATTCGTCCCCTGCCAATAAAACTATTTACCACGCGGCTGCCCGCTAAAAGTATCTCGCACCTTTTATTCTCGGGCCATTCACCTTGTCTGAGGACGACGGGGCTTTTTCATCTATTAATAGAGTGTTAACTTATTTTTCTATATTGCTATAAAGCTTCACTATTAACTTCTTAAAAGTCACTGCGTACTGGAAACTGTACCCACAACGACGATGTACAGAAATAAAATTTGCTAAGGATATATACGAGTGAATGATTCCAAAAGACTGCATTAATTTTCTGTTTTAATTGAAACAGATACGTTAAACTCTAATTTTTAAATCGAGTCCACGGAATGACAGTTGCTAGTATGCTACTGACAGATAAAGCCTTTGTAGCAACTGTCATTCCAAGGACTCGATTGAAAAATTGGAGTTTAACCCGGCGTGAATGAGGTGAAATATTGTTACACCAGCTATGAGGTGGGTATGAGATACCCGAAACTTTGATGTAAAATTTTAGTACTATGATTGTTTAATTTGCATTTTTTGAGTATCATATATTAATAATAGTACCTTTCCAACAATATCACTAAATAAAATACCAGATATAAGGAGAAAAAGCACAATTTTTTATTCACCTAATAAAGACTCTAAATTTTCTTCAAAAACATACAAATTTAGGTATTTTAACTTCTTGACGCATGAAAATCTAACAAAATTCCAATTTCTCGGGTAAATCAACAAAAATATCATATATTCTTTATAATTAAACAAAAATAAAATCTGAATAGTCTTACGAGATCATGTAACATACCCCTCAAGTTACACATAGATATCAGCACAATCTGCGCACATGAAAATCGCGTGTTCCTTACATACATATTGGCTTCTCACATTTTGAACAGCCATCTTTGGACGTATAGAAAGTCTCACGTACCTCAGACGACTGAGTAGTAGCCTCCGATACAGGTTCAGGCTCTTCCAAATAATCTAAAATACCCTCTTGTTCCGAATCACTCTCTTCACTTCTCTGAGAAACGATGTCGACTTCTTCTTCGCTCTCGGAGTAACAGGAACTAGCACTTGAGCAGTTTTCCAATAAATCTTGTAAACGCCGTTCATGTTCCTCATGAGACATCTTGAAAAACCTAAAAATAAATCATAATATATCATAAAATATAACCTTGCAGTAAACATAAAAATATAACATCGACTACGAGGTCGGGTGTGATGTACCCCAACCACGTTTGCGCACGTGTATCTCCTGTCGTCGCCGGCGCAACACTTAACTCGACGCTTTACCTCGCCCCTTGCCCCCTTACCTCCAGCTACTGCAACGGCCAAACTCGCATGGCAACAGTAACGTTAAATAATCTGCTTTCAAAAACTTCTCGGGTATGATATACCCGACCTCATTCACGCCGGGTTAAGTGAGTTGAAAAATACTGCGTCGTTAGAAATTAAAAGTACTTCGTTATTATTACCGTACAAATTAAATATTGACGTTTTTTGTAAACTTAAGGCGCGGTGCATAGTGAATAGCCCGCGCGTCAAGAAAAATGCACAAAATCGAGACCTGTATCAAATACACTTAACAAATCGAAAATTTTCACATATCAAACCCTAGAATTAGGTGAGACCTATCCAAAACAGCCAGTTTCGTGTTGACACTCATAAAAGTTTTGAAGATATTTTGCTTGAAAAAAAATAGGCGGCGCACTTTTTTTCAAGCAAAATATCATGGAATTCGTTATGGATATCAACACAAAAGTGGCTGTTTTAGATAGGTCTCATCTAATTCTAGGGTTTGATATGTGAACATTTTCGATTTTTTTAGTGTATTTGATACAGGAATCGATTTTGTGCATTTTTCTTTGCGCGCGGGCTAATTCACTATGCCCAGCGCCTTAAAGGGATATTACACGTAATTGAATTTTCCGGAATTGCAGTAGATTTCCGGTAGCTTCCGCCCACGTTGTACTGGGATATTCTGCCAGCCCTATCAGTGCAGAGTTGCTACACTTGAATTCTCAGAAAATGTTATTTAATTTTTAATATCCGTCGTTTTTTAGTTTGATAAAAACCATGTTCGAGCTTTAGAAAAAGCAAGTTGTAATGCTAAATTAAATATTTAAAAAAAAACATCATAACAAGTTATAAGCCCAAACTATCTCATATTATCTCAAATCACATCTCACTTGTCCAGTATATTGAAATCTTCGATCAAGTTCGGTAATTGAAATTTTAGGGTAGGTATGGTAGTGTGGAGCACGAAACTTTTTGGACAAAATTCGAAATTCTAAAATTGAATAGTTTGCTAGATACGAGTACTTTTGTTCGGCTCAACCGTCACTCTTATTTTGATACGTCTTGTGGCACCATTGTACAGATAGAAAATTGTAAATAAAATTGATAATTTCGGCTCAAGAGTTTTCTTAAAGACGGTGCCTAGCCCGCTACAACTGATGACACCCGCACGCTAAAAAAAATCTGAAAATGATTCATCATGATTCATCATGAAAATGCCCGACCCGCAACCATCGAAGTCGGAGGAGCCACGGAAGTCGGAACCTAGTCCAAGTAAGCTGCAGAAGGTAGGTATAGATAGGTGCTGGGCAAACTCAATCTAACCATAACCCAGGCTCTGCAGCATTCGAGTGGTTAATTCACCAATCTAGGTGCCACTGGGCGTTGCATAAATCATCTCATTGCATAGATGCAAAGGTTCAAAGTTGTATAAATGTACAGGGTGCTACATAAAGGTCCTGTGGCACTGAGGGGGTGCACTTACTAATACAAGCAATATTTAGTATGGGACCAAGAGCGAAATCTCGAAAAAAATATCACCTGTCCCATACTAAAATTCGATTGTATGGATCAACTGAATTTTTTTTTCAAGATTTCGCACATTGCTCTATAAAAGTAAAAATCCGTAAAAGTTACTTATATTGATGAGTTAAGCGACCTCTTTCAGTGTCACAGGACCTTTCTGAAATAGAAAGTGAAAGTGAAAAAGTTTATTTATCATTGCATAATTTAATTTATTAACTTACAGGCTTTTTTTTATTAATACAACGAAATTTTAATAAACGCTGAAACTAAAAGCTAAATTAAAACTAAAATTAACCTAAAAACAACATTATAAACAAAAAAAAATTTAAACTAAATATGCAAAATAAAATAAAACTTATATTAAACTAAACTAAACTAACTAAACATAATATTTACAAATAAAAGACCTGCCCCAGTTCGCTGTCCCGCGGCAGTGAGCCCAGAACGCTGGCGACGTTGCCTCTTTGGATGGCCAGACTTATCCTCTGGCCGAGGTACGCGCCAGCCCTCTGGTCTCCCGAAGCGTCGACTAGGCGCGCCGCTAGGTCTTTGTACAGCAGGCGCGCCTCTGGGCCCCATGTGCCCACCGTCTCGACCCCAAAGGGCGCAAATATGTAATTGTTTCCAACTGAACCATATTTGCGCCGCTTGAGGCTTTGCATAAACATTGAAAATAATATGAGAAAACAATTACAAATGATAAATGGGACGATGCTCAGCTAAATGCATACATCAACACGGCGCTGATTTTCAGCGATACCCTGTATAAGTTAATTAAGTCACACGGCCCGCAAGCAACTTGATCGTCTGACAATGTTTAAATTGCCCCGTAGTAAAACAACACGAGTTTGCATCCAGGCCAAGCAAACTAGAAGCGAGATAAAAGTTTCAAGAGTGGAGTGCCGCGCCGGTTGGTTTTCCAGACGCGATAATTTTACAATGTCGCCTCATCAAGTACCCCTTTTGTGGCCCAACGTTGGACAGAGTGTTCTATTGTGAAGTTTGTCTTCTTATGTACTTACTTTGAGTAGAACATTACACTGTTTGTAGTTTCAAAACCTAACTTGGCTTTGCCGAGCTAATTTTGGTTTGAAATGGTAGTCGTTACGGACCGTAAATAATACCGTAAATAAATTCGATTTCTTTACATCAAGTCTGTTTTATGTGTTTTCGATAAGACAGGTACTAGTTCACCCAATCCTTTCGTTTGCTTTATTTAGTTTGAAAATATAACTTTTATCAGCTGCTCCGTTTGTATGAATACATCTTTCTTTTTAACCGACTTAAAAAAAGGAGGAAGTATTCAATTCGCCGGAATGTTTTATAATACATGCAATTATCTTATTTGCCTCTCATATTTGGTTAGCACTAAAAATGTACATAAATGTAGCTTTATATCCTTAAGTTAATATTCATATTACAGGCTCAGTTTTACAACATAAATTATCGTGGTTATAATAACCATTAACCTTTAAGTAATTAAGATTTATTTCCTCAATTAAAACGTTCATAATAACGTACACTTAATTACTAATTGCCATCTCAGGTTACCTCGGCGGCCTACCTGTTAATTTGGCGAATTTATTTCCTGAAAGCTCTTCCGCCCAATTAAGAGTTCGTTAGTCTAAAAAATATCTACACAAAATTACTTACGAAGTAAACCGTTCGATCCGTCAGAGCAAAAAGTTTCACACAGTACAATGTACACAGATGTTTTGAAATCCGCGCGTTCACGGTTAAGGTCTACGGCGCTACGAGCAGTGCTACGACGCTACGAGGTCTACGAGCGTAGCCCGCTACGCCCGTCGCGCTACTGACGGTTTCCGTAGAGCCTACTTCGGGAGACACCCGTCACCCGCTGATCGATGAGGCTTTGCACCTACACCCGGAGGTCTGGATAAACTGGTCGGTGACACGTTTCATGTTGTCGGTACATTTATTATGATGATGGACTAATAATAAGGCCGGCCCGTTTTGGCGATTTATTCGACTTTGACAATTTTTTTACTCAGTTGCAAGGGTACCGGCACAGAATGCTAGAGATCGTAAGTAAGTTTATCGACTTGGTCTAGATTTTCCGATCCTTGAATTTGATACTTTGGGAGCGAGAGTGACTCGCGAAAAATGCAGATAAATTCAGCAAAATTTTACAAAGTGTAGGAAATTGTTCCTGGAGACATTTCAAGGGATTAAAGTTATCGCCCTGGAACACCGTATTTAATGGAAGTAAAGTTAGCACTAGCAGAACAAAGCTGTACTAAATGTTCCATAGTAGTACTTATGTCGCGAGGATTAAGAACTGTTTTTCTGTTAAAGATTCTTCCTTGTGAAGGGTTTTATTGTTACAAAGACCTCTAGCATCCTTGCTCTTCTGCAAAGGAATGGTGAGATAGTGTTTCTTGAGAAATTCCTTCTCTTAAATCATTGTATTTTAGCTAAGTAGGTGTACCATTCCGAGAACTTTAAAACAACACTATGAAATTATGTAGTCATGATTGTTATTCATCTAGACGAGAAGATCAAAGAATATAAAATAGACGGGTACTTTTTCTCTACGTGAAACAATGAGATGATGTTCAATGGAGCGCTTGAAAAAAACTATTCAATACATAAAATCTGATTATGACCGAGGGGCCGATTGCAGATTATATGAAAAAAAAATAAGATTTTCTTTAGTCCCTACTTCGCAACCATCTCTGGGTCTGAATAATTTATCTGATATAAAAAAAAATCATTATTATCTGTTTTTGCAACGGATTTTCTAGACTTTATTAAGATTAAAGAAAAAACTATAAAAACCAATGCCAACAATACAATACCAGGAAAGAGGTTGAGGATATTGAGGAGATTTGAAACATTGAGGACGCCGTAGAGGCCTCTCCAGGCCGCTCAAATTGCAACTTGATAAAAATAGGCCGTAATAAATCACGCAACAATACACCGTGGCCAAGTTATTTTTATACTGAATATGTTACTTTATTCATACGCGAGCGACGAACGAAAAAAACATGGAAGCATTTTTTCAAGCCATCCTCTATAATCTGCGCACGCATCTACTCGCGCAGACAGCTTTGTTAAAAATATTTTAAACTAATAAGAAAACAAGAAACTCCCGTAATTGGTGGATAGTTTTCGCGCTATTGATGTTATTGACGCCTTCTCTAAGTCACGTCTATAGAACTACGAAAATCGTGAGAGGAACCATCTGTAGACTCCGCCCATACGAGAACCATAATATGGATTAGGTCATTTCTGAGGGCTAGTGAGATCTCCAGAAGAAAACTTCTGCTCGCTGTACGTAAGAGATTGCGCAACATAGGTTATCGGGTTACTGATCATGGTCCTCTGATAAATCATCATTTACTTCCGAGCAGCTCTCTTGTCACTCGAGCGTATTTACTTCCTTTATATTTTGAGCCTTTATTATGGGGCACAATTTCCTCACAAAGATATAAGTCAGCTGTAGGAGACCACAGAAGAGGTACACAAAGATGAATATAAATAAATTATAGTTACTTTGCCAAGAAGTGAGCTTGCATCTGCATCCCAGTCAGTAGATATTAAACAAAATGGCTATGCGCTTGTCTTTCTTCTACGTTGATAAATCTAGGGTCGCGGACTAAACCACACACAATTGTATAATTGAAATTGAATTGTCCGCCGACCCTAGAAATGTATAGCTAACATTTCTGCAAAAGAACTTTAATACAATTTATTTACAAATACGTGAGTGTACTTTCAACTTTTGCATTTAATGGCATGGAAACAAATTATGAAGACTTTTATTGAACTTTATTGCAAAAAAATAAAATTGTATTTGCAATGCAGTCTAGTCTAATGCAAATATTTATATATCTCGAAGCACCTCGTCTAAAGACATAATATCGCATTGGTTAATGGGGTAAAAAAATACAAGTACCAAATCTTGTGCGCCCACTCTCTGAGAGAAGGCCAGCTAGTGGCCTACAACGAATATTTTTTAAATCTTGGATACATACATAAATACTATAGGTTGATTTTGTAGTTTCGCTATAGTATTTTTTGGAAAATTTGCTAACTACAGATAGGTAAATGGGTTATTCTACGGCAGAGCAATTCCCGTGGCATTTTTTATTTAAGGGTTTTCAGATAAATTGATGTTCTCACATTACTTTAGAACACATTAATAACAATTTTATTGTTACATGAATATAAAATTGTTACTAATGTGTTCTAAAGTAATGTGAGAACATCAAATTATCTGAAAACCCTTAAACTAGTGGTTCGCCCCGAACTGTGAACTCGCGACCCCATATAAACTTAACAACCCTATATCTCGGCAACCCCTCGACCGATTTGGCTCATGTTCGAACTTAAAAATTCTTTTAATTTAATTTACCCGCCTACCAAATTTCATAACGATCCGACCAAATTTACTCAAGTTATCGTCGAACGAACATTCATACATACATACATACAAACGCCGGATTGTTCCAGTAGACTCGGAGAACTTCGCTCGCTTCGCTCGCTCGTTCAATAAAAAATGCCACGGGAATTTCTCTGCCGTAGAATTACCCAAATGTACTTCTCTGGGTTGACCGAAATCACCGTCCGAATCAGCTCTGCGAGGCGAAATAGCGGTGGCCCATTGTGGCGGTAGACAGTAGGTACCTACCATTGTACCTGGACATGTCATTGCCACTCTCCTCACGTCAGTTGATTGCCCATGGCTGAATCCGAGGTAGATATTATTCACAGGAATATAATTCTCGTTGCAGCGTACATACCTAGCTTCGCCGTCTATTATGTTGTGTACTTGTGTGGTGTCTTCATCCATCTAGTGTGAGTGAAGGTGCCACTGGACGCTGTGTAAATCATCTCATTACGTAGATGCAAAGGCCTTAGTTTTACTTGTGTAGGATATGTAGGAGGCGCTGGTTTTCTGAGTTTTCGTGATATCCTCCAAATATTTCTTAGGGATCTCCCTACAAGTGATAAAATCGTTGGTAAAAAGGAAATATGTACTTAATCACTATTGCCACTCCTAATAACTCACCAATAAATATAAGCAGCGCTTCTTTTGTGTTTGTTGAGTAGAATCAACTTCGGAAGTTCAACAGCACCTTTTTTTAACCAGCGGCGTGCATGATCGAGTCAGAGAAGTCTCACAAGTCTGACCCGTAGGAGTATATCGCGTAATCAGCGACCCATCGCTCTGGTAGTGGTTTCCCGGTCATAAATTAAGTTCCTAATATTATTAGCAAAGTTCGACGGCATCTCATACCCGAGTGAACCGGCGGCGCTACACGACGCGGGGACTCATTTAACTTTCCGCACATTATCGGGTGACGAGATTCTTGAGAGACTTGCGGAGACGAAATTCCGCCAAATTCGCTGTTTTGGGTGAAAACAATTTTGTTAGGAAAAAAAACTAACCTGATTAACGCTATTGAGCGGGCTACACAGGCTGTTGGTTTAACTATACAGTTCGCTTATGGCTATAGATTGTCGAAAGGTACAGGTAAACTGTATCGTGTGTGGCCCGCTTTACTTTAGTCAATTAAACTAAGGCCTTTGCATCTACGTAATGAGATGATTTATACAGCGTCCAGTGGCACCTTTACACGGCGCTGCAGTGCCTGGGACATTGTTTTAGATGGAGTAGGCTTGCCCAGCACCTATACCATCGTGACAATTAAGCCATTAAAAAAAGTCAATCAAGTCAATTAAGCAGTCAATTACGTATGTAACAAAATCTTTGACGTGGATATTTCTCATGATTACGAAAGCAAATGTTTACTCTCACATTTTCTCTTCATTCTAACATTCGCTAATGCCCCTGAAAAGACTGAACTCATATGAACCTATACACAAAGTTGCGTCGCAAAATATGTATGAAACAGATAAGGCACTGAAAACACAAAAAGACTTTGCTTGATAATAATACTCTTGTACCAAAACCTTCTTGTTATGACGTCTTATTTATGTTTGAAAACAACTTTCGCAATAATATGGTTTCAAAGAGTACAATGAAAGCAAAAAAGTTTGAAACGAAAAGTTCCATCTCTCATTATGAAGCTTTCCTGCATAATCACAGAGCCAACAGCGCACTAGCGGCCAAACCGCAGCGGCCAGCGGGTCTATTATGTAAAAAAAACACTCAACCTTTGAGCGAGAAAACACTCGAAAATAGCCCTTATTGAAATGTACAATCTTTTATTTGACATTTAAAAACCTTTATTTTTACGGTGGATATTTTAGAGACAGGTCGCAGCGGCCAGTGAGATACACACATTTGTATGAATTGTGTATGTAGAGTATTTGTATGTAGAGGGTGCCACGAGGCTAATTCTCGGCAATCTCGAGTGTGACTTGTTGCAAAGGTTTTCTTCGTAGAATCTCGAATGTGACATAACCGAGAATTTGCCCCCAGACCCGTAGCGACGGAGGGCGGCGGTAAGAGGGACTCTCCTCAGAGTCGGGTTGCTTGAGAGTGCAGCCCTAAGCGGGTGGTAAACTCCATCTAAGGCTAAATACGAGTATTACCATCGTCGTGGGCCACGCGCACCTGGCCGCCTCGAATAATTCGGTTAGATATACATTTTTATTGGGCAAGTTAAATTACTTTGCTGGCTGGCCTTGACTGAATAGAAAAGCGTGACAAACAACAAAAAATATGGCCACATTACATTCCATAGTTTCTTTACCGGCTGATTACTGGCAAAAATTGCTGTGTGTTTGTGATGGTACTAATTTCTGTTAGGTTATGGCTGAGTGATTGAGTCGATGTCGCTTTTGGACGGTTTAATTATTTTATTACATTACCTTCGACTAGCAAATTCCATGGCTTTTATCCATTATGTAATAGAGCTGAGTGGATAGTAAGTATACGAGTACGTGCTGGGCTAGTGTAGGTACCTACTCCTGTTTCAGGAGTTTCTTAGTGGTCGCTACTGTGAGCCGAAGAGATGTAAAGCTTAGGACCTCTCCTTTTCATTTTTCATTTTACAATCCCACCTTCCAGCTGCGGGCAAAGCCACGACCAAAACCTAGCGAGGAATATCTAAGGGGACACGTAAGTGGAAGTGTCCCAAGTAAAATATTTAAACTTCTGTCTGGCGTCTCTCATTAGCATTGCTTTCTACTTCCCGCCTTAATGGCAACATTTGGCAGACTACCAAACCAAATCACTCTGCTGAATCAACAATATGATCTCCATCCAGCCCGCGTAGCATGAGATCCCTATCAAGCTCAATAACGCTTATAGCTCTTGTCTAGGTACTAACAACCAAGTGCAAGTTGCAAGTTATTTAACCTAATTTGCACCAACGTTATTGTATAGCGTCGGCTGGTAATAGCGACTATTTTCATCCTTCAATTCGTAAACAGATTAGGCCTATCAAGGTAAATAGGTACGTTATTGTAGAAAATCTCTATATCTCTTTCTATGGAAGTGCAGGTCCGCAAACACGCTTGGATACCCATTTGGATTGACTTACTTATGCCGCGCGCGGTAAAAGCAACCCTAAGGTATTTCTGAAAGTCTTTAATCGTACCAGCTAACCGAAACCTAACTGGAGGTTGGCGACTAAGATTTAATTTTATCAGTAACATGACCTAGGCGTCGGGATCTCATGCTACGCGGGCTGAAAGTTCAAAGACCTGAGCGCAGTTTTAATGACGGGAGTACGAGTAGAAGCCTTTGTTCTGGCCGTTACTTTTTAATTAAAACCTTACTTACTTAATTTACGACAGATGAAATTAAATTAAAATGCAACGTACAGCTAAGTGGAAATCTTATTAAAATCTTCTTACACCTTACCTACTACGTACAGTCGTCGAGGATCGAAACGGATAAGAACAAAATGCATAAGATTCATGCAAATACGAACTAACTGCAAAATGCTCCCCGCCGCTTGCTCGCACCGTTTGGTGTAAATCTGTAAAGTTTGGTTTTTAACCGCCGACTCAAAAAGAGGGTTGTTATAAGTTTGAACGCTATGTATGTATCTGTCTGTGATAACGTAGCTCTGAAAGGGGTGAACCGATTTGGATGCGCTTTTTTTTTATTTGGAAGCTGGGCTTCTAGTAATTTTAGGCCCGGTTTCTGAATTGAGAATTTTGCTAAGCAAATACTTAAATATCGTTCTGTCACGCTCTTTTGTGAGATATCTGCAGAGACAGGACGATACTTAATCCCTCATATCTCAAAACTTGGTTTTGTGGCTTAACGACCATTTAGTTAATGTAGGGCAGACCGGCAGTTAGACTTGTTTTTATTCAAATCTGTTCAGCCGATTATGACATAGGTATTGGAACTTGAAATTAAAATGTAGGGGTTCTTTTTATTTTTTTTAATTTAGTAGTTATTTATGAACAAAATAACTACACGATTTCAATTACGATGTTCATGGCACTTTCCTTCGCCAAACTGATTTATAGTCCTAAGCGGCCCGAATTTGCGATAAACAATAGCAATTTTTCAGCGGCGGCGCCAAAAAAACGTGTTTCCTTTCAAAAGTTAGGTCACGCTTTATTTCTCATTACGTAACAAAACGTAAATGATGGACTATTTAGCCCGTATTAATGGGCCGGGTCTAATGGGCCTCCGCGGGCGCTTGGGGTAAAGCCCGACATACGAGTGCCTATACAGGGTGTTAAAAGACCGCCAACAAAGCGGGAAACCACTTATTGTCCTCATCATAACAAACATTTTTGCCCTTGGAGCTATGCCTGGGAAATCAACGGTTTCCGAGATAATTAGGTTCAAAGTCGGATTTAAAAAAAAAATGTTTTTCTGTAATGTGTTCAGTATTAAGTATTTAACATTTATTTTCATGAAGCCATATGAAAATTTTCAATATTTCTTGTACAAAACGACGTCAGAATTGCAACCCGCAATGTATTCCCAAAATTATAACCTAAAAAACCAAAATCATTTCCCAGCAATAATTTATGCAAAAAGTAGTTCATTTTGGTTTCTAGTATGCGTACCTTTCGGATCTGTTGGCGGTCTTTTAACGCCCTGAATGTAGCGATGTACAGGCTTAACCCCATTTAGCAACAGCTTCTCACGCTCGCTGCTTTAGCCGAACTTATCTCCCGATTTTTCCGGGTTTTCACAATCTGAAGAGTCTACTAAGAGGAGCGACTACCGCGCGCTTTGCCGCGCTCTCGCCCTACAAACGGAGTAAACGGAGACGTCGTATTGCTACCCCTAAATATTACTTATCCGATTTCGTTGATTCGTGTGAATCTTTTGCAGATTTCTATGTCTAAGCTTTTTCCTTTTTCAGCTATAAATAAGTATAAAAAAAAAAACATGAAATACGTGGCCCACATTTTTTCATACCTATAGGTATTTCCATAAGTAGAATTATAATTAATGAATCCAAAATGATCTAAACGCTGTCCAAGCATGGTGCAAAAAATTTTTCGTTCGCGAGAATAAAACCGTATTCTTTTCATTATTGTAAACAACAGAACAACAATAATTCAGCAGATTGTGTGTTCTGGTCTACGACAAGTTTTTTGGGCACTACCACTGCTTCGTAGACCAGAACACATAATCGGCTGAATTATTGTTGTTCTGTTGTTTACAATAATTAAAAGAATACGGTTTTATTCTCGCGAACGAAAAATCGCTGAACAAAAATAGTTCAGTTTAGCTACAAAATGTAAAAATCTGTGAAAATTTTGAATTTCCCGCCACCTTGCTATCGTCTACCCTTAAGGATAATGTGGTGGTATTTCATTTCGCCGTCCACTACTTATTGTAAATTCACAACACGCCTAATCGGGACGAAGGACGATCAATGTCAGGGTCGCTGTTTGCAATGCAAATTAAACTCAATCCCGAACTTCATGCGGAAACGAAGTTTGGGGAGATACTAGGTACATGAAACGCAGCCAACTTTTGCAGTAAAACATAGCTTAAACATAAACGACGGGCACATAAAATTATCTTGGCAGAGGGGAGCCGGATGCACCACATGAACAGAGTTTATTTATTTACTTAAAAATTATCTATCTCAAAAAAATATATCTATTATTTAGTTTGGTAAACCAACGGCTTCCGAAATTAACGCTACGAATGAAAAATAAGTTTTTGAATTTTATATTCAATCTGGTAAACCAACGATTCCTCAAGAAGTTAGGTATGGCTATGCGTTCTTGAAGTAAAATAATAAAAAGTGGTCACGTATTACTGCAGATTGCTTGTTGGTATTGCAGAATGAGTCTAGACGACCGTAGACGATTGCGTCTAGCTCTTATGTGGCTTTTACACCCATTTTACAAGTGGAGACGAATAATTTCTCGGTACGTACCTATGGACCTACCTTCCTAACTGTTTTTCTTTTACTTTTTACACTTGGTATATAAAATGTAAGAGGAAGGTACCTACCAAATTACTTCTACTTAGTACCTTACCTACGTAACTAACTCAACAAAAATATTGTCAACTAAGTGTTTCAATAAACGGCTGAACGGATTTTGATAACATGCGTCCATCCAACAAGAACCATCGCTAGAAAACCTTCTATCAACTGAAAATCACCGTGGTTCGCTCCGAACTATGAACTCGCGACCCTATATCTCAGCAACCCCTCGACCGATTTGGTTCATGTTCGAACTTAAAAATTATAGCACACCTGGCTCATGCATGAGTGACAAAACTTCGGAAGAAGAATCGATCTGAAACCACTTCATGAACATACCTAAGACATAATACCTAGGTACCTACAAAATGTTGTACACCTAAAGTTAAACCTCGACTTATAGAAGTAACGGAGAACCGTTACTTGGTAGGCAAGTAACAATAAGTAGGTAAAATACGTACCTAATAACAAGAAGAAAAAGCCTGTAGCTAAGAGCTATCCGTGTTTCCAAGGGCTGAATAACAAAAACAATGCGAACGTCTTTTATTTGTTATCAGGTTACCTACTTGTTGGGAGATCGATCCTCTCCTGGCTTGATAATAATTTTAATAATAACAACAGTAACTCGTAGCTTTAAGGTTTTATTTAGATACGGTTTGTTATTATTAGCAACAAATATACCCACCCTATAGTTACATAAAATAGGTTGGTATCAGGCTTTATTTTAGATATTTTATTATAGATGTACCTAGGTATTACGAAAAATTAAAGACTATCGGTGGGCAGCCATCAATGGAAAACTTTATCTCCTCGTACAGTTCAGTTAGTTCTGGTAGCTTTCGGAATCTATAAATAAAACACTTAAATAAAACCATTTGTTTCAATAATTACCTGCGAACGAATTACCTTGCCTAATCCTGTGCGAATCTCACATCTGAGCAAAAGACCAACGGTTCGAAGTAAATAAATAGTATATTTCATTACAAGTGTGGAAAGGCTGTCATTGCAAAGTGCAAAGAGTTCCGACAAATGGCTACCCGAGCCGAGGCGCAGCCGAAGGCGAGGGTTGACAGTCGGACGGAACAAGTTGCAATGACGGTTCAGCACGTATACAGAACGACTATTTTTAATACAGTTGCGAAAAAATGAAGCAATTTAATAAAATAATAAAAACACAATAAACTCAACTAACTTAACATTTTTGACTTTTCCGGTAAAATGTTCTCCGAAGCATTTTGTGCAATTATACTGAGTTCCGGTGGTGTTAATTAAAAAAAACTAGGGTCGGAATTACTCATTTTGTGCAACAAACAACTAAAGCAAAGAAATTTTCTGAAAAAATCAAAATGGCGCCAACCGTAGAATATAAGCAGAGTTTTTTTTTCTTCACCCATTCTGGTAGGCAAAGGCAACTATGCCCATACAGCCAAGTCTTCAGTAGAAGTTTTTTATTGATATGAAATGAAAATGAAATTTAATGAAATGAAACCTAACCAAACTCATTCAATCAAATCATTAAATCTGATATTGAAACAAATTAGTATATATGCCATATAATTCTTTTTAGAAATATACGTATTTGCATGAATCATAAAAACTGTTTTAGTAAAAACTTCATGGTTGGTTTTTCTTTTTAATAGACATTATTTTGACAGTTGGGAAAGAGAACGCACGAGTGCGGGAAAGGTAAAAAAAAAGCACGAGTGTGTAGGGGAGACTGGGTACGGTTGAAACAATTTTTGGTTTTTCACGTGTAACACTGTCATTAAGAAACATAATTGCAAACTAAACGCTTTAAATGAGAGAGTAGACTTTCGACTTCAATTAGACATTATAAAAAGAGGCTCAACGCCCATAACAACTAGGTAGGAAACGTTTATTCAAAAGATGGGCTACTGTTTCAACCATCCCCACCCCCGGGGCGGTTGAAACATTGATGGGGGTCAGTTGAAACATTAAAAAAACAGTCATTATAATCAGTTTCTTTATTCACAATCAACGAAAACGTAGAAATCCTAGTCCAAATCGTCAATTTAACAAAATTAACAATCAAATTTAACACAAATAAATGAAATAAGCTCTAATGCTCTGGTTTTTACTTAAAAATAATCAGTCTTCTTAATTGAATGAAAATTTAAGATGAGTTTCTTATAATAAATTATCTTTAGGAACTAGGTAAAAAAAGCTGAACAATTCGGAAGGCAAAGTTTTTTGTTCGAAAGTCCGTTATTGGCTAAATCTTATCTTTAGACAATATTGAGAAACTAATTTCAATATTTTTTATTTTGGTTCAGTAGTTTGGATTTTACAACGTTTCAAAGATACGGTTTTATGACGTCACGCGACGGTCTGCATACTGTTGGCGGTCAAGGCGGTCATAGGAACAAAACATTTTAGCGCATAAAAACAAAACTACTGGACCAAAATAAAAAATATTTAAATTAGTTTCAATAAGAGCTTAAATAAGAAATAAAGATTAAGCCAATAACGGACTTTCGAACAAAAAACTTTGCCTTCCGAATTGTCGATAATAATAATCAGCAATGTAGAAATCCTAATCAAAGTCCTCAAATGAACCAAATTGATAAACAAAGTTAATTTTTTTATTCTTCATAGGCCATTTTGTAGTGATTTACATCGCACTCGCCTCTTGAAGTATTTTTTATACGTTGTCTGGGCATCTTTAACGAAAAAATCATACGTTATTATTGTTTCAACCGTACCCACAAAAATCGTTTCAACCGTCCCCAACCCCCTCAATCTTCACTAAAACGAATACACCGTCAAAACAAAACAACCTACACAACAACAAATTACTGTTTCCGAACCCTTATAGTCTAACAACAAAGTAGTAAAACACTTAAAACACAAATGCTAATATCAACGAAATAATTGGAAAAAGAAAACAATACAAAATACTTACTTTTGGTCAAAAAAACACAATGAGGCCACCTAGACACGTACACGGCGCGCCAAGTCCGACGAATCACTGCAGGTGCACACATGCAGGTGTGCAAATATTATTTATATTAGAATGTCAGAATATTAAAAATATATATATCATTTGATTAGATGTCAAACGATAGAGTTAATAGATTACGGTTGGAAGGCTCCCAACACTTCGAATGGGAATGGCTATTTATCTTAGCCCAAGTACAAGCAAGTCCATGCTATTTGTGGAAAACTAGCTACCTACCTGCAAACAAAGCATGGACTTGCGAGGATTTCAGTTTCAGTACAGGCGCTCGGGATCGGTAGGTATTGGCACAGCAGAGCTACGAGATTCGTAGATGCTATTCGTAGACACGTAGCACTTTAGCGATTGTGTAGCTTGGGCCTTTTGTGTAGACCTAGCGCTTAAAAGTAAATTGTGCTGCACTGCTTCTTAATTGTTACCAGTAGGTACCTAAGTGCGGTGCTTGATAGCAATAATAATAAGCATCAGACACAAATGCAGCCTAATTCAAACCACAGTTTTAACAGATTTAACAGTCTGTATAAGTAAAAGTGCAGGTTTGTATACCTACTTGTATCGTCCTCGTGCAAATCTTAGAAAATATTGAAAGATACACTCTGTCTGATACGTAGGTAAACTTTCCCAGAGGAGGTGCGAAGAGCCAAGTCGCTGCCGACTTTTAAAGGACACGTAAAAAAGTACTACCTACCTCACTGGTGAACTGTGATAAGTACTGTTGTTGCTATAATATTGTGCATGACTGTGTAATATACTTATGTTATGTAATAATTTATTTATGTAGTTATTTTATATCTATCATACGATTGTTATTCTTAGTGTGCATCTACTTGCTACTTTATTTCCGCATCCAGTCCTGTGCATCCCAAAGTTGTCTGGAAGATATAGCTTTTAGCTATAAGGCCGCCATTTATACTAAATTTTGTTGTAAAAGTGATCTGTAATATTCTTTCTGTTGTGCAATATAATCTATATAACTAAACTTTGGAAGTTGAAATGAGCTGTAGGTCTGTGTTGGACCAGTAAGTACCTAATCTAAGTAACATAGGTTAAGTTACTAGTCTGCCTGGTTTTCTTTGTTGATTTCAATCATAATAATGAATATGTACCTACCTAGGTACTGCAGCATCTAGTTCCTTTTATTTACCAAAACAAAAAAATACTTATCTAAATAATGAACGAACGGCCGTCCCAAAAATATACAGTCTGATTCTATCCCAGCGCTAGCGTTCCCTATTCATCAGCCGCATCTACACATGAATAGCTCGTATTTAATCAAGCTGGCAAAATGTACCTATGTACATTGCACAACCAACAAACAGTGAATAACACACATACACCTACACGATCAAAATGTAGTCGCTGAAACTAGAAAAATTGCAGTTTCCGCCATTGCTCCATTTGAGGACTGGCAAAAGTGCGATTTTTTTTACAGAATTTGTCCACAGTCCACCTAAAACTTAATTTGGTTCGAAACTCGAAAGCTCGAATCGCGGTTATTTTTTTTATAAATACCTTATTAGGTACCTTTTAGGTACCGACGTCTCGGCTGTCTTGCAGCGGCCGCGTGCAATGTATGTGCCATCTAAACAATGTCGGGAAAGGAAGTGTGTAGGTACCTAATTCAGCAAAGACTTTCGCCTTCTATTCCCTATTACATCGGAGATGTGTCATTCCAACACTTGCATGTAAACTCTTCGAGAACCTAATGTGGGAGAGATGAAGGGAGGCTTTCGTGCCGACCTACCATGGGAGCAGATTATTCTCGAAGTCGGCAGAGGAAGACGCTATTCATTAGTTCGCCGTAGAACTAGGGGCGCGGACGTGACTGGGGCGTGCATTAGCGCGCGCAATCTCGCGCGAACAGCCTTTGGTGTAATCGACAGACTTGTTACTAAACCTAGCACTATACAGGGTGTTAAAAGACCGCCAACAGACCCGAAAGCTACGCATACTAGACACCAAAACAAAGTACTTTTTTGATAAATTATTGCTGGGAAATGATTTTGGTTTTTTAGGTTATAATTTTGAAAAATATTTTATCACGTAATGGACATGTAACGCACAGAAGTCATATTGCGCAAGCGTAGGTATAAGTCAATGACATTCTAATACAAATAGACAACTCATAGGCGCTCGAAAAAGGTAACTGCAATATTGTGCTTAAATTCAGTGTAAGCACAATATTTTCATTAGACGTTTGATGACTACGCAGCTGTCAACATGCCAAAATGTGGTACAAAAAAGTGCCGAAATAACACCTTGACAATGCGAAATAAAGATGGTGTGACCTACCATCGTTTAATTAATATTATTTACATATGATAACAGAAGAAAAGGTACAAATATTAAGAGGAAACTATTAAATTTTCAATAAAAACCATTGATTGTAAACAAATGTTCCTGTTTCTTTCTCTCCCGCGGGTCAGAAAGAGATAGACAAAATGATGCTTAAAGAACATAGTCAGAAAAGAAAACAATGGAGACTCCTTTTGTAAAGTAAAAATTCTAAGGACTAAAATTTTTCGCACAGTTCTTGCTCTATCCTTAGTCACTTTTTGTTTTTTCTAAAGCACTAACCCGTCCTAGGGAATAATTTAAACATTTATAAGTCCTGTCCCGAGTGAATTTTTTCAACCTATCCTTAGTCAGTTGAAAAGGGGCAGGCATTTTCACTAACATGACAGTTCGATCTGCCAGTTTATTGAGTTAGATGATGGGATAGGCTTTAGTTAAAATAATATAAAAAACTACCAGGGGCTTAAGTCTGTAACACAATGGCGTGTCGATGGCGTCCCAGTATAAGTAGAAAGAAAAAACAGGGGTTTCTTCGTTTTTCTCCTACAACCAGCGAACTAATCCTCTAGAATTAGAATCAGAATAATATTTCCTGTACTTGCAACAAAAAAAAAGGACCGACACAGCATGAATAAATCGTAATTGTTGCTGTCAACTGGGAGCCCTTTTTGCCACCGTTGCGTTACAGACTCAGGCCCCAGGCCCCGCCACACTGATACACAAATACTTTATCCTCTTCATTCGGCAGAAGACCAAAGTCGAAGATATCTGGCTAGGCGGGAGTACCAACGGTGGACCAGGGCGTCACGGAATGGTGGCCTAGAATGGGTCGAGGGTCGGTGTGTAGACCGAAAGCTCGATGACATTGTCAAAACAGCGGGAGGACAATGGACGAGATTGGCATTAGACCGAGGGGGTTGGCGTGAAAAGGAAGAGGCCTATGCCCAGCAGTGGGCTTTATTTATGGGCTGGATAAATAAGTAGATTTGTATCACCTGGTTTTTTAAACTTCGCTGTTATTATTTTCCTAGAAGCTATCGAGCTATTCGAAAAGTCGTAGAACAACATTTGTTGGAAATCACATTTAGGGGTTGATATGTTTCAGGAAAAAAGCTATTTACAAATTATAATTACCTGCCTATTTTTCATAAACTGTTTAAAATAATATCCGCAACATGGCACAGATTTTTTTCCCCATAACAAAAAACTAAAATAGGCTATTGCTACTCCACTGCAATCTTTATTCCAATAAACTTCAAAAATCAACTTACGTAGCTTCAAACTGCGTGATTGATTTACATTTCCGCTTAGTTACACAATACATTTTGAGGGCTTGAAGTGTCAGCAGCAATGTAGAAACAAAAAGTCAGTCGAAGCATAATAGGGTGAAATTAGCGTGTGCCATGTTTCGACTTGGTTATTGTACGGAACAGTTTGTCCATTTGTATTAGAAATGACTTAGAATGTCATTGGTATAAGTTTATGTTACATAAGCTTGAAGTGCCGATGTTTAGAATACATTGCGGGTTGCAATTTAAACGTCGTTTATTGTAAGAAATGTTCATAATTTTGATATGGCTTCTTGGGAACGTATGTTAAGAACTACAGGGTGCACTCTAAGTCGATAGCGGAACTTTAAGTAGGCTGTCTACTGATCAATACAAACAACTTGTACTAGATGGCGACAAAAATGGAGCGAAAAAAATATCAGCTGTTTCATACATTTGGAGCAGTTCTGAGTCGACCTTTTGTATGGAACAGCTGATATTTTTTTCACTCCATTTTTTTCGCCACCTAGTACAAGTTGTTTGTATTGATACTGATCAATACAAACAACTTTCAGTAGGCTATCTACTGAGATAGCCTACTGAAAGTTCCGCTATCGACTTAGAGTGCACCCTGTAGATACTGAATACATTTCTCCAAAAGAAAAGTCCGACTTTGAACCTCATTATCTCGGAAACCGTTGATTTCCCAGGCATAGTTCTTTGGGCAAAAATGTTCATTATGATGAGGACAATACGTGGTTTCCCGCTTTGTTGGCGGTCTTTTAACACCCTGTATTTCGGCGTGGGTACCTAAGTTATATTGAGTCATGTAACTTAGCGCTGACAAACTAGTGGTTTTAATAAAGTATGTCCATGGTTCGTCTGATGGTCGTTGTTACCTACAGGTTGAAATAGCCTCCTAACGAGAATAGGTCGAATTTCCAATAATCCTGTAGGTACCTATATCTATTTTCCTCTTATTTGCTTTTTCATTTTCATTTATACAAAAACTTGGCGAAGTACGTTTTTTCATTAGCTGATAACATCATTGTGTTTGAGCATCAAATTGAACAAAAGGTCTTGGATTTAAAGAAAATGCTAGAAGTTTTATACCAGTCTTTATTATTACTTTTAGGTATTAATTCATTAACTTCATTAGCTATCTGGAAAAATAACAGTCATATAAAAACATATTTAGGAATGAATAAACAACTTGGGAATGGAACTTGATAAGTAGGTATTATTAAAGTAGACATAAAAAAAAACTTTGAAACACATCTTACAATCACACAATAAAATAATCTCTTATTTATAGTTTTTTTTAGCCCGGGGAGAAAGCTTTCTAAAATAATACAAGATATTAATTACTACACAGATATATAACCAATACAACTTTTGATAACGTATATGAGTCTGCAATGATAGCAATGCGCGGGAAATTCAAAATTATTACTAAACTCAGTTTAGCTTAAAAAAATAAAAAAAACTGTAAGAATTTAGAATTTGAACTTCAAAAAATCGCTAAGCAAAAATAGCTGAGTTTGGCTTAAAAATTTAAAAAACTTTGAAAATTTTGAATTTCCCGCCACGTTGCTATCGTCCGACCTTAACTTAATTAAATCAACGTGCGGTATCTATTCAGTCTATATCTGTGGCGGACACCGAATGAAAGCGCAATTTTACTTTTTGCTAATAGGGATATTGACTGCTTAAACAATTAATTCTAAACATGGCTTTATTTATCAAAACAAATATCGCAAAACATCTTCAAAACTCTAACACAGCAGGTTTTCACAAACAATTAATAATTTTGAATCAATGAAACCTTCATAAAGTATTGTGTGAAAATACTAGCTTGATTTAAAAGTAACTCATTTGACTAACAATTATATTGTCAACATCCCTATTGGTAACATTTAGCAATCATGTACACCTTTGCTAATCGTATATTGTCAGTTGCAAAACTTTTACCGATTTAAGGATTGAAAGAATACAAGTCTAGTTTGCAGTGCTTTCTCCTGTGCTTTCATCAACATACACTTAGCTTTCTTCATGAGGATTGATGGGAAATTCACCGATATTTCTCTTCACTTTCTCACTCCCTGTACATTGATATCACGGGCTACACGTTACGTTTTTAGAGCTTTCTCATAATCTTCCCACACATACATACACACCAATCTTGAGTTACGAAATGTCATTCAACTATTCTATAAAATAGTCAGTCGTCACCCTACCTATACGTTTTTTACTGTATCGATACTCCAGAACAATGACATACATTACTTGCTTACTGAATAATTATAAAAATATTGACTCAACATGAGTCGCATTTGTAACGTTGACGTCCTTTCAACGATTTTAAAAGTTGTAAATATTTTAATTAGTGTAGAAATATTTCATCAGATTATTTTATTTAAATTTGTTGTAAATAGTTACTTTGAACACTAATTTGACAAAATTCAAAATAAAAATCTGAACAGGAGCTAAAAAAAACATGCCGCATAGCAGATTGCAAACAGCGATTTTTTTTAAAGTTTCTGGACAGTTTTTCATATTTTGCATATTTTGTACTGAAGAAGAAGAAGAAGAAGAATTTATTTACAAGAAACATGGTATTACAATAATGTAAAGATGGTATAAAAATATAAATAGTGCAGCATGTTCTACCTGTAAAGGTGCGTAAATATTGAGGTGGGTACACATTGATAAATACACCCTCACAGCTAATACGTAGACATTTAGTTAAGTATTTAAATTAAAACTTAAGACCCCTTATGAGTAAATATAAAAATTCTACAATAATATTTACAATAAAAATATTTCCTATTTACATGGCACATACTTGGCTTTGAAATTGTAGTACCTACCTAAATGTGATTTGATATTAATTAATTTTATATTACACTTATCATAATATTCTTGTTTTAGTTTCAATGGCACTGGCAATTTAAATGCCACAAGGACAATCACAACAAAAAGAACTTTAGTATGTTAGTCTACAGGATATTATAGAAATGTGAGGTATAATTTTAATAGTCATTAAAAACAAATTTTATTATGAGACCAAAACTTAATAGACCCTCAATATTTTGTGATTTTGCGATTTCGGGCTTGCCTCATAGTAAAAGTTGTTTATATTGATGAGAACAAACAACCGGCAAGATGTTATTATCTTTTTAAACGGAGATCTGGAATAAGGTTTTTTTAAACAATTAAATAAACTTTTCGGATATAAAATAGGTGGGAATTTGCAATAAAAGTAAAATTAAAATGTTATAACCACTTTTTGTTTTTTCTAAAGCACTAACCCGTGCTAGGGAATAATTTATACATTTATAATAAGTTGAAAAAATTTACTCGGGACAGGACTTGAACCCGCAACCTCTCGCATACCGTGCAGGCGCTCTACCAATTGAGCTACCGAGTCAAGTAACTGTCGATGCGTATTTCTTCAACTAGTCTCCGTCTACTGGACGGGGGGCGCCATCTGGTGTGATGAGTTTGCACTAATCGGTTGCGGGTTCAAGTCCTGTCCCGAGTAAATTTTTTCAACTTATTATAAATGTTTAAAATGTTATAAATTAAAATCATCTCTATTTTTAGCAAGAATTATATTAAAAGTTCTACAGTTGACCCAACATGTTTTACGCACTTTCTAGGCAAATCATGTTCCGAACTGACCATAATAACTTTCGCCTTTCTTTCACTGGTTTACTTCAAAACCGTCCAGAAAGTTCACCACACAACAATAGTACGCTCTTTGTGAATAAAAGGCCTTCATTCCTTAACCACTACATCAACAACTCTACTAAGTACTATGCCGCATTCACAACAAATATCCGTTTGCTGATAGTAACATTTTCGCAAACTTACATCGCAACGAAAACTCTAATGATTAATAATATGATCATATACAATGTGTTTGTATATGGTCAATGCTCATGAATGAATGAAACGTACTTTATATCTGTGATGAAGTGTTCCATGTTACGACAGTAGATTAATTGATTTTCAACCAAAAGAGAAGTCAATCAGTCAATCAAAAGAGACAGCTTTGTTGCCTTCGAGAGAGCAGTCGGTTAGTTAAGAGAGTCATAATAATTTATTTGTCAATAGCCGGACGATCCAACGCAATCCGATCGCCCCAATTACATACCACAACATTGGAACCACAGGACTTAATAAAAAATATTTTATTTGTGGTTTATTATTTTCTGATATTTGTATGCCCACCCTTAGGGCCCAGATTCCAGATCCTAGAACCTAAGAACAAATCCCGCCGCCGCCAAAACTGGCCACTTTTGGCGGCGTCGGGATTTATCTTTTGGCGGCGGCGGCTAAGACGTTCACACATGGCAGCGAACAGTGGAAGGCAAGCTGCGAGCCGGAGAGAAGAGCTGGAGCGAAGCCAGAAGAGTTGCTGAGGACAGCGTGATCTTGTAAAGGCCCTCTGTACCTCTGGGGTACCATAGGACAGCAAAAACAACAACGTGCTCGAAAAAGCACGAAACTAATGCCTTCAACGCGCCAGCAGGCCTTGCACAAACGCAATAGATACGATATCTTGATCTACATAGTGCGGTATGATTGGTCATGCTACGACAGCAGCTGTATCCCGTCATCAATAGAACTTATCCTCATCCAGGTCCAAGTTATTCCTGTTATTAGGCAGGTTAGAGTGTCTCCGTAACGTCCCCATAGTGTCGTACTCGTTGGCTATAGCTTTGGGATAGAGTTTGGGCGTGTTCAGAGTGTTGTTGTGATTGTTCGCGTTGGATATATTGTTGCTCTTGGATAGCATGATGCCGGACGCGCCACCGATGCCGCTGAATGACGGCTGGCGCTTCGCTTTCCGTGGCTGGAATAAAGTTTGAAGTCAGACAGAGTTTGTGAATTATCAGCTTTTTTTCTCGTGTCGAAAGCGCTCCCAGTAACGCGCCAACTTGATCACGCTAGGAGTCACCTCCTGCTAGGGCAGCACAACGTCACGATAAAAGTTTTATCCCATTATCGGCTTCCGCCATCTTGCTTTATTGACCGCGTGAAGTGAGATGCCGCTACCCGATTGAGGGACCAAACTTTTATCTTGAAGTTGTGCTCTCCTACCAGAAGATCCTGCCAACTGCATCAGAGCAAGGTGCATTATCAGCTGAGTCTTATATAAACAAGGATCGGATTTTTTTGCGGACATAACGGATTCAGCGCCGGCAGTAGAGCAAGATGGCGGGAGTAAAACATATGTCGTTGCGTTGAGCTGTGTCTATAAAAAAAACCCTTGGTCGTTAATAAAACACAGCTCACCCGGGGATGCACGATGCAACGAACATATAACTTTTATAGAGCCCAGCGGCAAAACGCAGTCGGACCTACTCTAGTGAAGCAGAACTCATATTGTCGCGTGCTTGAACTCGTTAAAAGCTTTTGGCCGCAGAGATTGAATGCCATTCGCTTTACATTAGATTTTTTATGCGATCGAAGATAACTAGCTTTTACAGTGTGGTAATTAGAACAAAATCTTCATGGTCAAAGAACCGTGAATCAGTCCATTATCAGAGACTAATAATAAAGTGAATTTATGTGAAGTCCTCCCAAGTAGTTATTCACTAGTGTTTGATGGTAACGACTTAAATCGGTGTAATTAATTCTTGTTATACTATTGAAATATTACAGAAAAATACATAAAATTAGAGGGCTCGCTTCGCTCGCTCGTTCAATTATAAACGCGAAAATTTGTAAGTATGGATGGATGTTTGTTACTCTTTCACGCTGAAACGGCTGAACGATTAGGATAAAATTTAGAATAGAGATAGCTTAGACATCAGAATAACACATAGGCTACATATTATCACGCTTTTACACTTAGGAGCAAAGAAAAGCATATATCCTTTTTCTGAATCTACGCGAACGAAGTTGCGGGCAAGAGCTAGTATAAAATTAAGAAAAAAGACTATTCTGCGAGCAAAAATTTGCGAATTTATCAAAGTATATCCAAGTACTCACCACATCCTTCAGCGGCACTGTGACGTAGCTATTCTGCTTGGCGGTGATGTAGTGCGGACTGGACGGCACTTTGGGTACGCGTCGCCATGGCAACCGGGAGCCGTGCCTCCGGGAGCAGTAGACCACCAGCGCCAGGGTCAGGAGGCAACCTGGGAGTCAAAATAACATGATGTAAACCTACTGTGACATTTAACTTAAACTCATGTTGACTAATGATTTTAACAAAAGCTCATTTTTTTCTTTGTTGGCGCAAGTGTGTTCATGTAACCCCGTAGTAGGCGAATGAAAAAAATGTGGTAAAGTGTGCCTTCACCGTTTTATGTGTTCCATCCTTGTCAAGGGGAGTGCTAACCGTCTCTCCTTTCAATAGACACAATATTGAAGAATAAACTTTTGCTTATATACTCAGTAGGTGTAGAAACTTTCATAGCGCGATGTAGGATTTTGTGGAATAATATTAAAATTGATGATTACATTTCAGTGATAATCAAAACTACGTAATAACCAATCGCGAACACATAAGAATAAAAAAAATAATGAAGAAAGTTGTAAACAAATGTACAAAAAGTCAAAAAGGAACTTTTGTAATTTAATGCCTACCCCAGCGCCATCTATTGGTCGACTGTGGAACTACAAAAGTCATTGTGAAAAATTATTTTATACAGGTTGAACAGAAACGGATTGTCAAACTTTAGTGAGCTCTTCTCATAAATGATTTGTTACTCTTTCTCATTTCTTCGTAGTAAATTTTCCACAATGCCACTTTTATTATTTTACCAACTCGGAAATAGCTAAATAAGTATCAGCAGCTGTTCCAAAGGTAGGGCAAAGACTTTCATTCTCATGTTTCTCATACTCACTTTATATCCGTTTCTATGTTCAGAGGTTGCGGCAGCGCATTGTATGTGTATGTCATTCAGTTTGTCAGTCATTCGCGGTTTAAAGGTAGAGTTATCAGAACCAATAACTTACCAACACAGAAAGCAGCGATGACGAGTCCAATGACGCTGCCCGTGCTTATGGAGTCGCCAGCACCGGCCAGCCGCACGAAGGATGCCATCTCTACGTTCTGACTGTACGCAGGCATCACTGGTAGCTCTAAAAAATAAAATTGGCATTAGCTTTTATAGAGTAGGTACACACGACAGCACGTCAGAGTGTACACTTTTGTTGTAAAGTCCGCCCGCAACGAAACCGAGTAGAGTCCAAGCATGTAAGCGTCTAGGTGCCGTCTTTTTTACGTTCGATAGCATCGTTGTGGTTTTAAATTACCATCTTTTTTATTTACCCGTATTAGCGTATCGCAGCGAATACGCTTCGATGACAAGCGTGGGAACTCGGCGATGGCCAAGCGCGTGAAACACTGTTTTCTATAGCTGTTTCACCCAGAGAGAGACGGGGCGCGGGAAAAGTGAGAGGCAATGCGGCTGTATGAGTCTACATGTGTGCGTGTCCTTTCGCGAGTATGTAGTTGTAGTTGATTAATTTTCCCAAATGTTTTCGTAGTTCAGCTGCCATTTCTACATTTTATTAGCTATTTCAAAAATCTTTTTTTTTTCTGACAAGTACAATACATTATTGAGGTTTGCAAGGTAGTTAGACTTCAATAGACAGTGTAATAATGGAAGTCAATAGCCGCTGAAAGTAACCCATTTTTCGGCGTGAAAAACGCTAAAATACACATCGCTCTAATTTCTTTCAGGCTATTTTTTTATTATAAAAACTATTTGCGAACCTCCATACTGATATAAACCAAGTTTCAGCCAAATCCAGCCCGTAGTTTAGAAATTAAACCTGAACTTCGTTTGTATGGGGAAATGGTGCTCTAGCGCCCTCTTAAGGTTTTGAACTCACCGTTGTCGATATCCGTGTCGTCGTCGCAGAGCGCCACTTGCAGTAGTGCGCCGACGCACGCGCCGCGCTCGCACGCTCGCCGCCGCACGCGCTCGCCGCCCGAACATTCGGACCACGCGCCCCACGGGCCCCAGCCGACCTCTTCGTCTGTCGACAAACCAAATCACTGTTTAAAACAATAAGTAAGATGTAGCCTGTACAATTGTACATGTCCCACTAGCCGGGCAAAGGCCTTCTCTCAGAGGCGATTTTCGCGTTGCAAAACCACACAGGCGCGTTTTTGCGTTTGCGTTATTGCGATATCAGGGCCCTTAGCCTGTAAGACAATGGTGCCAAAATGGGCTGTCAGGTGACGACTTCAATTACGATTTGCTAACGCTGTCTGTCCTTTTAGTGTTTTTGTAGTACAGCAAAGAATATTTTGATTCTAATTCTAGAGGATTAGTTCTCTGGTTGTAGGAGAAAAACGAGAAGAGCCCGGTTTTGTCCTTCTGCCGGAACGCCATTGACCCGCCATTGCGTTACAGGCTAAGGGCCCTGTTTTCAGTACATTTTGTATTAGAATCGCCATGGAGTTACACACTGCTGCGGTAAGAACGCAATGGCATTCCTAATTCAAAATGTACTGAAAACAGATACGCACGCGGTGACCCGCGCCGCCATCTTTGGTACAGGCACCATCCTACTGTCCATGAGCTCGATGGATCTTCTAACCTGCGCAGGAGTTGAGACAGACGCGTCGCTCGGTTGCTAGATGGAGCTAATTAGCTCGGTTGCTAGATGGAGCAGGTTAGCTTTGACCTATTCCTGTTCCACTGAGTGTAAACAGTTCGAGATATCCACTTTAATCACAAAATCTTACTGTTGGTGTGGTGTAGAATCTAGAAACTAGCTAGCCTTGAGCTAGATAGATCTACAATGCGTGCCATGAAAGAAGATTCCTGAGACACCACGTGGTTTGACGCAGTGACGCACTGCGCAGTGGTGCAGTAACGATTTATAGGTGCAGTGCAGTGGTGCGGTATGAGGTCCGAGTGCGGAACGGGACCAGGCGTCATCGGGGTGGCGGAAAGAGGTGCGTTCAAGTCTCTTCTTTCGTGGCGCGTATTGAACTGTTGGTGCTGTTTGATCTAGCTACTAGCTAGCCCAGCGCCTCTATTATGTAAAAAATCCACTCAACCTCCGAGCGTCAAAACAATCAATTTTTTGACATTTATAAACCGTTATTTTTACGGTGGATATTTTAGATAATACAGGGGCTGAGCTCGATGTATCTACTAACCTGCGCAGTAGTTGAGGCAGACGCGTCGCTCGGTGGCTCGGTGCGCGTCGGCGCAGCAAGCGGGCGAGAGGCAGGTGCGCGTGCGCACGCGGTGTATCTACTAACCTGCGCAGTAGTTGAGGCAGACCCGTCGCTCGGTGGCTCGGTGCGCGTCGGCGCAGCCAGCGGGCGAGAGGCAGGTGCGCGTGCGCACGCGGTGTATCTACTAACCTGCGCAGTAGTTGAGGCAGACCCGTCGCTCGGTGGCTCGGTGCGCGTCGGCGCAGCCAGCGGGCGAGAGGCAGGTGCGCGTGCGCACGCGGTGTATCTACTAACCTGCGCAGTAGTTGAGGCAGACCCGTCGCTCGGTGGCTCGGTGCGCGTCGGCGCAGCCAGCGGGCGAGAGGCAGGTGCGCGTGCGCACGCGGTGTATCTACTAACCTGCGCAGTAGTTGAGGCAGACCCGTCGCTCGGTGGCTCGGTGCGCGTCGGCGCAGCCAGCGGGCGAGAGGCAGGTGCGCGTGCGCACGCGGTGTATCTACTAACCTGCGCAGTAGTTGAGGCAGACCCGTCGCTCGGTGGCTCGGTGCGCGTCGGCGCAGCCAGCGGGCGAGAGGCAGGTGCGCGTGCGCACGCGGTGTCCCGCGCCGCCGTCCCTGGTGCACGAACCGCTGCACTCGCTCCACTCGCTCCAGCACGACCACTCGCCTGCGGGACAGAAAGGGCACTCGTTCAGGGCTTTATTTTTATTTTCAAACCAACATAATTTTCCATATTCCAAATTCAAATCACTTTTTGTCCCTCCGGGATTAAAAAGCTATTTTTAATACAGTTGCTCAAAAAGTGGCGTATTGCAGGGACGTATAGCGTTCGGGAAGTGGGCTATTACACACGCGTGCTTTTTTTTTACCTTTCCCGCACTCGTGCGTTCTCTTTCCCAACTGTCAAAATAATGTCTATTAAAAAGTAAAACCAACCATGAAGTTTTTACTAAAAAAGTTTTTATGATTCATGCAAATATATTTGTGCAAGTATATTTCTAAAAAGAAGCTACTAATTTGTTTCAATATCAGATTTAATGATTTGATTGAATGAGTTTGGTTAGGTTTCATTTCATTTCATCTCATTAAATTTCATTTTCATTTCATATCAATAAAAAACTTCTACTGAAGACTTGGCTGTATGGGCATAGTTGCCTTTGCCTACCAGAATGGGTGAAGAAAAAAAAAACTCTGCTTATATTCTACGGTTGGCGCCATTTTGATTTTTCAGAAATTTTCTTCGCGAGTTTAGTTGTTTTTTGCACAAAATTAGTAATTTCGACCCTAGTTTTTTTAAATTAACACCACCGGAACTCAGTATAATTGCACAAAATGCTTCGGAGAACATTTTACCGGAAAAGTCAAAAATGTCAAGTTAGTTGAGTTTATTGTGTTTTTATTATTTTATTAAATTGCTTAATTTTTTCGCAACTGTATTAAAAATAGTCGTTCAGTACACGTGCGGAACCGTCATTGCAACTTGTTCCGACTGTCAACCCTCGCCTTCGGCTGCGCCTCGGCTCGGGTAGCCATTTGTCGGAACTCGTTGCAATGACAGCCTTTCCACACTTGTAATGAAATATACTATTTAGTCCCTGTTTGCGGGGAAAGAGCTAGGTCTTTTCGAATAGATGTGATAAAAAGGTCTTTTAAAATTAGGGGTGGTTGGTGAAAAAGGGCATTAAGCCACCTAGCAGGGGAGCACAATTTCAAGATAAAAGTGGTATCCCACTATCGGATGCCGCATCTCGGTTGCATCTCGAAAGCAAGATGGCGATAGCCGATAATGGTATGTTACACTTTATTTGTTTGTTTGTTACACTTTATTTCACACAAAAATAAAAAAACTTAAATAACATGATAGTAAGAGAACGTGTACAAGGGCGGACTTATTTATAAAGACATTTCTTCCAGCCAGCCCTGGATGGTATAAAACTTTTATCGTGACGTGCTCCCCTAGCAGGTTCTCTATCTAAACTGACCGGTGCAGGCGTGCGTGTTACAGGCCCGTAGCATGTCAGCTGAGCCCGCGCAGGGCGGCCGGTTGCAGCCGGGTTTGGTGACCCCCGCCGCACGACGCGGAGCAGGGGCCCCAGGGGCTCCAGGGACCCCAGGGACCCCACCCAGTTTTCTATGTTAACTGACCGGTGCCGGCATGCGTGTCTCCGCAGCCGGGTCTGGTAACCCCCGCCGCACGACGCGGAGCAAGGGCCCCAGGGGCCCCAGGGACCCCAAGGACCCCACCTAGTTCTCGATGTTAACTGACCGGTGCAGGCGTGCGTGTTACAGGCCCGTAACATGTCCGCAGAGCCCACGCAGGGCGGCCGGTTGCAGCTCCGCAGCCGGGTCTGGTGACCCCCGCCGCACGACGCGGAGCAGGGGCCCCAGGGGCCCCAGGGACCCCACGAGGTGCCCTCCTCCGGCGGGCTGCTGGTGCATTGTCCGTGGCTAGAGCAGTAGCGGTCCTCCTCTTTGGTTATTGAGAGCTGTGGGGTGCAGATACTGGTGTGAGTTTTGCCTTGAGATTTAGGAATTCTTGTCATTTGGTTGGGACTAAACACACCCGGCAAAGGTGGGACCTGTGAAGTGAGTTCTTATTTCTATCGATAATCGTGAATTTTTATATTTAAACTTTCGTTAGCACTGCACATTTTTATATTTATCACGGTTTTATTCACTAGTATTTTGTCGGTGTAGTGAGTAAAACCGTATAAAAAAAAAGATAATCGTGAACTTTGATAGTTACCTTTATTTGTTCCGATGAAGGTGCTTTGCACAGAAACTTGAATCTCTTCTCAGTGTAGCTTCCATCAGAACTGTTGCCTGCAAAAGATATGTATACCCCTTAGTAAATCTGCACCTTTTGTACAATCCAAATCAAATAAAGGCTGTCTTCATGGTCGTTAGCTCAGTGCAAACCCGATGGTCGGAATCGGAATATAGATAGTGAATATGAGCCAGAAATGGTGCCCACGTAGTAAAAAATTCATTTGTTTTTTCTGTCCATCATTATTCACGATTATGTTTGTATGTTTGTTTGTACGTATGTTTGTATGTATGAATGTTCTTTCGACGATAACTTAGGTCGGATCTTTACACCGAACTAAATCCCATAGAATCCGCATTACGTATAAAATCACAATAAAAACTTGTCCCCACAGAAACAAATGATATCAACAATAGAACAATACGAAACATCATTTCGACCATACGTCTTATATTCGAATGTCAACCTTATTGCATTAGTGTACAGTTTTACTTTAATTGCATAGACTACGAGCAAATAAGCTCCCAAAGGCAGTTTGGACATCAATTTTTCCAGACACATTTCAGAGTTCTATGTTGTATCTAGTTTTATCCTTGATCGAAGGATCTTTATGAAATTTGGTAGGTGGGTAAATTAAACTAAAATAATTTTTAAGTTCGAACATGAGCCAAATCGGTTGAGGGGTTGCCGAGATATGGGTCCGCGAGTTCACTGTTCGGGGCGAACCACTAGTACTATAAAGCGCAAGATATCTTGACTCACCAGGAATCTGCACCCAGGGCGTCCAAGCGGTAGCTTTCTTCAGTTCACACGGTCTCAGGTCACACACTTGTCTCTCAATATTAGTCCCATCACACTCAGCGCCGCCATACTTGGGCGCGGGGTCGGTACAGTCGCGGTGACGCTCGCGCCAGCCTGCGCCCGCGCCGCACAGCGGGGCCCCCTCGCCGGCGGGGGCACAGGGGCCCCAGGGGCCCCACGCGGCCCAGCCGCCGTCCACTGGCGCTAGTTCCGGATCTGGAAGTAAAGGTGGCAGTTTAGTAACGCGCGGAAAGCAACAGTATGGCAGAGGTTTCTTGGTCTTTTTGGCGTGCCCCTCCTCTAATGGAGGTTGGCCGTCAGCTCTTCATATTCTTTTCTGTTCTTTGCCAAGCGAAATAGATTTTCGACGCTGACTATCTCCGTCCATTCCTTGATGTTTCTGAGCCACGACTTTCTTCTTCTAACAGCACGCCTCTTCCCCTCAATCTTGCCCATCATGATCACTTGAAGAAGTCAGTACCTGTCGTGGTGAAGCACATATTCCAGGTAGCTTTTCTTCTATTTTTTACGGTTAATTCTTTTACTCGTATTCGAGTAGAAGTTATGCTTGGGCGGGTCCAACCGACCATGGTTGGAAGTTCATATGTACTCACTCAGCCACGAGAAATATCTCTGGCGCGACGCAGGTTTGAGATGAGATGAGATGGACCGACGACCTCGTTAAAGTGGCAGGAAAAAGACCGGTTGGGAAAAGCCAAAGACCGTAAAGTATGGAGTGCAATGGCAGACACCTACCACTCAGCATAGACAGAGAAGAGAGTGGTACAGTCGGTCACACGCTAGGATACCCCTTTTTGTTCGTTTGGTGCCCTTTTGCCGCGCGCGTTAAGAGCTGCCATGGTGTATCTTTGACTGTGGCCGACCGTACAAGCTCACTAGGCACTGACCGGGGCAGGGCGGCAGGTTGGAGCAGTAGAGCTCCTGTGTGTCGAGGCCGAGGCACACGCGGCCGCCGAAGGCCGGCTCGGGCGCCGAGCACGAGCGGCGGCGCGACTTGAGCGCGATGCCGCAGGAGGCCGAGCACGCCGACCACGCCGACCACGGCGACCAACCGCCGTGCACCGTGCAGTTCGTCACCGCTATGCTGGCGCCTGGGGATGAAAAGGTGTAATTAAGGCTGGAAGATAGAAGTGTGGCGGGAAATTCCAAATTTTCACAGTTTTTTACATTTTGAAGCTAAACGGAGATATTTTTATTCAGCGATTTTTCGTTCGCGAGAATAAAACCGTATTCTTTTCATTATTGTAAACAACAGAACAACAATAATTCAGCCGATTATGTGTTCTGATCTACGACAAGTTTTTTGGGCAGTACCACTGCTTCGTAGACCAGAACACATAATCGGCTGAATTATTGTTGTTCTGTTGTTTACAATAATGAAAAGAATACGGTTTTATTCTCGCGAACGAAAAATCGCTGAACAAAAATAGTTCAGTTTAGCTACAAAATGTAAAAGTCTGTGCAAAATTTTGAATTTCCCGCCACCTTGCTATCGTCTACCCTTAAGGCCCAAACTAGGCACAACTAGCGCCGGCAATGGAAAAAAAAACATATCTTCTTTTTGGATGCGTTTTTTGCCAAAAACTAAACGTCAGGCACTCAACGCGAGGCTAAACTACGAATAAAATCTTTTATCGCCAAAAGTGGTTACTTTTATCACCAAAAGCCTCGCGTTGAGTACCTGACGTTTCGTTATTATCAAAAAACGCATCCAAAAAGAAGATATGATTTTTTTTCATTGGCGGCGCTATAATTATGTGCCTAGGTTTGGGCCTTAAAAAGTAATTGAACGAGTGACCGAATCGAGAGAAGTTCTCAAAGTATACTGGAACAATCCGGCGCTTGAATGTATGTATGAATGTTCGTTCGACGATAACTTCAGAAGGGGGAGGCCGGGGTGTGTTGTACACAGTCTCACCGCGACAAGGTGCCCCGCCGGTGGCAGGGCGCGGGTTGTCGCAGCGACGCGAGCGACACTGGCACATGTCCGGTCGCTCCTCGGTGTAAGCTAGAGGGGAGGCCGGGGTGTGTTGTACACAGTCTCACCGTGACAAGGTGCCCCGCCGGTGGCAGGGCGCGGGTTGTCGCAGCGACGCGAGCGACACTGGCACATGTCCGGTCGCTCCTCGGTGTACGCTAGAGGGGAGGCCGGGGTGTGTTGTACACAGCCTCACCGTGACAAGGTGCCCCGCCGGTGGCAGGGCGCGGGTTGTCGCAGCGACGCGAGCGACACTGGCACATGTCCGGTCGCTCCTCGGTGTACGCTAGGGGGGAGGCCGGGGTGTGTTGTACACAGCCTCACCGTGACAAGGTGCCCCGCCGGTGGCAGGGCGCGGGTTGTCGCAGCGACGCGAGCGACACTGGCACATGTCCGGTCGCTCCTCGGTGTACGCTAGGGGGGAGGCCGGGGTGTGTTGTACACAGCCTCACCGTGACAAGGTGCCCCGCCGGTGGCAGGGCGCGGGTTGTCGCAGCGACGCGAGCGACACTGACACATGTCCGGTCGCTCCTCGGTGTAAGCTAGAGGGGAGGCCGGGCCGTCTTGCACGCACGGCTGCCACGCCGACCACGACGACCAGCCGCCGTCCACTGCAATAAAGGATACGGGTCAAATAATAAGTAAGCTTGAATTAAATTGGTGATTATTTCGGGCCTGAGGCTAAAACCAAGACAATATGAAACGCTAGGCTAATATTTAAAAAAAACTATTAATATTTAGAGAGTCTCTCTCTATGTTTATATGTTTATTCGGGTAATCAACAGCTTTTTTTACAGGTTTAAATAATTATTGTCAATGACTTTATTGTCAAATGGAAAAGACCACGAGCCCTGCAAAGGTGTCGAAACGTTGGAAAATTTAAAAAGTTAAATTAAACGAGTGTAAAATCCGTTAAAAATTGTGTTTAAATAAAATTATGTATAGTGCTTGTGCAACCTAAAAAACATTATTTAAAACAAGTTCTGGCGCTTTGTGCGTTTAGATCTGCCACCCGCAATATGGATCGACGGAGGCAGGCTTTCAACCCTATAAAACTGTTCTTCCACCTGACGTATCAACCTTTTACCAGTAGCCTGCTCGAAATGTGCCTCGTACAAGTGAGATGGGGCGTCTAGGCAGCGAGCTCTGGCCCCGTGCCACCCGCAGTAAGGATCGAAAGCCCTTAGACAAGCTACTTTAGACTCTATGCTAGAGGTAGTACGTTGTCTCTTACCTGACGTATCAACCTGTGGACATTTATCAGTAGCCTGTTCAAAGTGTGCCTCGTACAAGTGAGATGGCGCGTCTAGGCAGCGAGCTCTGGCCCCGTGCCACCCACAGCAAGGTTCAACAGCTGTTAGACAGCCTTAAGAGACTCCTTCAGGACCGTGGGAACTCAGTTACGCCCAAGCGCGTGAAACACTGTTTTCTATAGCTGTTTCACTCAGAGCGAGACGGAGCACGAGAAAAGTGAGAGGCAATGCGGCTGCATGAGTCTACGTGTGTTCGTGTCCTTTCGCGAGTATGTAGTTGTAATGAAATAGATCTATTTTCCCAAATTTTTTTCGTAGTTCCGCTGCCATTTCTACATTTTATTAGCTATTTCAAAAATCTTTTTTTCTTACAAGTACAATACATTATTGATGTTTCCAAGGTAGTTAGACTCCAATAGGCAGTGTAATAATGTAAGTAAATAACAGCGGAAAGTAACCCCTTTTTCGACGCGAAAAACGCATCGCTCTAATTTCTTTCAGGCTATTTTTTTATTATAAAAACTATTTGCAAACTATTTGACAACCAAGTTTCAGCAAAATCCTGCCTGTAGTTTAGAAATTAAACCGCAACTACGTTTGTATGGGAAAATGGTGCTATAGCACCCTCTTAAGACTCTATGCTAGTTGTGGCACGATGTCTCTTACCTGACGTATCAACCTGCGGACATTTATCAGTAGCCTGTTCAAAGTGTGCCTCGTACAAGTGAGATGGGGCGTCTAGACACCGCGCCCTGGCCCCGTGCCACCCGCAGTAAGGATCGAAAGCCCTTAGACAAGCTACTTTAGACTCTATGCTAGAGGTAGAACGTTGTCTCTTACCTGACGTATCAACCTGTGGACATTTATCGTAGCCTGTTCAAAGGGTGCCTCGTACAAGTGAGATGGCGCGTCTAGGCAGCGAGCTCTGGCCCCGTGCCACCCACAGCAAGGGTCAACAGCTGTTAGACAGCCTTAAGACTCTATGCTAGTTGTGGCACGATGTCTCTTCTTCTTCTTCTTCTTGGCTTGCCTCTCCACTAATGGAGGTTGGCCGTCAGCTCTTCATATTATTTTCTATTTCTCGCCAAGCGAAACAGTTGTTCAACGCTGGATATCTCCGTCCATTCCCTGATGTTTCTGAGCCACGACTTTCTTCTTCTACCAGGACGCCGCTTCCCCGCGCAGGATGTCTCTTACCTGACGTATCAACCTGCGGACATTTATCAGTAGCCTGCTCGAAATGTGCCTCGTACAAGTGAGATGGGGCGTCTAGACACCGCGCCCTGGCCCCGTGCCACCCACGGCAAGGATCAACAGCTGTTAGACAGCCTTAAGACTCTATGCTAGTTGTGGCACGATGTCTCTTACCTGACGTATCAACCTGCGGACATTTATCAGTAGCCTGTTCAAAGTGTGCCTCGTACAAGTGAGATGGGGCGTCCAGACACCGCGCCCTGGCCCCGTGCCACCCGCAGTAAGGATCGACGGCCCCTAGGCAGGATTCCCGCGAGGTGTAGCGTTCGCAGCGGTTGGCGCCTAGACGGACCACGCCTTGGATCGTGCCGAGGTATAGCGACATCTGATGGGGAAGAGTGGGATGTTTTAGTTGTTGGGTTGAAAGAAACAAAGCAGGAAATGGCTTATAGTAAACTAATGTGAAGTGGGAAACGTTTGATAAGCTAGCTTGCTGTAATGGGGGCACGAAAACGATTGTAATATTTAGAATATGTTTTCGTCTCAAATAGTTAATTCGTCATAACAGAGTAGTCATAGCTTTAATAATAAACATCAGGGGGCAAATTCTCGGGTATGCCACATTCGAGATTCTACGAAGAAAACCTTAGTAACAAGTAACATTCGAGATTGCCGAGAATTAGCCCCCAGAACTCAAGGAGTGATTTAATCTCACAACAGCCGACCCCGGCAACCAAAGAGTTCTCAACGTAACCAAAATAGTATATTTCATTACAAGTGTGGAAAGGCTGTCATTGCAACGAGTTCCGACAAATGGCTACCCGAGCCGAGGCGTGACAGTCGGAACAAGTTGCAATGACGGTTCCGCACGTGTACTGAACGACTATTTTTAATACAGTTGCGAAAAAATGAAGCAATTTAATAAAATAATAAAAACACAATAAACTCAACTAACCTAGCATTTTTGACTTTTCCGGTAAAATGTTCTCCGAAGCATTTTGTGCAATTATACTGAGTTCCTGTGGCTGTTAATTAAAAAAAAACTAGGGTCGAAATTACTCATTTTGTGCAACAAACAACTAAAGCAAAGAAAATTTCTGAAAAATCAAAATGGCGCCAACCGTAGAATATAAGCAGAGTTTTTTTTTCTTCACCCATTCTGGTAGGCAAAGGCAACTATGCATACAGCCAAGTCTTCAGTAGAAGTTTTTTATTGATATGAAATGAAAATTAAATTTAATGAAATGAAACCTAACCAAACTCATTCAATAAAATCATTAAATCTGATATTGAAACAAATTAGTAGACACTTTAGTTTACAATTAGTTTACAATTAGTAAACAAACAAACAAATTAAACAAGTTATACGTATTTGCATGAATCATAAAAACTTTTTTAGTAAAAACTTCATGGTTGGTTTTTCTTTTTAATAGACATTATTTTGACAGTTGGGAAAGAAAACGCACGAGTGCGGGAAAGGTAAAAAAAAGCACGAGTGTGTAATAGCCCACATCCCCAACGCTATACGTCCCTGCAATACGCCACTTTTTGAGCAACTGTATTAAAAATGTACTTACGGTATCCTTCACAAACTGCATTTTCAGCACATCGAACCTTCCCTTTTCGTCAGCCAACCGCCACACTTCGACCACGCAAGCGCCCGCGAACTTTGGTAACACGGCCAATTTCAGTACGTCACTACTTTCAGTTGCGACGTACGCGACGTATTGCTTCCCGACTCCCTTGGCTTGCGTCACGTCGATGGTAACGTGCGTGAAGCGTTGTAGGACGGCTGTGTGGATCGGAGAACCCGATATCGGCTGGACGGAGTCGTACATTAGGTGGTAGCGGAGGTATTCGACCGTTTGGTGGAGGCTGAAAAAGGAATTACGGCTTTAGTTTTTTTCTTTATGTTAAGGTCCAACGAAAGCAGCGGGGTGAAAAAGCCAATTTTTTACAGTTTATTTTTTATTTTGAAGCTAAACTGAGCTATTTTTAACCACTTTTTGTTTTTTTCCTAAAGCACTAAACCTATTGAGCTATTTTTGTTCAGCGATTTTTGTTTCACGGCAATAAGATTGCTTTCTTTCGATTAATATAAACAACAGAACAACAATAATTAACACAACAATAATAGTTGACACACATAAGGGTGATGGGATATGCTAACAGGGCCGATAGGGTCGTCGACGGCATTTCTTTCTTTGTAATATAATTTTCAAGCTATGTTTATTGCCGATAAGTTTGTGACCTTAAAAATATAGGGAACTGTAAGCCAAAGGTTGCGATCTTATAAAAAAAATCTTGTTTGTCCAATTATCGAGTCTCAAAGTTATAATCTCGAGGTTCTCAATCTTATAACTTTGTGACCAAAGTAAATACTGCGCCTCTATTATCTAAAAATTCCACTCAATCTCCGAGCGTCGAAAACAGCCCTTATTAAAATAAACAATGTTTTTTTTTGCATTTAAAAACGGTTATTTTTACGGTGGATATTTTTCATAATACAGGTGCTGGTCTAAAACCTCACCGTAAATCGGGCACACATTTGAAGTGGTCTCTGGCGCTTGGCGAGGGTGCTTTCGGCTCCCACGTGCTAGCGGGGTTGTCTTGCACTTTGTACGGTCCATCGAACGCTGCGTTGATGTCAGACATATTGTAGACGCAGACGGCACTGCCGGCTATGCTGTTACTGTTGGGGGAAATGGTGAAGTGGTAAATATGAATTGACATTATTGGTAGTAGCGCTCAGCGCCTCTATCCTCTAAAAAATCCACTCAACCTTTGAGCGTAAAGACACTCGAAAATAGCCCTCATTGAAATGAACACTCTTTTTTTTAAATAAAAAAACGGTTATTTTTACGGTGGAGATTTTAGAGACTACAGGTGCAGGTATGTTATCGTAATGGCAGTTATTTTATTCGTTGATTGTTATTTATGCCAGCGTTCTTCTAGTCTAGAATCATAAATGTCATACTCTCACGCCCTTAGTACAAGGTACCTTTGGTTGATGTAAAATGAGTTGATTTTAAAACCATTTGAAGATGCTCCTCAAAATGTTTACTGTCGCGGCGGAATCAACAATCTTAAAAAGCAAGGAGGGAAAATGCAATACCTGGGAGTGGTCAAACTTGCCACCCTTCTTGCAGCAAGACTCGACGCTTTGCATCTCGTCGTATTAGAACGGATAGTCCCGGGTATTGAGCAGTTGAGTCTGGCCTTCAGGGATGTGCTCCAGTTGTCCTCTATAGTGAGGTGACAGTTTTTGGTCCTACCTGGGCGTGGTCAAAGTGGCCACCAGTATCCCTTCTTGGCCCAGTATTCAACGCTTTGCACCTCGTCGTATTAGAACGGATAGTCCCCGGGTATTGAGCAGTTGAGTCTGGCCTTCAGGAATGTACTATAGTTGTCCTAGTGAGGTACAGGTTTTGGTCCTACCTGGGCGTGGTGAAAGTGACCACCAGTATCCCTTCAAACTCAAACTCAACTCAAACTCTACCTTCTTGTGGCAAGTACTCGTGGCTTTGCACCTCATCGTAGTAGAGCGGATAGTCTAGTCTGCTGGTATGTAGCAGTTTAGTCTGGCTTTCAGGAATGTGCTTCAGTCATCTTTCGAATTGAGGTGACTGTTCTTATTCTTACCTGGGCGTGGTGAAAGTGGCCACCAATATCCCTTCTTGAGGCAAATATTCGACACTCTGCACCTCGTCGTAGTAGAAAGGATAGTCGCCGGGTATGGAGCAGTTTAGTCTGGCTTTCAGGAATGTGCTCCAATTGTCTTTCATAGTGAGATGACCACCCGAGTCGTTCTTACACACGCGGGCGATACGCGAGTAGATTGCCTGTTGGAAATGTATCGTTATAAATCCATAAAATTGCTCGGATATCATACTATATCATTGTACTTCAAGGTTTTACCTACAGCTTGCTACTCTGGTGTGACGAACGTTTCCATAAAAGCAGCATGAAAATGACAAAGAAGAAACTCATATTAGTATGTCATAGCATGGATAATAAATATTAAACAAAAAACCCTTTACTTTCTCCTTTCTGGTGGCTTCAACAGTTGCAGATATCCCGAGGCATGTTTAGCCGCCATCTTGCTTAATGTCACAACGAAAAGCAAGATGGGCGCTTGAAAAAAACAATATGGCGCTACTACAGGGTGCACTCTTAATTTGATAGCGGAACTATAAGTAGGCTCTAATTAATACAAACAACTTGTACTAGGTGACGAAAAAATGGAGCGAAAAAAATATCAGCTGTTTCATACATTTAGCGCAGTACTGACTCGATTTTTGTATGGTACAGAAGATTTTTTTTTTCACTCCATTTTTTTAGCCACCTAGTAAAACTTGTTTGTATTGATCAGTAGACAGCCTGCTCAAAATTCCGCTATCGACTTAGGCCCGTAGATCAATTACAGTTTAAACCAAAAAGGCTAGTTTAAAGCCTAGCTGTCGATTAATTTTCATACAAAATGCGAGGTTTAATCTAAGGTCTGAGTTTAAACTGTGATTGATCTTACGGCACTTAGAGTGTATCCTGTAGATAGCAAGATAAAAGCGGTGTTTGAAGCCAACCCACCTTCCCGCAGTTCATGAACTCGACGGATATCTCCCGGAAGACGAAGTAAACGTAGCGGTCATCCTCGAAGCTGCCGACGAACTGCGGCTCGTTGAGCCAGCTCTGGTCGTACTGTGGCGAGCGGAGCGTACCCAGGGGGAGGGTTGAGGCTCCGCGACTCCTGGGGACCAAGATTGGTCTTTGAGGGACGTAAAGGTAAGAAAGAAACTGACATCCGCTTTGTTTATGGACACGTTATTGCTGCGCAAGGCAAGAACTACCATAGCATCCCAGCTTGGTTTTTTAACTTGATCTTTTTATATAAAGTACCCACATAATTTTATTATGTTGTATCGACTGTATGATAATTTTATCAACCAATTATTTCCAAAAGGTATTAATTTCGGCTCGTTGAGCCAGCTCTGGGGAAGGGTGGACGCTCCACGACTCCTGGGGACCAAGATTGGTCTTTGAGTGGCGTAAAGTTAAGAAAGAAAGTGACATCCGTTTTGTTTAAGGACACTTTATTGCTGCGCACGGTAAAAACTACCATAGCATCCCAGGTCCCAGCTTGGTTTTTTAACTAGCGCGGAGGGTTGTTAGGCGGTTACGACTCACTCTCGCTGATCTCTTTATATGAAATACCGACATAATTATGTTGTATCGACTGTATGATAATTTTAGCAACCAATAATTTCCAAAAGATATTAATTTCGCATTTCAGTCATTGTGTGTAACTGCGTGAACATGTATTTCTTCGATCAATAAACGATTTGTATTTGTATTAGTAAAGGTGAGAAAGAAAGTGACATCCGTTTTTGTTTTAAGGACACGTTATTGCTGCGCACGGCAAGAACTACCATGGGGTATCCCAGCGTGGCAAATTATATAAAGAATAGCTTTAAAGGAGCCAGTGCCCGTAGGAATGCCAGCGTGATAGTTCCCCGTGGCTGTAGCCTTTTCTGTACACTGTGCCCCAGAAATGTCACGTTAAAAAGGGGACTGTCGACATTCGACCTTACACGATAAGCTATAAGGCTTACCGACAAATAGGAGCTAGTGGAATCTCTCGGTGTGCTGACATAATATTCCCTCGTGGCTGTTGGAAGACAATCTACTCTCAACTTTAAGAGGAAAGATCATAAGACTCACCAACAAATAATTATGAAGCTGGTGAAATACTGCCGGCCGGCTTAATATTCCTCCGTGGCTGTTAGAAGCGATATCACATTGGAATGAAAAACCTTTAGGGGTAATCGACTCTCAACTTTAAGCGAAAGACTATAAGACTCGCCAACAAATATTTGTGTAGGAGCTGGTGAAATCCGTAGGTGTGCCAGCATAATATTCCCTCGTGGCTGTCAAAAGCGATGTCACTCGACTCTCAACTTTAAGGGCCAGACCATAAAAGCTAAAGCTTACCGACAAATCGCCGTGTAGGAGCTGGCGAAATCCGTAGGTGTACCGGCGTAATATTCCCCCGTGGCTGTTAGAAGTGACGTCACGTTCGAATGGGGACTGTAGGGACAGTTGGCTACCCCACTAGTCCATTCTAGGACTTTGCCGATTGACTCGATCTGAAGAAAAAATGAAGAATCAACGTTGACAGCAACACCAAAGGCCATAGCGGTCGTGAAGCACTGACTCACAGCCTTCTTTAGAAGCCTTGCCTTCTTTAGAAGGCTGTGACTGACTGCATGCCTTAAAATTAGACACTCTCTCTCACACGAATAAGAAGATTGTGGAAGAAGATTGCGCCTCTAAAAAGCTAAGGCAATGTCAAAGGAAATGCCAACTGAAGTAAGTATTGGGTTGGCACGGCTAAAAAGAGTTTTCATTGTCTTGTGCCTTCTTAAGAACTTACCCTTGTGCTTTAGAAAAAATAAACTTGGATGATTGGGTGATGATTGGTAGTGCGCTGTGTGATCAATGACATTGCTGTGATCAAAATAGTCTGATTTTGATCACAGCAATGTCATTTGAAAAAGTTTGCATGAAAACAATCGCAGTTCATATCTAAGTTACGTGTAAGTAAAAGCCAATTTCTACATTATTTATTATTAGATAGGTAAGTTCTTCGAACTATGTACTCAAGGCACCTGCAATAATCATTAGTCATCGCTATGCATCTTTGCATAAGTTTCATCTGCTACTGTATAACTTTTTTCTATTGTCTGCCAGTGAATAGGTGGACGTGTGCAACGTAAAGAATTTCTTATCATTCGTCGACCGTCGCAAATGCATTTTCTAAATGTGCACTTTGTTTTGCAACTGCTTGCGTAGCGGCTTGGTACCTAAAAGGTGCTATGAACTAGTATGAACCGATGCATATGATAAGTACTTGCTATGTCAACAAACATGTGCAATGGAAACGTCTCAGGTAATGCCTATAATGAGATGTTAAATTACACATTATTTTGTCATTAGTTAAAAGACAGGCATTCTTCAAAATCCAAAGTATGTAAATTACAAATTATTTTGTCATTAAATAAAATGCAAACATTCTTCAAAAACCACGAGGGGCTTTGAGTGCGCGCGGTGTTTCATTCTGCCTGTATAAAACGAGTTTAATAATACAGATAATTTTGGGCCAGATGGAGGGCAGACGTGCGAGGGGCAGAACACCAATGCGCTGGTCCGATGCCCTAAAGAGGACAGCAGGTGGATCCATCCAGCACGCATCCCACCGCGCCCATGACCGCGACGAGTGGAGAACCATTGTATATGGTCACGATCCTCAGAATTGAGGGACCGATCCAGAAGAAGAAGAAAAAACGAGTTTGCTTGGAGGTGCCCGGATCTTCAGATGAATGACTCTGCCTTATAACCATTGTACTTTTAACACAGGCTCACCTCTCGCCAAGTGCAGACGGGGCTGAAGGCGTTAGTCCCGCATGCCAGAAGCTTGTGTCCGTAGGCCAGCAGCACTTTGACATAGTTCCTGCAGTCAGCCTCCGTTTGCCCCTTGTCCTGGCAAAGCTGGCTTTTATCCAGGGGCGCTTGCCAGTCCGCGCGCTCTAGGGGCCGCAGACCCCGCAATGACAGGCGGTAGAGGGCGTCTCTGGAAGGGAAATAATGTATTATTTGATTGGGATTAAAGTCGATATTCGTCTATTACTGCCTGGATACCAATACAATACCACTCACTGACGGTGAAGGAAAACATCGTGAGGAAACCTGAGCGTATGAGGCATTATACCCTCAACGCAAAAATCGCCAACCCGCATTGAGCACGCGTGGTGATTAAGCTCGAACTCTCTCTCTGAGAGAAGGCCTTTGCCCAGCTAGTGGGACATGTACAACTGTACAGGCTTCATTTTAATGCCACCCTAAAGAGTTGGTAATAAGTCACAAGGTGTTTGGTTTATTGAATTGAAGACCCCTGAAAGTTTGGTTAACGATTTCAAAATAACTTTATAGATATAACCCGTGTCATTAAAGAAAACATTTAGGATGAACTTCAAAACACTCGCCCTCTCTCTCTTATTAAATACAGTCAAAGCGAGACAACGCCAGGTTTTTAACTCCGTCATAAATGTTTTCTTTAATGACACGGGTTATAACTAGCTTTTGCCCGCGACTTCGTCCGCGCAGACTTTTTTTCGTGAGTTTTTCCGTTGTTTTAATGGTTATTGTGCTATTCGGGGCAGAGAGAAATCCAACAAATCAAAAATCATAAAAATCGGTCCACCCATTCTCGAGTTATAAATGGTGTAACTAACACAACTTTGTTTTATAAAATAAAGATAATAAAGATCAGAATTAAAAACAAAACTATAAAGATGAACAAACCCGGTCAAGAATGGGACTTGAACCCACGACCTTTTAATCATAATAATTATGAGATTCTTAATATGGCTGTAATGAAAACAATCATAATCTGTACCGCTTGTTTAATAAAATCATGAAGTTATTGTCAATGGATTTTCTATGTAGTCATATCAATAAAATATATATCATATCAATAAAATCGATTCATCGTAACCGTCATACCTTCATACAGAACGGCCTAAAATCTGGGCATAGTGAATTAGCCTGCGCACAAAGACAAATGCACAAAATCGATTCCCGTATCAAATACACTAAAAAAATCGAAAATGTTCACATATCAAACGCTAGAATTAGGTGAGACCTATCTAAAACAGCCAGTTTTGTGTTGATATCCATAACAGATTGCAGGATATTTTGCTTGAAAAAAAGTGCGCCGCCTATTTTTTTTCAAGCATCTTCAAAACGTTTATGAATGTCAACACGAAACTGGCTGTTTTAGATAGGTCTCACCTAATTCTAGGGTTTGATATGTAAACATTTTCGATTTGTTTAGTGTATTTGATACAGGACTCGATTTTGTGCATTTTTCTTGGCGCGCGGGCTATTCACTGTGCACCGCGCCTTAACAACTTTTTATTAAAGAAAAAACTCAAAAATCGCAAAATAATATTACGATAATTACGAAGTATGCGCTATTCGAACTTTTGGTGCTTTTGGTACGGATCAGCCAGCTGGTAATGTTATAAAGGCTGTGGTGAGCAATATGTATTGCTGATGAGCATCAATACAAACAACCTTTTAAATTAAAATGATTAATTTAAAGGTCATTCTAAAATGACCTTTAAATAGTGGTCACATTACAGGACTAGGTACTTCTCAGACCAACCTGTATAAGGCGTTTTGTTCTAGTTTCTACTATAATAGTTATATTTTAGAGCAATAACTGTAATATAATATTTCGTAGCCTGCAGTGCAGTTGCACATTCAATGCTGGGTAGCCACCACCGGGGTTGTGTTTCAAGCCTTATCGTGTATCGAATTATCTGTGCCGATATTAATAATACAATCAATATAATATGATTTACTTTTTGTTAATATGTTTCCACACAAATCAACGTCAACGAGGAAGGTACCTAATCGGAGAGGTAAAGTTTATCGGGCGCAAACCGGCGGATAAAAGTACTAGTTTTGTACAAAAATTACAGCTTTTCTATTTATTTTGGAGGTTGCCATGCATTCCACACATATTTAGGACAATATCTGTAATTTCGGTCGATAATTACTTGAGACATACCAGTGGAACTGTAACTGCGCTCTCGAAAAGACCGGCTTTGATGTATCCAAGCTACAACCACTTGGGTACACACAAGTGTTATAATACCCGTTCAAATGTACGACTATTGACTAGCCGCAAACATTTGAAACGTTTCTAGGTTTTTAGGGACCCGCCCAGACGGATCGAAACAAAATCAAAAACAGTCACGGACGATTTCAAGGTATGTTTTGTTAACTTCATGCTGAATATTGTAAAAGGAAACTCAATTATACCCAAGATTTCCCAAAAAACCATTTCAAAGTCGGAACACACAAGGTCATCATGGTACCCTATAGAACCCTCCACGCGAGAGTCAACCTCGCGCTTGCTGCTAAGCGCCATGACTCATGAGGGTTAAAACCTACGCTAGGGCCTCCAAATAAAATATGGTCTAGTATTGAAACAGTGTTGAAACAAACACTTGGCAATTTCCTGAGAAAAAAGATACGAAACCCTTAGCACGCTCATCGACCTCGTACTTGGCAAGTTTTAAATCAAGCTCGCGGGCTCGCCTTTTGCATAGTTGATTTAACTCTAGCAAGTGACCACACCACTACTTTAGCTTTAAGTATGCAATATTTAAACTACATACTTGTGGTTCGCCTCACAGGTAATTACCTAAAGTATTATTTAAAACCAATCTGGGGGCACGGCAGTGCCCCCGCCAGGTCGAGCGCGAAGCAAACACTGCCGTACCATCCTTTACTGGAACCATTTCGCCGCATTTTCAGCCCCCTATTTGAGAACCTCTGGATAAGACGAGAACGCAGAAATTTTCGTCATCTAGTAAGTTATATTCACATACTCAAAATCCAAAATTTCAAGTCTGTAGGTCATTTAATTCCGAAGTTAAGCGAAAGCAAAGTTTCGCATTTATGACACACACTCACTCATGATCATCAAAATAGAACTAGTACTTCCCATAAACACAGAGAGCTGAAATTTGGTACAGAGTTAGGGTTTAATGGCCACATAAAGGGAAAACTATACTAGTGGTTCGCCCCGAACTGTGAACTCGCGACCCCATATAAACCCCATATCTCGGTAACCCCTCGACCGATTTGACTCATGTTCAAACTTAAAAAATTCTTTTAATTTCATTTACCCGCTTGCCAAATTTCATAACGATCCGACTAAATTTACTCAAGTTATCGTCGAACGAACATTCATAATGTTCATAAAAATTTTCAGGGGCGAACCTCTAGTTGAACGAGCGAGCGAAGTTCTCCGAGTCTACTGGAACGATCCGGCGTTTGTATGTTTGTATGTATGTATGTATGGTTGTATGTATGAAAGTTCGACGATAACTTTAGTAAATTTGGTCGGATCGTTATGAAATTTAGTAGGAGGGTAAATAAAATTAAAAGAATTTTTAAGTTCAAACATGAGCCAAATCGGTCGAGGGGTTGCCGAGATATGGGGTTGTTAAGTTTATATGGGGTCGCGAGTTCACAGTTCGGGGCGAACCACTAGTACTTACAAGTTAAAAAGAAGAAATAGTCGAACGATTAACTTTATTCTACTCGAACATTACACAAATAAAAAAACTGTGTCAAATCAGAAAATCTAATAAAATAAATCAATATGCCCACGTTTCTACAAAAAGAAGTGAAATCCCACCAAAAACATTCTGTAAAAAACTAACCAGGTCTCGTTGGAGCTACTTGTTTATCTCTAAAAAGTAATGAAATCTAGACAAAGTCGTGCCAAGTCTAAGGTTCCTTACTGCGATTTATTTATTATTATAGTTAATGTTGTGAGACTTGGCAGTTGAAGGGTACCCAAGGGTACAAAACCGCACCATGACGCAGGTGCTCCATGACACCATTGCACCAATCTGTCGCCAGAACCGCTTGTGTACCCTTCAACGGCCAAGTCTCACAACATTAACTATAATAATAAATAAATCGCAGTAAGGAACCTTAGACTTGGCACGACTTTGTCTACATTTCATTACTTTTTAGAGATAAACAAGTAGCTCCAACGAGACCTGGTTAGTTTTTTACAGAATGTTTTTGGTGGGATAAATATTACACTAACATGCTTCGTTAAAAAGAGTTCTAGAGGGCCTATCACGAATATCACGATCCTACTACATCGTCAAACGTCGACTCAAACGAGTGCGAGAAATAATGAAGATGGCGTTCATAATACAGACCTGCAGGGAAAGATATTATTTGATGGAAAATCGTATTTCACTCACTTTTATTGATTTGCTAATTTCACCGATTCGGGATCAGCGATTAAACGCCAGAGATTCCGGATCTCAAACGTTTGATCGACGTTTGATCGCCGATCAGAACCGTTAATAAATCGGCGATCCAGGCATTAAGTAATAAAAGGAAGTTAACCCGTATTTTTATATTGAAATCTAGAGTAACACATCACTAAAACATTTTATCGCCACCGTTCCCTGGGTTCTTGATGTTAGTTTAAACAGAAACGTCAAGATAATTACGATGACGAAACAAACGACGCAATCAAGCCGTGTTCTATTTTTAATGATGCCAGTTAAGTTATGATGATCAGTCAGCCAGTGCGGACCTGTTGGTCGGTTGCGATAAGGGCCCTACGGGCGGTTGTCCACCGCACCGTCACGCCTCGTCTGTGACGCCGGCGCCTAAGAAGCGGTACAAATACAATACGAGCCACGAAATAAGAGACTATACCGCGCCTCCCGTACTCTTTCCCCGCCCGCCACCCCGGTAGCCGCGTCGACACCATACGATCCGGCGCACTTCAATCGCGCGCAGCAGGACCAAAATCCATACATTTTGCTCTTGCCGCACGCGCCGGTGAAGAGAACGCTCGATCCCCTCCCGCGCTCAGACCTCATACCGCTAGAGACCTATAAATCGTCACTCACTGCGCCTGTCAAACAATGTGGTGTCTCAAGTCTCTGCTTTCGTGGAACGTATTGTACACACGACAGCATGTCGAGCCTTACACGCTAGCACTCTACTCGGTTACGTTACGGGCGACTTTACAACAAAAGTGTACACTCTGTCGTGATGAAGTGTGTACATACTGTCTACCTAACGTCACGTCACGTCATCCCATACAAAAAGTATCCGCCCATAAACTCGATCTCGTTGACCGTAAATGAATCGGTGCGGTGGACAACCGCCCTATCTCCCATTGGCACGCATTTGACAAGCAGGTGAACGACTCAAGCTGTTTGAACAACCTATTAGGCCATAAAGTGCTCTGCACACACACTTACTTAATTTGCTAAGAACACTTTTAACTCGTGCCAGAAATAATGCAAAAGATAAAGAGATATTTTGGAAATTGATAGATATTTTATATTTTTGTTTACTTTCTAGTTGGAGAAAAGGGGATTGAAATTGGATCGGAAAAAGCGCATATTAAATCCTGCTTTTTACGAGGCCCAGTCGCAATATTGAACCCAGCAACACACCTGACAATAACATGGCTGCGCTTTCTAGATTTCTATTTAGCTAAGGATCGTAAAACGGAAACCGCGCTAAGCAGTAAAGCCACTAATTATTTATTATTTCTGAAGATAAACCTGCCTGCCGACCGAACGAGACGAGAACGCAAACATAACCCACTTCTAAGCGCAAGTCAAGTGTGCTCACAGCCTAGTAATAACTAGGTATATGAAATATTGCAACGTCTGTGTGTCTATTTGTTCGTTGCACTCGAGATATAGATGCATTGCAAGAGATGGATTTCGATGCGGGTTACACTCAAATCCACAACTAGACCACTGACCAAGCCTACTGAGAGTACTCTAACCGTCGACTGTAGTCACTTCAACCATCGAACGTAGGTGAGAATGCCACTAGGTAGTAGATGATGTTTAAATCCTCCATGCAGATGTAAAGACATACTCTTACTTTATAGGAATCTGCTAGCTTTCGTCTGCTACCTCGTCTGCGCACTACATAAAAATCGTAAATGGGAGTCTTATATTTTTTTACTTCTTCTACAATCCTGTTTTATGGCCCTGATGCTCGATGGTTTCGGTTACGTAGTATTTTGTCTGTTAGTCAGCCAGTTATGTTATTTCTTTAAATTGATGAATGATATTTCAGTGGACATGAACGGGCTACAACCTTACGCGGTGTTACAGAAAACTTGTCTGCGCGAGCGGAGAAGCGGGCAAAAGCTAGCAACAAAACAATTTGGCGGCCGCTCACCTTGCGCCCACGACGACCTGGTCCCTTGCCACATCGAACAGCAGTTGCGAAAATGATTTAGTGCTCTTATCTTCGAAGATATCGCTATCTGCCGCCAGGAGATCTGGAAAATTGTAAATTCAATTATAACATGCCAATTAGGCTGTTGATTCAGGTCGAACTATATTGTAATAGTAAGGTGCTGCAACTTGACAGTGGCGCCGCATTCATAAACAGTAACTGAGGGCATGTCTCAAACCGAACAATTTAATTTCATTTGGGAAACAAAAATTAATAATAAATCAACAGTACCTACTTAATTACGTCAGGTATATAATAATACACCTCTTCTATGCAATACAATACACTTGATTATCAGAAATTATTACAATTTAAACACAACAAAAACATAAAATCGTAATATAAAACCAATAAAATTTTTATAAATAATCCGCGCGCGATGACAATGGGATGGAACCTGGTCGAAGTCAATCGAAAATATACTTTATTTTACTTTGACAAGGTTGCTTCGGCGCGAGTTTGCTCACCGCGCGCGTCTCAGTTCTAAAAGGTCGCATCCCATTCTCATCCCGCGCGGATTATACTCAAGACAAGAATTTAATTAGCGATGGCAATAATCGAGTGAAACTACTCGAGTTACTCGATTATTTGACTAACTCGGATAACTCGAGTTACGGATTTGTTGTTTACTCGATAGTTATAACCCGTGTCATTAAAGAAAACATTTAGGATGGACTTCAAAACACTCGCCCTCTCGCTCTAATTAATACAGTCAAAGCGAGACAACGCTAGGTTTTTAACTCCGTCCTAAATGTTTTCTTTAATGACACGGGTTATATCACGAGTGATTTTTGCTCGAGTGATTTTTGCTCGCCCACTCATACCTTCCGATTCAACGCTCGCTGTCTAGATTAATCGAGCAACTCGAGTGGGTAGGTAACTTTCTTGCAACTCGAGAGTTTACATTCATTTCGTTCATTTGCGCTCGCTCGTGCACTTACCTTCATGAGTTTCAGAGATTATTTTACTCGTTGAAATAAAACGTGTGTGTAAAACTGTAAATTTATGTAAAGTAAAGTGTAAACTGACGCGTGTGAATGTGTGTAGGTAGTACCTTTGTCATCAAACACTCGAGCGATTCGCTCACCAGATTTTATTGGCTTAGAAAAGTTTTTTTAATCAAACTGAACGCTCATCCAACCACTCGAGTGATTCACTCACCAGAATCACTCGATTATTGAAACCACTCGAGAGGTGAGTACTCGATTATTAAATTTACTCGATTATTGCCATCGCTAAATTTAATCATGGCGCCATTTTATAACGCAAATCGCAATATTCGCAATATTTTTTTCAAATTTCTTGCAAAGGAACCAAGCAGTCAGCCTGAATTACCTTTTTGGTCAGCTTAAAATACTCTATGCTTGCATAAGGCTGGCCAATTTTCATAAAAATAATACTACAAAACGCCATTAGTGGTAATTAAGAAAATAAACGTTATTGTTTCTTTTTATCACTATTATGGCAACCAATGAAAGTTTTCCAGTCAAGTGGCCAGTAATTTAATTGTACAAAATCTTATTATTTTTGCTCTCGTGATTTCAATGATGAACCATAGAACGTAGACCTTATATTATTTGCGTACGGTTTTAGTGTCTCTCCTCTAGCATAAAACTTTATTGAATCAGCATCACTATTTTTGTTGGTATTGCTGAGGTTTCCTGATAAGCCCTCAGTGGGCGCACTCCAATACGTTTAGCTATTGCAGTAATATTTTACAAGTAATTATAGTCTGCTGTGGAGCTATGAGCCAATTTTGTCTTATAGGCGCATTTTAAACAAAACTTTAGTACACATAGGTTAGGAAAGCCCTAGGTTCTATGCAAAACTCCGGGAACACAACAACAATATTGTATTTTATGGAATTATCAACAAGTTCCAAAACAAAGCGCAATAGCGTGTAGTCCGAAGGTAACCGAATGCCATGGCTATTTTACTTTACCAAGCTCATTTATTTCCACGAAGGCCGAAGGCATTGGCACCAACTCAAAGGCTCTATCTACTCGGAAGTAATAACCTCCTAACGCCCAGGATTTTTTCGCCCAAGTAGTGCTAGACGCCCAAAGCACTTTTAAAAGGTTCACATGGCAGACGCCCAGAGATGTCGACATTCGAAAATGTACTTTAAACTGATCATACAAACGTGGGATTTTTTTGGGTGGATAAAGGATGTGTAAAGACGGTTTTACGCTAGGAAAAAAGCCGAAATGAAACAACCTTTTAAAATGCATCTGGGCCGCAATCACTAGTGGAAATGAGTTTTGTATTTTCGTCAATTTTAAAGTTATTTGAGTGTATGTACTGAAGAACGGTTGGTTTTCACGAAACTATGAGGTAAAAATTCACTGAAAACACAAAATAATAATTTTTGTATTTTTTTCATCGAAATCTTTTTTTCAAATCTGCCCATCAACCAAATAAATGGTAATATTTGTCTAATTTTCAAGTAAAATTGGCATTAAATACTATTTAATGTATAGCTGAATAACTAACCTTTAGGGTGATAGTAAATAGCACTTGAATAAATAAAATAATGATAACAATATTTTAAATTTTTGTTAGAGAGGGGCTCAAACAGCTCTTATTGTGATAGAAGCCCGCAAGATTTTTAAAAGTATAGCAATGTTACGTAGCGCATATTTATTTTTTTTATCCGTGAATCAGACATAATTCAAGGATAATTCAATTTATTATATTATAACGGTAACCTAATGGTTGTTTCTAGAAATAAGCAAATTTTTGATACTTTGTGGCAACATATATTTTATAATATTACAACTATTTACGACCCATAAGCCTTTTAAAATCTAAGCAAATGTAGGAACCCATAAGACTTTTAAAATCTAGGGTAATGTCGAAACCCAGATACCTTCCAAAAGGTCTTCTTAATTTAAGAAGCTATATAAAAAAAACTATTGGGATTTAGTCGAAAATCTAAACGTTTTATGAAAACATACTTCATTGGTACCACTTTCAATAATAAAAAATCAAACAATATAGCAAAGATGGCAAAGAAAAACTATGAATAAATATTCATGTTTACGGCATGCCTCCACCTTCAGTCTCGTTTCGTCGAAAATGACAGATGAAATTTGATTCTGTTGGCACCGCTGACTGTCCATCGATAATACAGACATTACCGGAAACGTTCGAAAACCAATATCTATCATTCCACATAAAATTTGATACTTTATGGGCAATTGAAAATGAGGGATTTTTAAAAGGCCCCCGGGCGTCTGGCGGATGAAATCGAACTGAACGCTGGGCGGCTACCACTAACTTGTAGAAGGATTTTTTTTATGCCTTTGGGCGCTAGGAGGATAATGTTATTGGCTCGTTCATACAGGGTTAGTTGAATCACAAGATGATGACTAGGTGCAATGCAAACCATTATAATGTATCATTTAGCGTGCGAAGGTTCGCAGTAAGTAGTTAGTTATATTGACTTGTTCCATGATGGAACTATAAGGTATGTCATCATCATCATGATCATCTCTCACGATCCTGTGCCAGGCGCAACCACTGGTATGGTATGTAGGTACTGAATTTTATTTTGCACTTATTTCCATTTCCATTCTCTAAACTAAAACTGTGCGCGCATCTACCGCAAAAATACTCACACGCTTGTCACAAGACATTATTTTAGTTTAGACAATATCTAGTTCAAAGTCTGTGATCTAGTTCCATTGACAGTTCTATGATGGATCTCATGGATCTGCTATTTTACCTCGTCTGTTGATTATCCTGAAGTCATCTTCTGGCATTTCAGCCTTGCACAGGGCTCCGAGTAGGATGAGCACGGCAACCTTGCAGGTACATGACCGCATCGTGCTGGCGGTCTTATCGCCCGTTCTGAAACAATCACAGCACAGGTTAACTGGAGGAAATCATAGGGCTTTGACGAACGATTGTTTGTTCCGGGTGGAGAATTTACTAATGGAGAAGTGGACAAATAAATGCTGAAGAAGAAGAAGAAGAAGAAACATTTGTGGACGAATCTCGATTCGAATCTCTAGAGACGCCCGTCACCCGTGATTCACTAGAGCAGTGATTCACCCCCAAGCTACTTTTAGGGGGGTCGCGACGCATCGATTGAAAAATTCAATTCAATTCAATTCAATATATTTATTTCAGAAAGGATCCATACAGTTCGTTAGTATAAGACTTAATTTATGTTAGTAAATTATTTATTTCTAAAAACTGAATTACCTAATTAAGGTACTTATTGGACCCATACATATGTGTACGGAACCAATGTCCATAGATGTGGCAATCAGCCCTATCTGCAATTACTTCCATGGATTCATTCGCTGGTTGTAGGATAAAAACGAGGAAAACTTGGTTTTTTCTTCTACTGGAGCCTATCGAGACACCATTGCGTTACAGACAGACTGCTGGCTTAGCATAGTATGTGTCGAGGTTTACAGCTCAATTTGTACAGCTCTAAGGTGCATTGTATCGAGCGCTATCTAGGCTTCGTTACATTTGGTAACAAAAAAAAGTTAATTACACGCGCCCTTTCTTCGGCTACTAGGCTAGACTAATGTTAGTGGTTGCCGACTCCATAAGGCCTTAAGTGCTCAATTATCGACTAAGCCGTCAATCACCGGGTCCATTTGTATGTCCATCCATCTATCACTGGCCTATCTGTGGACTTGTGAGTCCTAGTCCCGAGAAATAGGAATACCAAGAAGGTTGGCTGAGCCGACTTTGGAATTAATTTATTTAAATCCACTAGGTACGGCCTTTGCGGATTCTTGGAGGAGACCACAAATCCAACGAAGCGTAGGACGCCATATCTCGGGCTAGATTAGATATAATATAGAGTCACTCTGATACATTGAGGGGACGAGGTGTGCTGGTAGAAGAAGAAAGTGGATCAGACACATGAGGGAATATGCGGAGATACCCAGCGTTGAAGATCTAAGATTTCATTTCGCAAAAACAGAAGGAAGATCAACCTCTAGAGGGGCACTCCAAGAAGAAGAAGACAGTATTATATTGAGCTCATGAAGCTTGTTTGTTTGGAGGTCCTGGCATTCTGTGGCCACGAATAGAAAAAAATAGAGTGATATACAGGGTGTCCCAAAAAATTGTGTCAAGCGGAAGTCCAGAGATAGAGCACCCCTAGGGGTACCCGAATCACCCCCATGTATGTTCAGCGATTTTTTGACGTTTAGAAGTTATGAGGCTTTTAAGGTTTTTTTGGGAAGATTCGGTGGTGATTCGGGTACCCCTTGGGGTGCTCTATCTCTGGACTTCCGCTTGACACTAATTTTTGGGACACCCTGTATGTATGATGATGGAGAACAGATGTCTTGTTCTAGCATAACCGCCATATCGATCTAGAATTCTAGATAGCGGTCGATACAATAATGCTCTATCTCCACTCCACTCTTTTGATCTACAGATCGATAAAATAAGTTTATCGAGCTGAAACCCTCGATATGAAGAGGATAACCTTTGTAGATGCTGATTGATAGATTTCTGTATTGATTGGTACTAAAGTACATGAGTTCTGTAGTAGGTAACTTATACTGTGACCCTACCATGCCTGCTACGCGTAAAGCAAACAGGTTACGCGTCTATGCTCAAAGAACATAAACTAGGTTCACTGCCTGGCTTCGCACTGAAATTGGAAGCGGCTGTCGGATTTATAACTATAAATGTTGTGCTAACAAGTCAACTTTGACATGCAAGGTTTTAGCCCAATAACAAATAGCAAGCCCGGACCCGTATCTCAACCGTACGTGTTACCTACCCTGGCGATAAAAGACGTAGTTGTAGTTCTTGGCCCAAGCTACAGAGCCCAAGGTGTAACTGTATCAAACATCTCTATCGAACATCATCTCGCAGGCACCAGAAAAAAAAACGCTCAGTTGCTAGACCTTAAAACCTGTTTATATGCGGGAAAATATCGTCATCGAAAAAACATTTTTTTTTTTCGATAAATAATACAGTACGAGTATATTATTTGTCAAAAAAAGGATTTTATTTTCCCGCAAATGTTTTGAAGACTAGCAACGGTGCGGTTTTTTTACAGAATAAGCACACAGAGCGTCTAACAATCGTTATTTCACTTATACATAACTCACTTTTCGTGCGAGTGGAGGTGCCACCAAAGTTTGGCTTCTTGTAACCGAAAATTGGTGAGCCAACCATTACGCAAGAGATCTATACACCTAGTGAGCTAGAATAAAAAGACAAAACAGGTTCCTTACGCCCTACGGCACGGAAATAAAACAAAATGGCCTCGTCAATGGCGAACGTTAAGATTACCATCCATCTGGGACGAAATATCAAATTAGATACTGGACAAAATTACAATCGCGCATAGCATCTTGCTGCCGATTTGTGAGCAGTGTAGTAATTTCAGTTGGTTGTACGGTCGGCCACAGTCACAAATACCCCATGGCAGCTCTTACCGCGTGCGGCATAAGGGCGCCAATCGAACAAAAAGGGGTATCCTAACGTATGACCGACTGTACGTTCATATCTCAAGTATTCCCTCGTCGGTTGTTTGATTTGGTTGGCCTACTTATTGTGTGTTCAATCACTTATGATTTTCTTATATTATGGTTAGATACGGTATAGACGAAGTTGGATACCATCGTGTAACCCAACCACAAACTTAAACGCCAATAGAGTGAAGGGTTGAAAATGCATATAAATACTGGTATATCCAACACTACAGGACGAGCCTACTGCGTAGTCTAAAACTATAACTATAAAATGTAGTAGGTAGGTATGTATGTACCAAGCCAATATTCACCGTAGTATCCGTTTTCAAATTGGTCAAGTCTGGTTCCGTTACTCGACGGTATCCCGGATTTCAGTCTGAAGACGATATTTGAGTACTATTTACTTTTTGCAGCAGAGGTAAATTAACCTTATAAACGTTGCGACAGGCACTATTATCTAACGAGTGGACTTTCGATTCTGCTTTATCGAAATATTCGTAGCTGAGTCATTAAATGTTTCGCGCATGCAATAGAATTGGTTTGATGTCCTGGTTGATTGAATATGGGCAATTACAATCGAATCAAAATGCGGATTTATACGACGAGAGTTTCTATTACCTATACGAGAGGCCCGATAGCATCTCTCCTTTGCAGAATAAAAAGAAACAAACCATGACAAGTTGCTGGACAGCAACTGGTGGCGTAAAAAGCGAATACGACCTATTTCTATCTTTTGGGCGCCAATCAAATGGTCAAGCCGTATAAAGGTTACACAGCATTTCTTTCCCATTTAAGTAGAGCCACCATTCTAACTACATAGAACTAACCAACCTGCCCATGTATTTTATACCTTAGGTAGGTACCTATTGGAACTTATCGTCAGCTAAATACTGAGCATCATACTGATTGACCCGGTTGATTACACGCATGTTTACATTGCTGTACATATCTCGTATCAATAATATTAAGTAGAACTTATAAAGTGCTTAACTGATAAGATGAAAGGTACCTACTCGTAATTTTCTTCCGACTATCTATTGAGGTTGTTTGCTTTACGTTACGTTGTGACTTGTGGACTTGTGATAATTTGTGATAACGTACAGTCACAGTCAGTAATATATCCTTCCTTTCCCTACAAGCACTTTTTACTAATCTTGATAATGATTTATTTGTTTACAAAACAACTTTAAAACGTTTGTAACTTCTGCCTGACAAACTGTTTCTTCCAGACCCATATTTTTGAGATCTCTACTGATCGTCTTTTCCGCGAGGTTCTACCTTTTTGTTCAGCAGGATAAAATAGTAGTAAGTAGACCGTACTAATGAATTTCTGAACAACTGTTGACGTCCAAAAACTTAAGATAAAAAAGTTAACAACGACGCGTCGTTGTTTTGTTTTCACGAAATGCAATCTACAATTTTATTTACGGCTTTTCATCATCATCATCGGTTCCTGTAATCCCTAAAATCAGGGACATACTTGCTGTTAACCCCTTGCCTCTTCAAGGTCACGAGTTTTCCATTCTGGCCGATTTAGCACCTTCATGTCAAGCTTACATAGGTACTCATTCCGAGTATGTTTGCTTCCGGTTGCACTGATCGGCTCCAGAGGTAGTTTTATGGCGCCCTCCCTTGCGTGTTCCAGTTGGACACCATTTCAATGCCATCAGCTTTTCAGTGCCAAAAAAATCTGCCTGAACAAAATCATCTATTCGGCGCCGAGTGTACACTGTCCGCGCGTCAGTGCGTCTCACAAATTACTTTTTCACTAATCTTGGTTACGAAACACAAAGGCCGATAGGCTCGCATTTAATTCGAATCCGTACCACGCACGACCTTAGTTTGAGCTATTATATTTTTTGGTCGTTTTTGGCCTAGAGTGGCGCGGCGACGTCGACCTTGTATCTACAGCTTGTGCCTCATTTCGTGGAATGGCTAGACTTTTTGCTTCGAATTTTATTTTTTTATGAACTTAGGTTTTAGGGAACATTCTAAAGATATATTAAAAGTTGACAAAATTCGCTCGGGACTGGACTCAAACCCGCAACCTCTTGCAAACCGTGCAGCGACAGTTACTTGGCTCAGTACTCATTGGCCAGCAAAGCTAACTTTTACGTGATTACCCTGCGCTGAAATCCTGTGCTGGAGCACACACAAAAGCAATGCAGATCAAGCGATCCAATCAATAGATGTAGAGTCGACGGCAGATCAACCTGTACACAGTTACTGTATCGCTTCTATGGGTGTCTGCAACAAAAATGTAAAGGTGGATCTGTAGCCAACTGTATCTACAGGGTGCACTCTAAGTCGATATTGACTTTGTTTTGATCAGTAGACGGCCTACTTAAAGTTCCGCTATCGACTTAGAGTGCACCCTGTAGACTTCAGTAAAACCTATCGCCGATCGGTCTACGTGCGAGCGGGCATGTTCGTTCGGGCAATCATACTAGGACGCGCCGTGTGATAGTGTATTGGTTAATATAGAAAGCACAAACTCTATCTGTAAACTGAGAGGAACAATGACCACACTGAGCCTCTGTTTATGTCTCGGTCGGGCACAACAACGCCACTGTTTCGAGGAATACGTTGTAAGTACTCGTACCCACAGACTTACTGTTGTTTCTTAATGACATGGGCGTTTTTAGAGTAACGCGAAAACTTTAACAAAGTCGTCTCGGGCCCTCAGAGTAATCTGTGCCGTACAGTCAGCCACACGCTGGGATACCCCTTTTTGTTCGATTGGCGTCCTTATGCCGCGCGCGGTAAGAGCTACCATGGGGTATCTGTGACTGTGGCACCGTACCTAGCTCTTATCGCGCGCGGCATAAGTGCGTCAATCGAACAGAAAGGGGTATCACGCTTGGTGAAGTGCAGGGAAGCACGGGGAGAGGTATATGAACATATTATATTGGCACCCTTCGGGTATGCAACCCTAAAATTGTGATACTAATATTGTGTACGGTGGAAAAAGATTTTGAGATATTACTCCAATAATAATTCTTCCATTTACACAAGGCACATTTTTTTGGTATAATAGCTTTCTTTAGTAGTTTCCAGGGAGTTTTGTCATTGAGGTTGGAAAAACACTTGTGTGAGTGTTTTTAAAAACCTTAAATACAACGGAACTCAACTGGGCACTTGATTACCTCTGGCTTGCATCAAGCTCTTCAAAAGAAAGAAACAATTAATGTGAATGATAGGAAGTGATCTATTCCGGTTTCTATTCAAACAGAGAGTGTGTGTGCCTGCTGCATGATGATGCCTACATATTGCATTGTCTTTACAAAAAAAAAATTTTTTGCTTTTGACTTCTTTCATACCAATAGTGTAAAATATGCTTTAAATGCCACCAAGACTTCAACCCTGTAACAGTCTCACATGATACAAAAAAAATGTGTTAGGAGACTGTATGTAGAGTCCCTTAAAATTCAGGGTGACTTGCTAAAATCCAGAGCTAAAATTATAAATTCAAATGCAGTGTGACAGCCGTGCTACATAAAAATTACTGTTACTATTTTAGCAAATATCTACAAAAATGTTACAAACAAGCACACAAAATCACTTTTAATAATCATATCTCAGAGTAAGCAGGATGAATGGCAGTTATTTGCCCTGAGGAAAAATATGATTAAACTTTTACACTTTCACATTCGCTTGTTACCTCTAAGCACTTTGTTAGAGCCCAACAATAGTCCAGTTTAAACTGTTGCAATAAAAATAAAACATCAAAATGGCACTTGCAAAAAATTATAACACCGCTTTCACTCGCTAGCACACATCCAAGCCAACTTCCTGAGAAACTTGGTGCAAGGTGTAATCAGACACTCATAAAAAAACATGTTTTCGACGGTTTAGACAGATTGCAGTTTGCTAAAGGAAGTAGGCAGGTTTCTTATTTGATCAACTCAACTGTAAAGTAAAAGGGAAAAACCAATAACTTAGCTTGAGGATTTTACGGCTTTTTGTATTACAGATTATGATTTTATTGAATGGTTTCACTTACTTTTAATATTGTCTGTATAATTTTTATGATTTTGATTGTGTTTGTGGTGTCTTAGCTTGGTCTTTATCTTCAGTTACAATATTTGTTTTAAAGATGGAATTTCTTTGTATCAGCTTTATCTTTGCCAAATTAAAAGAACCCAATTGAAGCAGATTTAAAGAATATTGGACAACATCTCTTCCTGAATAAGAGCACAGAATCATAAATGTGATGTAGTTCTGATCATTAAATTGACCCCATTTAAATTGCAACTAACGCAAACTCATCAATGATACAGCATTGTATTCAATGCCCGTCCAAACAATTTGCATCTATTTAGGTACTTTAAGGACAATTTGTAAAAAAATTGCTACAAATTATGCATTCAAATTATACAGTGGGTGGGGTTGTAACAACTGAGATGTGTGTTGCTGACATTGTATTCTTTTATTTAAAGTTTTTTAGCTCCGTTTGGCTTGTAATGACTTCATTGTCATAAATTTCAATGTTTTGGCGACACAGTGGGGATTTGTTGTGTGACAGAGTGCATGACCTGCCTTGCCTCTTGTTGTCAAGCAAGTCGGAGTTAGGTACCTACAAACTCTACGATTTATGATAGACCAAGTGACCTTTACTGTGATTATTTTTGGTTCTCTCATTTGCTGCAGTTTTAAGCATTAGGTATGCATTAATCTATTAAGTGTTTAGGCTGGGAGATGGTAAAGGCCCTTTATGCCTGTATTATGCTTGAAACGAATATGAAGTGTATCTATATCTTTCCTAAATGTTTGCAGCCTTATTACAAAGCAAGAAGGGCTTTGAAGGCAAGAGCTATTGCCACATGAGTTACCTAAGTTTCTGGAATATAGCCCTCAGTGTATTCAGTGGAAGCACTTGGAGGCGAGTGGGTGGCTCCAGCGATTAACGACAAAACAGCAGGTTTCAAAACGGCACAGGCTGATTTGTGTGGGCAAACATAGCTGCCTATTCTCCCATGTTTCGCAATACACGCCATAGGCACTGCGCTATCACTCTATCATAGCGTAATGCGATAACTAGGCAACTAGTACATTGTACAAGGATTAAATACAGTTGCAGCCACTCTAAAAACAAGTACCTACACATTTCCAATTACGAAATAAAACATGAAACTTTTAGCTTACCATAAAAGTCGTGGGTGAAGTCGCAATATGAATCTCGTTTCGGTGAAGCGAATGTAACCCATTCTCATCCGGATTTCCAGTTCAGTCCATTGTTTAATTCATCAGTTAACTTTTTTGTATCGAGACGCAGGTAGAACTTGTCCCGAACACTGTTTGTATACGTTAGAACGAGGCTATAGCCAATCACTGTAGCATCTGGAACTTGGACGACAGATTTCACTTTGACCACGATAATTTGATAAAGTTCCGTGACTTATTCACATTACAACAGTTTTGTTTACCACTAAACATCCACTAATCCCGGCACAAGGAACCAAACAAGTGGTTACTCTCTCACTCGGGCATATATTTTTTTTTACGAAATAAAACTAAAAAGTGACAACAAAAACAACCAGCCCTCACCGCAGCAGTGTGCGTGAATGAATGCTGAATGATGAATGAACGGAAGCTAAGTGAAGTGAAGAACGAATGAACGAAACAAGTTTCGCGGGCTGTCAACCAGGGCTACCAGCATAAATTGAGAAGAATTCCTTATTTTTGACAAAGGCACGCAATCTTTTACTTCTAAATCAATAAGTTTCCAATACACTTCTAAATGTTATTTCCAACAACGTTAGCGCAAAACAATTTTTCCGTACAAATAGGTAAATGTTTTTATTATACACTATCTATTGAATACTGAGTAATAAAAATTGAGTTTGAGTTTGAATAGTTTTAACATTATTTTTTTTTGTTTTTGCCAAAATTTGCAGTTTGGAGTAACAAATAGGCGCAGGAGAGACTGGAGAAGTCGTAGATAGTGAAGGAAATCGTTGAAATCGAAAAGTTGAAATCGAAACTGAACCATTGTTCAGCGCCAAACAGCGCCAAAATGGTAAAAAAACAAACGTACATTAATAAAAGGTATTTGAAAAGTCATCGAACAAAAGTTGTCGGAAATCTTATTTAGAAGTTGACGTGTTTCAGCAATAGGGTTTTTTCCTTTATTTATAATAAAAATTCTAGATGGCGCTGTATTTTAGTAAGAATAAATGTCAAACTAGATCACAGATAACCAAAAAGAACGCCAGATAAGTCTGCACGCGTCGGATGGCGTACCATGGCGTCGGGTGGTATTTAAGTTGTGATGGAAAATAATCACCTGACCAACCGCTTGACCTGACCCCTAATAATCCTTATTTTCTTGCCATTTCTGTTGTATTATGTTACCGGCCAAACCCGATTTCATGATAAACTAGTTTCGCCTCGGCCAAACCAGTCTAACCTAAGCTCGTATGAACGAACCAGTATAGCCTAGGCCAAACTAGTCTAGCCGAAGCTCGTATGGATAAACCGGTATTTCCTAGGCCAAACTAGTCTAGCCGAAGCTCGTATGGAGAAACCAGTTTGGCCTGGGCCAATCCAGTCTGGCCTAGCAAGAATATTGTACGCTCCAGGATAAACTAGTATGGCCTAGCCCGAGCTGATATTGACGAAATTTTAGGTATGAATGTTACCATATCTCGTAAACTAAGAGGTTTAGCGCAAAAATAACGAAATTTTCGAACCCCTTAAGAACCCCGAAACCAGGCCTTTTACTTATATAGGTGTTCTAAAAACCGACATATAGGGTGTTAAACATACAGGGTATTCCTGGAAGTGTGACAGACAGACAGTCGAAAAAGATTTAAAACAAAGGTTAGGTCAGTAGGTTTGGTTGGCGACACACTGACATACCTACCTACCTCTTTTTGTTTTCGAGTGGTCCTTCAAACCGGACAAAATCGGATATACCGTAGACTTTTTGAATGTAGACTTTTTCAAATTCGGCCTTTAAATGCGTCCCCTACTGTTCAGATAATTACGGCGGGTTAGTACTAGGCTAGCATAAATAAGTATAATCTGCATTACCCCTACTCAAATAGGGCTAGACTGGTTTGGCCTAGGCTGAACTGGTTTCTCCATTCGACCCAAAACACAACACTTCCCATACATGACTTGTACAAGATGTACAAAAGCACTTATAATTTATAGGTAGGTATTATTATAATAAAAAAACCGGGGACGGATACACTTGTGAATTTGTGAAACAAAAATTACGAGCAAGAGCAAGCAAGCGGCGCGCGGCGGGGTAGTTATCTGTGAAAAAACCTCGGCACAGACCAATAGACAGTCTGTGGGCAGACTTTGACATTTTTTCTGGCTAAACTCCACTTTCTATGGTGAGAAGAATAGCGCCATCTAGAGACGTCTTCATAAACAACAAAAAAAAAACCCCGAAAAAAGCCTATAAAGCTAAGCTGTGTAACATTTGAAATCACCAAGTTGTGAAAGTTCTTCTCACTATCTTCTCACACAATCTTCTCCATTTCGAGTCAGCATTTTGTTAGATTGTGTGAGAATATAATCTACAAAATATCATAAGCGTAAGGTTCCGAGTTCAAAACTAACCCACATTCTGCAAATAAGTCTCGATGGGCAACACCGCAACTGTCACTTTACTTTACTTGTGTTGCACACAATTGTGACTCCCACACATCGATCGGCGAGCGCTGATTGGACGAGACGAGCGCGCCGACGCCGCCGCCGCCCGCGCACCAACGTCCTTGCGGCCAGCGACCCGCGTCGAGTAGGCTTTCGAGGAACCCAAGCAACATGTTTGCGAGTCGATGATTTATTGACCTAGGCAGCGCACAAGCCACAAGGAGATGAAACAGGAAAAATATAGAGCTAAATATTTATAGCCACCTACTTAACCATTTTGGGATTTAGGGCAGCCTTGAAACGTTTTTATCGGAAGATAAAAACCTTCGGCCCTAGATCTGATATCACTTCTGCCGCTTTTTTGTGGTCAGCTGTTTGTCAATTTTGCTGCAATCTGCTGTATTTATCGGCATTGATCATTGATTTATTATTTTATTACTTATCGTAATATTTCTGTTACCTTATAGTGCTTTGCCAATTTTCTTTGATCAATTTATAGACGTGAAGCTGTATAACTTTGTAGTCTCTACAACCATGAAACATAAACTTAATTAAAAGCCGCTTTTGCTCAAGTCACGCCCGAGTTATGGGGTTTGTTAACATGACTAACTAACGCCCCCTACATGGGGAGAAAACCGCATGAAAATCGGTAGAGACTCAGTTTATTTTATAGAAGGAGAGGCTGGTAGATAGTAGGTACACGTGGGACTGGTTACAAAGTTACTCAAACAGAAGCTAAAAAAGTAACTTGCGCCACCTAAGTACCAAAGTACCTACCTATAAATAACTACGTTAACGATACCAATAATAGGCCAAGGGTGAGATTTTGTAAGTAGTTAGGTACTACTGGTTAGGTACGTAATCTCGGATAAGCACGGAGAAGTACAAATAAGTATTTAGTTTTAAAACTATAATATCCAAGGAAGTTCAGCTCTACTATCTAACAGCTCTACATACATACGTATAGTCTATATCTAAGCCCAGTAGGCTCGATACAATGCTCACTCTCATTCTTTTGATCTAAGTACATACAATTTATACTTAGTTACCTACCTTCCCGAAAGATTTAACTTTTTGCAGCTGCGGAAGTACCTAAATGTGCTGTTGTAACGCTAAATTGATCATAAAAAACTACTACTTTTTTTAACATCCAAGACGTGCCCTATAAAATGCAGCTAACGGTTGCACCAAGACAGATCATGTGGGCAGAGCCCTGTCACTTATCTCCCAGTTGAGAACTTGTGCCTTGCTTGCTTGTGGTGGCAATTTTTTCACTAGAGAAGGTTATCTCAGTACGAGTAAGAGAAACCTCTCCGCAACGCAAACTAATGGAAAGAACATCAATTATACATTAAAAAGACCCCATTTGCTTATCGTTATGAGTTCAGCCACCCCTTCAAATAATGACAAAACCTGTAGAATAGAACCTTAGAAAATTATTCTATCGAGCATTGCGCCCTGTCTGTGTAGTAAGAAAGAAGAGTGTGAGTTTTTTTTTAATACACTGGGCGAATAGAGAATAGAGGTTGGTTTCATGAAAAAGAACAGTGTCTTTTCTAAAAAAAACGCATAATCCGTCAAACAAAACTTGTTTATTCGCGGGAACATTGCTTATTGATTTTATTATTATTGAAATTTTATTTGCGGTGCTCTTTTTGGAGAATTTAGGGGCAGAAGTCGGCAGAACCACACTACTTACCTTTGCCGACAACCTTCTGATAGTAAATATTTTATTTAGCTCGTGTGCGGTGTGTGTGCCCGTTTCTGTTCTGTTCTGTCACACAACACAACAATTCCTTTTGTGCCAGCAATTTTATCAGCGCAGGACCCGCTGGCACAGGGCCGATAAAAAAAATCTACCTACGTCCGCTGTCCGCAGTGTGGTAACAGTCGTAACTTTGTATCATTATGTTTGGTTTAGCATAACAATGTTTTGGCGCTCTTAAAATCCATACGACTTACCTGCTTTCTTGTGGCTGTAATTTTAAAGATTTCTGGTATGTAAAACATGGAGTTTTAGCAGCACGCGAAGCTAGCTAAGTTTTCATTCTCCACAGAAACCTATCTAGTAAACTACCTAGGTACATCGTGCATAGTTACCTACTCTATGCTTTATGACTTAGGTGTGGTTAGGTACCGTCTGGATTTAGGTACACTCAGCTGATAGCGGGGTTAGAACGACCCTCCTGGAAAAGTTTTAAGTTGAATTCATCCCGTTCCCGATGAACCTTTGGCCTAAAATTCGTTTCTAATGTTCGTTTCGGTCATATCCTACCTACTAATATCTACTAGAAATCATGCAACAAACAAAGGCGTAGAACACGAAACTTGCATAAACAATGACATCATTGCACATCTTCATCTCCTGACTCTATATTCTACTCGCACAGGGCAAAATCACTTCTGTTCACATCCCAAAAAGGTCCTTTTCATCAAGATAGGCAAGTTCCTAGGTGGGTCACGAGCCAGGCTTATCATTTACCTAGTCATAAGTGATCGTTTTATATGCCTAATTAGCTTTACACGTTTACACGATTACTGCTCATATTATGGGCACTTGTATATGAACTAATACTTGGTTCGGCCCATAACCTGGGGGCCTATCGCCAATCAAGCGACTGGTATTTGCTATTTAAGTCTCACATGAGTCTCACTTACTTTTTACTATAACCGAAACACGTAAAATATTGCTACGGTAACAAAATGCAAGTTATCGCCTGTTTTTTCATACGCCTATCATATGCAACAAGTAAAGCCCTTGGACCTAGGTGCCTAATAGGTCCAACCAGGCCCGGATTTAAGGGGGGGCAAAGGGGGCAACCGCCCAGGGCCTCCACAAGAGAGGGGCCCCCACATAAATTGAACTTATTAAAAAAACAGTAAAAAAACAAATATGCAGGCCTTGTTAAACACTCATTTTAGCACACAAATAGTCGGCATTCCATTAGCAGTGAAGCTCGTTATACATCAGCACCAATTTTTTCTGATTGGAAAATTAAAGGGTTCTCGTAAAGAAAATGGGGCCTCCACACCTTTGTTGCCCCAGGACCTCCACATTTCTAAATCCGGTCCTGGGTCCAACTACCGTCCAAGATAGAGCCCCACGGATACATACAACTTGCTGGCTATATAAGCACGACCAACCATATCGAGATTTACAGCTCTATATACCGAGGTCTGTATCAAGATAAATAAAAAAACTAGGTGAGAGCGTAATAATTATCGAGCGATGTTTATTAGTGTGTGACGGTCACTTTGCTTATTGTAGTTGAATTTGACACCCTCTCTCGCTCGATTCTTTATAATGAAGCAAGGTTAACTGTTTGCCAGAGCGGTTTAGTACTTACCTACAACAAAGTAATGTACAAATAAGTACCCTATGCAATACAATGAAATAGATAGTATCCTCATCATACTTACATTCTGCACTAAAACAGCAGAAATTAATGTTACCAGCAAAATATTGTAATTAATAAACCGATAATGGCTTCTCTTTCATTATCTATAAAATCTATCTACATAATTACCTAATTATTGTTAGCTTTTGCCTGCAACTTCGATCGCACAGAGTAATATTTTTTTCGTAATTTTTTCCCATGTTTTATTCAATTCTGCTATTTTTTTAATTTGGTTCAGTCGTTTGTTTGAGAGAAAAATATATTGGAAGACTTAACAAAAATCTGACAAAAAAAAACAAACAGTTATTTTTTTGTTGATCTTGTAAAGTTACTTACGTATAATATAACGTAAGTAAAGTTATGCTACTATTAATTTGGCAAGAGAAAGAGTTCAACGCGTTGCCTTTGTTGCGCAAGCTCAACTTTCCCATGGTCCAAAATAAATCTATTTATTGTCTAATGATAATGACGGTACAGTAATGAAGCTTTAAATTATATTGCCATACATTTATCAAATCGTTCCCATCACGCGACGCATTAGAAGAACATAGGTACAAATCTTACAAAATTGGAACCAAATGGGATGCACCGCTGCCTACAAGTCACAGAAATTCTTGTATTATCTACAAAAATAAAGTAACTGTGAAAATTGAGAAATTTCCGCTAGTCTACTATTATCACCTACTACATTCTTGGATGTAGTAGTTACTACATTTGCATAAACTCGTTACTACTCGAACAATAAAAAAATGTTTTCGCCCGAAACGCAATTTTGAACCAAATCATGTAGGTAGGGGAAAATTGGCAAGAAAATAAATCTCCTTCATTCTATTTTAAAAAAAAACAAAAATTTAATAAGTTCTGAGCGCGGGCGCAGGCAGGAGACGGCCGTCCGCTCGATATGGCATCGCCTGCCGCTTTCTACAGTTTCACTCCGCTCAGCTCGCTTCTGTCTGCCCCGGGACTTACTTTTATCACCTTGTATGCATACGGCTACGGCCCTAAGCATAATAACATGAAGCATAGTATTAAATCAATAATAATAATAATGCATGTTATATCAGCTCAAAGCTGTCAAAGGACCGGGACTCCATCCATCTTAGGCCTTGAGATGATTTATTACATCGTCCGTCCAGTGGCACCTTCACTCACGATAGATAACTCCATGGATTGCGGAGGCCCGAAGAAAGTGTCTACAGGGTGCACTCTAAGTCGATAGCGAAACTTTAAGTAGGCTATCTACTGATCAATACAAACAACTTGTACTAGGTGGCGAAGAAAATGGAGGTAAAAAAAATCAGCTGTTCCATACAAAAGGTCGACTCAGTACTGCGCCAAATTTATGAAACAGCTGATATTTTTTTCGCTCCATTTTTGTCGCCACCTGGTACAAGTTGTTTGTATTGATCAGTAGACAGCCTACTTAAAGTTCCGCTATCGACTTAGAGTGCACCCTGTAGAGTGCTCTATGGTACTTAAATATTTTGTCTCTTCATTCTATACTTATTTCGTGCAGATTTTCTTCAAAGTAACTTCTAAATCGTTTACGTCGTTAAAAACTTTATTGCACAACTACTTTAGATCGTGAGTAAATAATAACACAACAGGTACACGTTATGATTTGCTACAAGGAAGTTCGGGTGTAGGTAGATGTATTGGATGATAAGGGCAATGCGTTGTGTAGATTGTAGGCACCTAGTGAACATACGTCAATAATATCGATCGAGATAACGTGATCCTTCTATTTTAAGTCGATGGATGATCCATCACAATTAAGTCACTCGTATGTATATCAAACTAGGTTTTCACGAGCAAACAGTGGAGCCCAAAATAGGTACCTAATTATAACAGGAAACCGTTTATGGTGTATTGTTTTTTTTATGTGTATTGATTATTAATGAAACTATTTTTTTTACTTCCGATCGTTTTTCTAAAAGAAAAAAGATAAAGTAGAAGAAGGTAATCATTTGTATTGACCAGATTCAAGTGGACAGAAGTGGTTGACGTATATCTGTTTCTTCTGGCCAAGATCGGTTCATGAAGATCTGACGGCCAACCTCCAAAAAATACAGAGGCATCAAAAGAAGACTCGTTCTTAATTATTATTTTTCGTCAGGTCAAACCTCCTCAGGGTACGACGACGCCACAATAAAATTGCACGGCAGGCTAAAGCCGTCGATAAAGTAAATTATAAAAAGCCGAGACAGCAATTAATCAGTATTGATTCATCAGGCAATTTCCCTGCAGCTATCGACGCGTCGGGAAGTAGCTGGTTACGACTTTGACCCTGATGCGGCGAAGGTTGTCGTATCCGCTCACTGGAGCCTCATCACAGAATCATACAGAAGAGAGAGTGAGTGCCAACATTTAATGCAAACATCGACTACGCTACGATATACGATATTTGAATTTTAATATTTTATGATAAGTACGAATATACCAGAGACCAACAAAAAAATTCGTCAATTCTTTTTGCAAAAAACTTCGGCGCTGAAAAATTAATGAGAGACTGGAGAGGTGGTAGAGTGTGGAGGGGCACGAAATCGCGCCACGCCGCGCAGGCAGCGCTGAAATGGCACAAATTAAAACAAAAGTCGTAGAACAAAAATTTACGTGTTTCGGGAATAAAGCAATTTAAAAATTACCCTGTATATTTGTGTATACCTAACGCTCGATGTATATCAAAAGAGCGCTACCAAGGTCGATAATGGCAGTCATTCTAGGCATGCTGCAGGGATTTCACGGAGCTGCAAAAATAACATTGGATCAATCCATCAAAAATAATAAGACAGCTCTTTTACTGCACTAGGACACTTCAATGTGGCCCAAAACAAGCATAATTAAATTCTTCAAAGTTTACTGCACCTTATTATTTTGTGCTTAAGAGTTATTGGTTTACTCCCTTGATATGATAATTATGCATTGCTTGGTCTGCAGTTGCTATAGCATCGAATAGTAGTTTGGCTATACGTAAAACTGTTTTATTTTGTTACTAGCTTTTCCCTGCGACTTCGTCCGCGCAGACTATTTAATGCGCAGAATATTTTTCGTGAAATTTTTCCATGTTTTTATGCGACACAAATCACAAACTCAACAAATCAACGATCTTAAACATCGGTCCAGCCGCGAAATAATTATCTAGAGACATCGTCCGTAATACGAATATAGGTTAAAAAATAAGTTCAATATCGAAACAAATATAAATATGACGTAGTATCTTATAGGTACCTAGGTGACTGATGTATTATAATGCCTTGAACATTGGTCCATAAAACGTCTTAATTTAATTAGGTTTATGTCCCCGATAAAACGACCGAAAATAACATTGTGTTAGCGGCATTAAACTTCGATACAGATTTATGTATCTAGGACACATTGTAAAAATCCCTTATCGGTCGAAGGCATAAAAGTTCGACACTTTAACTAATTTATGACCTCTATAATCGTAAAGTTAATTAAATTAATCATAGACATTACCACAAGTATGGCGAATAAGGTGAGAAGGCAGGTTTTTAATCCCTATGACCTTCGGCAGAAATACTTATCTGCCTCTCAAGTTGAGTATAAATTGCCTTATCTTAGTTAATCTTACCTACCGATTTATCTCGAATTACATAAAACTCGTCTATTATTATTTGACTCGTCTATTATATAAATAACACATACATATGCTCATACATTCAAGTGTCAACTTATACCAAACGAAGTTTATCACGTCGAATTGAATTCGCAATTAAAAATTCAGTCAGCGAACTCGGATTAGACAAAAAACTTCATACAATGGCATATCATGATTATAAATAAAAGATTCTTTAAACCCATCGTTAAAGTTAAGCTTTTGCAGACGAGGCATAAATGTTAATTGATCGGATTGTCGGTTGGAGTTGGAGACTGTTTTGTATTCTATCTAACTAGGTACATATCTAACAACACATTCTCATAACTTGGAACAAGTTTAATGAGAAATAGGAACAAAATCTGTGAAAATACCGATGACTGATCCATTGATAGTGTCAATATTCTAAGTCCAGTAGGCGTAGCATAAGGCTGGGTTAGAGCGTATCTATCTACGGGTTTAAAACTCTGTGTATCCCGCTTTACGTCAAACAAAAGAGTGAGAATCAATAGTTATAAATTATAATATGATCCCTATAAGTACTGCTTAACCTAGCCTTATGCTACGCTTGCAGGAAGTCTATACACACATCGATACACCGACATATTGCATGTACCCCTCTATGTAGATCGAAAGAATGGGATAGAGATATCATATCAAAGTAAATATGGCGCTCATCCTACGCCTAATACAAGGTGTTGTTTTATAAAGTTACACCCGACTCAGGGTTGATTATTTACACGATACTGAAGCCAGAAAAAATATTAAAAAAAATAAAATATTTCAGTGAAAAATACCCAAAAATTATTAAATTGTGGCCTCGGGCGCCACATCGCGCGCGGGAGCTTTGAGAAAATGGGGGGGTCCGCACGTCGCGGTTATACATAGAACAACTTGAACAAGAAAATCCTACTTATATTATAAATGCGAAAGTTTGTGAGTGAGTGAGTGTGTTTGTTACCTTATAACGCGGAATCCGCTGGACGGATTTGGATGAAATTTGGAATGTAGATAGCTGAGACATCAGAATAACATATAGGCTACATATTATCACGCTTTGGTGCTTAGGAGCAAAATAAACACACAAAGATTATCATATAGTGGCTATTTGTATAAAAGTGAACGACACAACCATTTACCAAAGACCCTCTATCACGTAGCGTTGAGCTATTTACTTTCGTAAATCCATCGAAAACTGAACAACGGTGAATTTTAATGCACCAAACAGGCCCAAATGTGCCGCAAAACTCAAACGATGCACAACAGTGAAGAAGTTGTTTTTAATTATCGCTGTCATCAGTCACTGACACAAAAATGGTATATCAACAAAGCAATAAAGGAAAAATCTACAAGTTTAATTACTCAAAACAGGCAAAAAACATAAGTTCAGTGATAGCTACTTACAATCTGAAAGAGCCAATAAATCCTTACTTTAAAAACTCTGCATCCGGCAGTTTTATCAAAGCTCTTTACAAAGTTGCGGTTGCATCCTGAGATCTTTTGGCCAGACGAAATGGGACGTCCGTTGCGTGCATTGCTGATTGCTGGTTATTCAGGGAAGAATAGGATGCACCAGACCTCGAAGAAAAATAAAGATACGATGTTCTGACCAAAAAATCAGCTGTGCGTACTGTGCAAGTGTAGAGTCCAGAGCGACCCTAGGCGCATAACATCAGCCATTGATGGTGTAACATTAGTAACATGATCGCTTTATTTCCATTAAGTAAGTGCCTAGGACTGGACACTGGACAGGTGCACTTTTACATAATATCATAGTCGCCTATTCATTGTTAACAACTCTGATAGGCTTTCCACATACTTCAGACTGACGAGAAGATTGGAGCATGTGAAAATCCCTGAACGGCCTGCGTGGTGGTGTTGCCCGCATGAAAGATATGTGAGAAATAGAGCCAGAAGAGATGTTTTGTTACAATCTAGAACCATACCGACAACTTCGCGTCGTCATACCTGTCCTGATGCTCTACAGTCCAGCTTATCGGATTTCCTGGAGGCGACCCCAGCGCGACGTGTGTGTGTGTGACACTTTCAACACGAAAGAAGAATAAGACCGACGATTCAAAACGGTTGTTTCAGACTATGGCATCGTATATGCTAAGAAGACGCGTTGGGTGTTTCAGAAGAGTAGCTCATAGAAAAAAACACTATTCAATGTGATAGAAATAATATGGTTAAGTATCTCCTAATATTATCTCATATTTTCTGGTGTCAGAACCCAATTATTATGATCGTTCTCTTTGAAATAGTATGATGCGATTAAATAAAATAAAATTTCTTAAAGTTTTTCTCTGTTAAGTAACTTTGTGCCTATAATACGAGTAGGTGACGCTAACTAGCTCTGTTGGAGATCTTTTACAGTTTTATTGAACGCCAGAGAGATGTTGAGACCTGTGACGTACTGCAGCGAATGCTGATAAATATTCATTCACCAAACAGCGCAAGCAAACGAGATGTACACACGACAGCACGTCGACCCTTACACGCTAGCACTCTATTCGGTAACGTTACAGGCGACTTTACAACAAAAGTGTACAGTCTGACGTGCTGTCGTGTGTACTTGGGTATCAAACTACGCATTAGGGCTATCTAACATCGGTAGATGCAGTGTCCACAACGACCACAAAGGCCACAAAGGCACGAAGACTTGGGGCGAGACCAACTGAACAGAGACAACCCAGACTGAAAGTTTGCAGTAAGGAGTAGTAGATTAGCGGACTCAAAATAATAGGATAGGGCTAAAAAGAAAAGATAATCTTTGAGTGTTTCCTGAAATTTAGGTAACCCGCGTTAAATCAGTTAGATGCCTATAACAGTAGGTATCTGCATCTTTGCTCCGTTCAGTTTGGTAGAAGCAGACAACAACGCGTGGTCCACGGGATCGAAATCTCGGGCCAACGCTTTGATAGTGCAGGGGGTGTGTTTTAAGTACATCATACCTACTAGGTGGTAAAAAATATTCTAGGTACAATTAGCAAAATCACCACGTTTATCCTTTTTCTTTTAGCCACGTGAATGAAGTCGTGGGCACTAGCTATCAACACTAATATTATAAAGAGGAAAAGTTTGTAAGTATGTACGTATGTAGGGGGTAATCTCCAAAACTACTCATCCGATTATAAAAAATCCTTCACTAATGGGAAGCTACGTTATTGCTGAGTGCTATAAGCTATGTTTTATTGTGATAACGGGAAAAAAACTAAGTCTGCGCGGACGAAGTCGCGGGCAAAAGCTAGTATAAGGATAAAAAAAAAATTAAAAATATTTAATAAACTTATTTTTAGTTTCAAGCGTTACTCAAACTATTGTCCCTGAGTCGGGTGTCACTGACCAAAACAACACCCTGTATGTCGTCATGTCGATTTTGCAATATCTACCGACACAGAAGCTTTTCATAATGTTCGAATTTTCTGGTTTACACTTATACATTATGTTAATTGTCCTCTATTGCAGTAATTGGCTCTAGGGGTAGTACATACCTAAAGTTATCTAAAGTAGAAGTTTGTTTAGACTCTCCGCCTTTCGGATAGTACCTAATCGTGTAACTTCAAACTCTTGCTAATCTCACAGTAGCTATATCTGTAACCATCTGAGTAGTGCAACACAGTCGTAATGTGCTTCAAAACCACTTGAGACACGGAAACAGCTACAAACGTTACATATCTCGATAAGACGCAACGCAACGCACTCTCCGCTCCCGTTGGTTCGACCAACCACATTTCCTCCTAGTCCCCATTTACATCCCGCCCCTTGAACTTCTGCTCGTGCTACACCGTCCGCTCACTTCAGATTTTCACTAATACGCACTTTGAGTCGTATTTTATATTATATAGCCTCTATTAAAAAAGAATAATGAGTTTGGTATAAAATCTCTACCTTCACTTCATTCATATACGTACTTCCCCGATCTTTACAGTTGAAGAGTTGAAGTAGGATCTAGGATGGAACTCAGCATTAGATGACTGTACCTAGTATATGTTGCTTTAAAATATTCCGTAGTAATGTCTCCGGAATCCCCATGTTTTACTTCTCCCTCTTGTCTCTACGTAAACATACAGTAAAGAATATACCTAATCACAGTTCGATAAGATGAAGTCGTCAGAAGTCTAGAATAAGGATACAGAGTACGGTGACGGTAATCGTCAATTTCATGCGCACGCGCCTCCATCAAAAGAAACGGCCGAAACGTGACGCGGATGCACTTGTACCTGAATGCAGAAAAATAGATAGCCTGAATTAATTTGTGTTACACACTCGACTTACAAAATTAAATACCTACTTACTAAGTACATACTGTTTGGGGACCATTATAAAATGCTTGTCGAGCAATTTCTATGTGTAGACGGACTTACCTACCTTCCTACTCTTTTGAGGTGCGGTACTTTTGTTTGAAACTGCTAAATTGCTGCGTCGGTGATACGTTCCCATCGTAATGGACACGTACCGGCCAAAATTTCAATGTACGTTGGTATTTCGATGTGGAATTTTCAGTTATCCATTTCCCGGCAAAACTGCAAGTTGGCAAAAATAATCGCGATGTAGAGAGATTATGGATCGTGCCGCGAAGAGAAAACACGAAATGGCTCTACAAGGCGTTAGAGAAACTGGCACCAATATCTCGGCCTAAATTTAGACGTCTAGAGCTCTTTTGGGCCTTGACCATACAAAGCGCCGGAGCATGAATGAATCGATCAGGGAAAATAAAGAACCTGAATGAATGAAAGAAGAAAGAACAAAATACGCTTTCGAACTGGGTAAATCCGGCTCGGTGATTTGAACGCGCGCGCACCGACGCAGGCGCACAATATTGATGCATTCCTGCACCGTTGAGACGACTCGCCATCTAGGGAAGATGGCCTGGAAGCACTAACCACATACATCATAGGTTGGCACAAAAGGTCCGTTCAATAACAAGCAAACCCAGCACTAAGATGGTAACTAGAGTTTGTGGACACAGACAAGGCTTGTAGACGCAAGAAGAATATCTCAATCTAGGCCTCAAATAGTCAAATCACAATATATCTACACTGCATAAAAACGGCGCCATGTCTTCCACCAAAATACAAAAAAAACTGCAGCTCGACCCGTTTCGAAAAAAAAGTAATGTCTACCTAGTTATTTTAGTTTAAATTCCGTCAAGATTTACGTTTTTGCTAACTTTCCAATTTGAAGTTGGCACGGGCCTTCTAAACCTCTTCGTTTCACCGCTCTAACTGTACCTGTCTGAGGCAAAAAGCCTCCTTTAATTGCCCCCGACTCGAGGCACGGCTGAGGCATGGCGGAACTCAAATATGTCGTTACGCAACAGTTTTTTCGAGGAGTTGATGAGCGGCGACCGGGATGCGATTGGTTTGCAGCTTTGCTCTTACGTCGCTGGAATTTAAGTGGTAATGACACCTACGGTTTACTTTATAGCATAGAGCAGCCATACTCAAAGTGTTTTCCGCGGAACCCTAGGGTAGGGGTTACGCAAGAATTTAGAAAAAATATTTAAAACACCTCTCTGGTAGACCGTTCTGACACGGCGTATCACGATTCACGAGGAGCAGCCGAACTTAGTCATAGTATAGTACATGCACCCTTACAGATATACACTCGAAAAACATAACCCTGCCTCTGGGTCAGTCGGGTAAAAACTATTGTTTTATTGTAGGGTTCCGTCAAGTATTTCGCTTTCCAAATGGGTTCCGTCACCAAAAAAGATTTAGAACCGCTGGCATAGAGATACCCTCACTCCTATGGATGGGAAGGGTTACCAAAGGCAATGTCTGTAATCGTCCCTATAATGTGGTTGCGCCTTGGCGTATTATGGGCCTCTGATATGGCTATACTACCGATATAGGACCAACTGCTTAGCGTTCCCTCCGAAGCACGGAAGATGAGTTTTGCCACTAGTGGTCTCATCACCATAGGATGACCCGGTCATCTTTGTACGCTTGATGGAAATGTTACGGGTTGGCCACCTATACTGAGGTGAGGATGATACAAGATCCCGATCTGACCCAACGTGAGATAAAGGAAACAACCTCACTAAATGCCTTGCTAGTTTACAAATGCATCTGGTTTTGTTTGCTTTGGTCTGTAAATTTGCTTGTAACGAATAATATGGCGTAATTAAGGTAGAGGCATGTCGCCTTTCATTTAGTAAGATAACATGGTAAAATCAAGTCGTAAAGACACATTGGTTTCCCGTTTTCGTCAAACAAGCGAAAGTGGGCTAACTACTGACTGACATCGCATTGCCTTTCCAAAGCAGATTCAACTGACTGCCTTCATAGAGCCGAAACCCAAGGTTTGTCCTAGAAGGTCTTTATCACAATAGGCGTAAAGGCTCTATTTCAAAGTCAATTTCTGATAGGTACGTAACACTCAAGCGAAGATTTCAAAATTCCTGAAGATTTACACGCATGCATGGGTTTTCCTTATAACCACAAGCATACTTAGCGTCATTTGACACTCATCACATCAAGTGCTGAAATATGCATATGGGTTTTCCATATTATTCACTTTAATTATTAGAAAGTACTTACCTATACTTAAATCACAATTAATGAAAACCCTAGAAACAACAAGTGTCGAGAGGTATAGAAAAGTAAGGCTCTGGTATTGGGAACTCAAATAGAACCCTTGAAATAAACTAAGGGTGGCAATCTAGAACGCTACTTAAACTCAGTTCAAACTAGAACGCTACTTAAACTCTGTTTAAACTCAGTTCAAACTAGAAAGCTCCTTGAACTCTGTTTAAACTCAGTTAAAGTAGAGTTTAGTAGTGTCGACTGTCGATAAAACAGTGCAGGTTATGATTTGAATATCCCTCCCTTCATATCAAAATATTGCACTGCTTTATCGACAGTCTGAACTCTGTTTAAACTGAGTTTAAGTAGCGTTCTAGAATACCACCCTAGAGTACATTGTATACTTAGTAGGAACTATTAGAATTATGTAGAAAAATTTGTTGAGTAAACAGAGCCTGGTAGAGTCCCATTGGTAAGGCTAAGGCCCGGTTTCTGAATTAAGAATTTTGCTAAGCAAATACTTAACTATCGTTCTGTCACGCTCTTTTGTGAGAAATCCGCAGAGGCAGAACGATATTTAAGTGCTTGCTTAGCGAATTTCTCAAATCAGAAACCGGCGGTACTGGTAAATTCTACAAAATTTTATTTACACCCGAAAACCCGAAGACCAAACTTGAGTTAGTAGTCCAATCCAAACACTTGGTTGCCTGGCAGAGATCGCTTTTAGCGATAAGGCCGCCAATTGTATGCTTACTGATTAGATTAGAGTTTTCTATTCTATTTTACTTTGACAGATCCCCTCCCCCACCACGATGTGATCATGTGAGGAGGTGATTATCAAAAGGTACTTATGTCCTCCCTTTGGAGAAAAGTATTTTTTTTAGAAACCGCTTCTCCATGATAATCTGTACATCTTGTGTAGTTTGAATGGTGCAAATTTCGATCAAGGATAAAACTAGATACAACAAAGAACTCTGAAATGTGTCTGGAAAAATAGATGCCCAAATTGCCTTTGGGAGCTTATTTGCTCGTAGTCCATGCAATTAAAGTAAAACTGTACACTAATGCAATAAGGTTGACATTCGAATATTAGACGTATGGTCGAAATGATGTTTCGTATTGTTCTATTGCTGATATCATTTGTTTCTGTAGGGACAAGTTTTTATTGTGATTTTATACGTAATGCGGATTCTATGGGATTTAGTTCGGTGGGTGCAAAATGTGATCACGTCCTATACTATGGAGGCCTAAAACATGGCATTGTTTGCAAAAGGTGTACATGTCCAGGCGAGAAGAAGTTTCAATGGACGAATGTGTTGAAGATTGTGACTGCTTGGAATCAGATATAGGGTCACATATTTTTATAATATTTTATTAGTGGTTTCTATAAGAAAGTGTGTAAAATAAAACCATAAATTGTTTTATTATCTCCAAAACACTCACATCAAAAAGTGACATGTCCAATACATGTCACTACTCTGTTAATTCAAAAGGTGACATGTCCATATAGGTTCGTGTCAAAAGGTGACGTGTCCATTTGTTTTAAATTTTTTTCTCAAAAGGTTTTTGACAAAAATCCCTAGTTATTTCACATTTTATAAGATACATAGCTTTTCAAAAACATTTTTTTTTTTTAAGCAAAATTTATGTAGACTTCAAAACATAGAGGTTTTTTTCGATTTCTGTAAAAAAACAAACGCAGGACATGTCACCTTTTTATAATCAGCTCCTCATGTGACATCTGGCCACCAGGCTGATTGCTGACAGCCCTGCCACGGTAGCCAATACAAGCTTCACGTATTTGTAAAGTTTACTTAAAAGAAAAGTGGTCCGTCGTCGTCCATCGTAGACGAGTGATGCGGTTAATTATGACTGTGCTAACAAAACAGATGATAGAACCAACTTTGGACAAACTGGGTCTTGCTTGTTAGACCCGCAGGTACTAATGTAGTGATAGTGGCAATGGCAACCAGTTTGTTTGTTTGTGCTAGAAGCGTGTGGGGTCCCGATGTGTCTCGTGAGATTTGTAACAGTTTCTATTCGTCACACCGTTTAAATAAAATAATTAAGTACAACAGAAGTTGGAACAAAATTGTGTAAGTACTTAATTAATATTAGTAGTTTGACCTACTCTAGCTAGAGCATAACATGTTATGAATGTAAGCTACAGTTCATTTGTTCATTTGTTCATTTACTCAATCATTCGGGAGTGACAGAGACGCGTAATAACAAGTCAATGACCGATTTTTTTTCTGCTCAGCGTACAAACCCCCAGCTTTCAAGTCCTAAAGTTTAGAGTCTAAACGAACGTTTGTGCCACTGTGGCCATCTTATCGCCAAGGCTACAATATTGTGATATCATACTACAAAGTCATGTCATACAACATAATAGAGACCGCCAACAGCTGTGTTTTGCTAACCCAAATGACTTTATATTTATCACAATTAGTAGTTGTAAAGTAATTAAACGATGGAACAATTTGCGTCTGTCCCGCCGGCTCTGACAGCAACAGATCCATGCAGGCTTTGTCCCGCTCTACGTAGATGAACAGAGTAGCATAGTTCACAGAAATTGCACTTTATCAAAATAGTAGAGCATGATAATAATATGCTAGCTACGTCTGCTAGTCTTACTGCACGCCTACCATGAAGAACCATATCCAGTTGTCTCTCTTACTCTTTCGATCTATGTAGTTAAGGTCCAGAGTTGTAGAGTATTGTAGAGCAAATCATTGATCTATTATTGGTCTATCATGCTTGCTAGAGATAGATGTAGGATCCGTAGTCACCGCGATGACCTGCCCTATCAATAGAGGTTCTAGCTCTATCAATAATTGTCTTCTAGTTGTGAGTTGGCCATACTTAACATGCCGTCCTTCACGGGCCATGTTAAGTATGTAGGTCTGTAGAGAAGCTCCGAGTAAAATTTAGGTATTTAATGAGCTCATTTTAGCACACTATCGGGGGCATCCTGTGGATTATTCAGTTCCATTATCAGCGCATCCGTTTGCTCTAAAAACTGATTTAGCGAACCTCAGTGAGGGGCGAGCCGCAGAACGAAATGTTGCGATTTTCAGTGTTTTTAGCTTTGGCTGTGATCGGTGCTAGTGGAACTGAATTGCTATGTAAGTAAAGTCTGTAAACTATACACCGTCCATGTGCTATGAGTGAAGGTGCCACTAGACGCTGCATAAATCATCTTATTACGTAGATGCAAAGGCCTTAGTAAGCCATGTGTTATATTGATCACCACATCGGTAGTGTGAGGTGAGATGCCAATAGACTTTATCTATCACAACATTATTTTTTTTAAATAAAAATAGTCGATTGCTTTTGAACATAACTTAGAATGAAGACGCAGCTTACGCGCAGCGTCTCCACGACCAAGTTATTCAGATGAAGACCATACTTAGAGATCGTTTCACATTGGGTTTTAATCATAGTACATCCTAATTCTTTTTCTAGGGTGTAACCTACTGGTCAACAGGATGTCAATTCTGTAAAAAAAAAGTACAAAAAATCAATTATTATTTCATAACCTCAAAATTTAAAATTTTTCATAACTTTTTTGTTTGTGGTATTAGCTTAAATTTAAAAATATGTTTGTGTTTGTAAGTGCATGTGCATAGCTTTGAGTTGTTAAAACATTGTGAAAGTCAATGAAAACAACATTATATAATAACTTTTCTCCCGCCACATCGTACACATTTTATTAATTTAAAAATCAACGGAACGTCATAGAGAAAAAAAAAATTTAGGTTGTGATCCCTATCACCGGGTGCTATTACCCTGTAAAAAGAATTAGCATCTTTTGTAACACCTTGTATCACTCACGAGCAGTGTCTGAAGCCCCAGTCGGCTGAACAGATAAAAGCTTCACTTTGGGAGGATATTCCCGTAAAAATGTCGTCGTTGGCCCATTATTCAAACATCTCATTATTTCCTTGCAGCCCAGCTAACCGATCCAGCATGGGAGGAAGTGTTCTCAGCCGGTGGGATGCACATAGGCGCCGGGAGAGCCAAGCGATTCGTTGAGCTCTCTGATAGCCAGGTATGTACCTAGAGTATTGCCAATAGATAGAAAGATCTAAGAGAACACTTTAAGGTTGGACGATAGCAACGTGGCGGGAAATTCAAAATTTTCACAGTTTTTTACATTTTGTAGCTAAACTGAGCTATTTTTGTTTAGCGATTTTTCGTTCGCGGCAATAACCTAGTATTCTTTTCATAATTGTAAACAACAGAACAACAATAATTCAGCCGATTATGTGTTCTGGTCTACGACAACTTTTTTGGGCAGTGCCACTGCTTCGTAGACCAGAACACATAAACGGCTGTGAAATTTTTGGATTTCCCGCCACGCTGCTATTTTCCAGCCTTAATGTAGGTATACCAGAAATTTATTATAAGTGCTACTCCAATCTTGTCTGGCTAGGATGCCCGGAGACACTTACTCACTCTGCAATTTTGCCGCTCGTTAGCCGAGAAAATGCATTACTATCGTAAAATCGAACTGTGTTCGAAACAAAGCGACATCCTACTTATATTATAAATGCGAAAGTTTGTGAGTGAGTGAGTGTGTTTGTTACCTTATAACGCGGAATCCGCTGGACGGATTTGGATGAAATTTGGAATGTAGATAGCTGAGACATCAGAATAACATATAGGCTACATATTATCACGCTTTGGTGCTTAGGAGCAAAATAAACACACAAAGATTATCATATAGTGGCTATTTGTATAAAAGTGAACGACACAACCATTTACCAAAGACCCTCTATCACGTAGCGTTGAGCTTTTTACTTTCGTAAATCCATCGAAAACTGAACAACGGTGAATTTTAATGCACCAAACAGGCCCAAATGTGCCGCAAAACTCAAACGATGCACAACAGTGAAGAAGTTGTTTTTAATTATCGCTGTCATCAGTCACTGTCACAAAAATGGTATATCAACAAAGCAATAAAGGAAAAATCTACAAGTTTAATTACTCAAAACAGGCAAAAAACATAAGTTCAGTGATAGCTACTTACAATCTGAAAGAGCCAATAAATCCTTACTTTAAAAACTCTGCATCCGGCAGTTTTATCAAAGCTCTTTACAAAGTTGCGGTTGCATCCTGAGATCTTTTGGCCAGACGAAATGGGACGTCCGTTGCGTGCATTGCTGATTGCTGGTTATTCAGGGAAGAATAGGATGCACCAGACCTCGAAGAAAAATAAAGATACGATGTTCTGACCAAAAAATCAGCTGTGCGTACTGTGCAAGTGTAGAGTCCAGAGCGACCCTAGGCGCATAACATCAGCCATTGATGGTGTAACATTAGTAACATGATCGCTTTATTTCCATTAAGTAAGTGCCTAGGACTGGACACTGGACAGGTGCACTTTTACATAATATCATAGTCGCCTATTCATTGTTAACAACTCTGATAGGCTTTCCACATACTTCAGACTGACGAGAAGATTGGAGCATGTGAAAATCCCTGAACGGCCTGCGTGGTGGTGTTGCCCGCATGAAAGATATGTGAGAAATAGAGCCAGAAGAGATGTTTTGTTACAATCTAGAACCATACCGACAACTTCGCGTCGTCATACCTGTCCTGATGCTCTACAGTCCAGCTTATCGGATTTCCTGGAGGCGACCCCAGCGCGACGTGTGTGTGTGTGACACTTTCAACACGAAAGAAGAATAAGACCGACGATTCAAAACGGTTGTTTCAGACTATGGCATCGTATATGCTAAGAAGACGCGTTGGGTGTTTCAGAAGAGTAGCTCATAGAAAAAAACACTATTCAATGTGATAGAAATAATATGGTTAAGTATCTCCTAATATTATCTCATATTTTCTGGTGTCAGAACCCAATTATTATGATCGTTCTCTTTGAAATAGTATGATGCGATTAAATAAAATAAAATTTCTTAAAGTTTTTCTCTGTTAAGTAACTTTGTGCCTATAATACGAGTAGGTGACGCTAACTAGCTCTGTTGGAGATCTTTTACAGTTTTATTGAACGCCAGAGAGATGTTGAGACCTGTGACGTACTGCAGCGAATGCTGATAAATATTCATTCACCAAACAGCGCAAGCAAACGAGATGTACACACGACAGCACGTCGACCCTTACACGCTAGCACTCTATTCGGTAACGTTACAGGCGACTTTACAACAAAAGTGTACAGTCTGACGTGCTGTCGTGTGTACTTGGGTATCAAACTACGCATTAGGGCTATCTAACATCGGTAGATGCAGTGTCCACAACGACCACAAAGGCCACAAAGGCACGAAGACTTGGGGCGAGACCAACTGAACAGAGACAACCCAGACTGAAAGTTTGCAGTAAGGAGTAGTAGATTAGCGGACTCAAAATAATAGGATAGGGCTAAAAAGAAAAGATAATCTTTGAGTGTTTCCTGAAATTTAGGTAACCCGCGTTAAATCAGTTAGATGCCTATAACAGTAGGTATCTGCATCTTTGCTCCGTTCAGTTTGGTAGAAGCAGACAACAACGCGTGGTCCACGGGATCGAAATCTCGGGCCAACGCTTTGATAGTGCAGGGGGTGTGTTTTAAGTACATCATACCTACTAGGTGGTAAAAAATATTCTAGGTACAATTTGCAAAATCACCACGTTTATCCTTTTTCTTTTAGCCACGTGAATGAAGTCGTGGGCACTAGCTATCAACACTAATATTATAAAGAGGAAAAGTTTGTAAGTATGTACGTATGTAGGGGGTAATCTCCAAAACTACTCATCCGATTATAAAAAATCCTTCACTAATGGGAAGCTACGTTATTGCTGAGTGCTATAAGCTATGTTTTATTGTGATAACGGGAAAAAAACTAATTCTGCGCGGACGAAGTCGCGGGCAAAAGCTAGTAGGTCTATATAATGGTTAAAATATCTTTTAAATAATACATTTCAATAATATGTTACAAAATTTCAAAATTAAAATTTTAAATATAAAAAATACTAGCTTTTGCCCGTGCCTTTGTGGCCTTTGTGGTCGTTGTGGACACTGCATCTACCGATGTTAGATAGCCCTAATGCGTATTTTGATACCCAAGTACACACGACAGCACGTCAGACTGTACACTTTTGTTGTAAAGTCGCCTGTAACGTTACCGAATAGAGTGCTAGCGTGTAAGGGTCGACGTGCTGTCGTGTGTACATCTCGTTTGCTTGCGCTGTTTGGTGAATGAATATTTATCAGCATTCGCTGCAGTACGTCACAGGTCTCAACATCTCTCTGGCGTTCAATAAAACTGTAAAAGATCTCCAACAGAGCTAGTTAGCGTCACCTACTCGTATTATAGGCACAAAGTTACTGAACAGAGAAAAACTTTAAGAAATTTTATTTTATTTAATCGCATCATACCATTTCAAAGAGAACGATCATAATAATTGGGTTCTGACACCAGAAAATATGAGATAATATTAGGAGATACTAAACCATATTATTTATCACATTGAATAGTGTTTTTTTCTATGAGCTACTCTTCTGAAACACCCAACGCGTCTTCTTAGCATATACGATGCCATAGTCTGAAACAACCGTTTTGAATCGTCGGTCTTATTCTTCTTTCGTGTTGAAAGTGTCACACACACACACGTCGCGCTGGGGTCGCCTCCAGGAAATCCGATAAGCTGGACTGTGGAGCATCAGGACAGGTATGACGACGCGAAGTTGTCGGTATGATTCTAGATTGTAACAAAACATCTCTTCTGGCTCTATTTCTCACATATCTTTCATGCGGGCAACACCACCACGCAGGCCGTTCAGGGATTTTCACATGCTCCAATCTTCTCGTCAGTCTGAAGTATTTGGAAAGCCTATCAGAGTTGTTAACAATGAATAGGCGACTATGATATTATGTTAAAGTGCACCTGTCCAGTGTCCAGTCCTAGGCACTTACTTAATGGAAATAAAGCGATCATGTTACTAATGTTACACCATCAATGGCTGATGTTATGCGCCTAGGGTCGCTCTGGACTCTACACTTGCACAGTACGCACAGCTGATTTTTTGGTCAGAACATCGTATCTTTATTTTTCTTCGAGGTCGGGTGCATCCTATTCTTCCCTGAATAACCAGCAATCAGCAATGCACGCAACGGACGTCCCATTTCGTCTGGCCAAAAGATCTCAGGATGCAACCGCAACTTTGTAAAGAGCTTTGATAAAACTGCCGGATGCAGAGTTTTTAAAGTAAGGATTTATTGGCTCTTTCAGATTGTAAGTAGCTATCACTGAACTTATGTTTTTTGCCTGTTTTGAGTAATTAAACTTGTAGATTTTTCCTTTATTGCTTTGTTGATATACCATTTTTGTGACAGTGACTGATGACAGCGATAATTAAAAACAACTTCTTCACTGTTGTGCATCGTTTGAGTTTTGCGGCACATTTGGGCCTGTTTGGTGCATTAAAATTCACCGTTGTTCAGTTTTCGATGGATTTACGAAAGTAAATAGCTCAACGCTACGTGATAGAGGGTCTTTGGTAAATGGTTGTGTCGTTCACTTTTATACAAATAGCCACTATATGATAATCTTTGTGTGTTTATTTTGCTCCTAAGCACCAAAGCGTGATAATATGTAGCCTATATGTTATTCTGATGTCTCAGCTATCTACATTCCAAATTTCATCCAAATCCGTCCAGCGGATTCCGCGTTATAAGGTAACAAACACACTCACTCACTCACTCACTCACAAACTTTCGCATTTATAATATAAGTAGGAAGTAGGAAGTAGGATTAAAACATGTCATTTACGGTTTTTGTCGCGCTGGACGGAAGACCAATGTTTATAGAGTGGACTACCGAGATCCTCACACAGGCACGATAATATCCTATTCTTGGAGTTCCGCAATCTCTTCCAAAATGACGCGACCCTGGAGCGTAAGATAGCGAAGAAGTCTGGGACCATGGCCGAGGCAAACATTTCCGATGCACTACAAAATCGAGGTAATCGCATGAGAATACGGAAGGCGTCATTGTATTGTACTCTCAAGGCACTGTATGCGCTTCTCGTGTAATTAAACCACAGCTGGCAAGTATAAAAAACTTTGACAGTAGGCCTTGAAGAGTGTTACTTTGACGTCCTCCGTACACTTAGCAAACCTTCGCGCGATCATGTTACAGCGCACGGCCAGGGCCCTGCGCTCCCGTTCCAAGTCATCGCCATCCGACAGCTTCTCCGTGAGGATATGCCCCAAGTATCTGAAGCTTGTTACAACCCGCACCGACGCCCCATCCAAATACACTGGGGGTACCATCTCCGGACCTGCCCCGGATCTAAACACCAGTAACTCAGTCTTCTTCACGTTATACAAAAGTCCATGGGATTTTGCATAACGCTCACAGATAGACAGGAGTTTTCTGAGTCCACTGATTGAGGGGCTGAGAAGCACCATATCGTCTGCATAGCTTAGATTATTTACACAAATACCCGCGATATGACAGCCGACTCTGGCCCCTCTCAGCTCCTCAATCAAGTCATTGACATACAGATTGAACAGGTCCGGAGATGTTAGCCCTCCCTGACGTACACCACAGTCTAATCTACATATACTCATTAGACAGTGCGTCGCCCCATCTCACATGATTTGTTTGGTTCTCGTACCAGTATCTGAACAGATTTACCGAGCTCTCAGGTCCGTTCGATTCTCGCATTTTTGCCCATAGTAAATCATAATTTACCAGGTCAAAAGCGCGGCTTAAATCTAGGAAACCACCATACACTGAGGTGTTTCTTACAGTGTAATGTTTTTTACTATATTACT